>JAQHUG010000034.1:6070834-6090012 GCA_028555095.1 Dicrostonyx torquatus | reverse complement strand
TGAAAACAGTACATTGTTCACAGGAAGAACACCTAATTAGTTGACCATTTGATACTTAGCTATGCAGCGCATCCTGCTGCTAATCTTCTCTTCTGAAGCCCCTGTCCTAATGAGGTTAGCACTGAATCTGTGTGCTGGCTCCCCTCATCTCTGGAGAATTAAGCAGTGGTTTTTCATCATTAAGGCTTTCCATGAGATAATGAGGAAATTTCCTGTAAATATTTGATTGGAATACAAATAAAGCTAGCGGGGAAAATCCACATTTTCTGGACATGGGACATTCAAGTTTTGAGTTTTTAGCAGTTTGAACTTTTCATCCACCTCTATGTCTTTTTGTTGTGACTGAGGTCCTCTGCCTGGTTCTCAAGTTGGAGAACCTGGTTCTGAACCTGGCTATTGAGTGCACAGAAACAGCTATACCATACAGAGCAACCCTACTGAGTCAGAATGCTGGCCACGCATATGACATTCACAGCTCTTTAATCCTGCCTGCAACAAAGAAGTTTGCACACCTTTACTGCCTCCGCTGTGGTAGCTCAACTGAACTATAACTAACCCCATTCTATTAACAAGTAGGCAACCGGCATTAGCCAGTTAAAGTATGGAATAACCTGATTTAAAAATGATTTTTACCTGTGTGATAGAGGGGTGATGGCTCAGCCACTTCAAACGTGCTGCTTCCAAATTCACTGTAACAGTTGCCATCCTCATCTATGAGGGTTGGAGAAGACATGGAAGAAATTGTACTGGAGCCGCACGCGAGGCCCTGGCATCAGTTTTGCTGAAATCACACTGGCTAAAACGTATGGCCCAAATGATGTCAAGCCAAGCTGGGTATCAGCAAGCAGCATGTTCAGTTCATACCCTTCTACAAATAAGGGCAGCAGGACATGGGGGATAGGGAAGTGATAGTTTTCCATTATTCCATAAGTAATAATTAAGAGACGTGATCTTGTGAGACCAGTTTGCTATGTGATCATTTAAGCGCTGGTGAAAGACTCCATCAAGTCTATGACCAGTCATTGCATCCACACCTCCCATTCCACAGCAGCCTCTAGACTCTGAATGTTCTCTATACGTTTCTGTTTTCCCACTGTATTGTTTATTTGGCAGCCCTAGGATCTGAACTCAGGGCCTTGCGATTGGTGGGCAAGTGCTCTACCTCTGAGCTACATACCCAGAACCCCAAGTTTCTGTTTGCATTCACACATACCTGTCCTCGTTAGTCTATGCTTCTCCCTTGCTCTCATCCCAGTCCCAGTCATCATTTCCAGTTCAGGCAGCCACCCTGGTCACCTGGTTTGACTTAACATTTCCTGGCTGTGTGACAGTGAAAAGTCAGGAACCTTTAATAGAGAGCTGTCTTCTAATCTGTAATTCGATCTTTCTCTGGGCAAGTGGGATGGGCTCAACTCTCACAATGATGAATGGCTGAAGCAAAACAGACTTCCCTGTCAAGCACATAATCACAGGGGAGAAATGACTGATTCTCTAAAGTGCGCTGTATTGCAAAGCAGAGATGAAGGTTGAGAGTGTCAAGTGTGTTTTCCCTGAAGATGTCTGCGGTTTATGGTGGGTTTATCGGGACATCTTGAGCTATGGTAAGCAGCATTTGTGCTCATCTCAAACACTCGTACAGGATAAAACAAAAGGATTAAAAACCATGAAATCTTTAGAGAACACTCTTTCCCCATGTTTACTCTAGCTGAACTTGATCTTCTCTTTACTAAAAGATCTAAGTAGCCCAGAGCCCTCTCCAGTGGAAGCTCCTTATTCTTCATCACTCTGCTCCCCCATCCTTTAAGGTACATAACTACTAGGATGGATTTTTTTTCTGCCTCTTACCATTGTTTCCAAATAATTGCGATTTGTTACTAAGGACTCACTCCTTAAAGCCTCTCTCTTTCCTGCTTTAGAGTTCCACTCTGCTCAAGGGGAAAGTCATCACATTGGTAAAGACCCTCTTACACCTATCCTACAGTCCTCTCCCTCCCAGAGTCTGACTCACCCTCAGATAGCTGACCATGTGCGTGAAGCAGTTATGTTCTCAAACATTCTGATTTCTACTTGTAGTGCACTTGAGTTACGTATTTCGGCACTGCTCCTTTCAACGCTGCTTTGATTCTGAGAGGGTCACCATGGAAACTGTAAACTTTTCCATTCCTGTCTCCGACAATACTATCTCTTCCAGATTTTCATTTATTATTGTACGCTCCCTGTTTTTGAATGCTTTGCCAGAACAGTGGTTAGGGCACCAGTCTCGCGTGCCTGTCCTCACTCTGCTGAAAATGTTCTTTTATTCTTCAAAGATTGTAGCAGTTTGCTAGGGCTGCAACACAGCACAGTACCACTTATTAATTGGCTTAAAAGAAGTGGAATTTCTTTTTGGGTTTGAGACATCTCACTAAGAATAGAGTTTTCTATTTCCATCCATTTGCATGCAAAATTCAAGGTCTCTTTAGTGTTGGTGTATGCCACTTGAAAATATCCCCACTTTAGTTTGAAGCAATATAAATTACTATTTAAGTTGACATAATGGAACAGAAAATATTACTATTTTATTTTCTGCTGGGGTATCTAGAAACTTGTGTCAGCCAACGTATGCACAGCTTGGTATCTATGCTTATGAGCTTCTGATGCACATTGTTTGGGAGTTAGATGGAATGTCTGCCAACAGGAAGTATATGGCTAGAGTGTTTTCAACATGGATCACTTTTTATTATTAATGTTTGGATTATCATACAAACAATGAGGCTCATTGTAACATTCTTATGCACAAGTGATCTATCTTTCTTATTCATCTTAACCCACTGTTCTTTCCAATCATTCTCCCAATCCATTTTCTGATCCTCTGATGTCCTCAATAGTCTCTCTTTCTGCTTATACATATCAAAATTTCAAACTCTTATCCCAACTTAAGAATCATTAAAAAAATTTAAAAACCTCTCTTTAGACTCCAGATTTTAAGACTCAATGAATAGTAAACAAGTCTTCTGAATGGGACAAGAATCAATGGGCTAAATATTTTTCTAAGAACAAACTAGCTGACGAAAAAAATATTTAGCAATGAGTTGGAACAGTCTTAAATCTATGATAATGATCTTAATAAGAAATATTGATTCAAGAAAATCTGCTACATTTTAGCCAAAACTGTCAGAATTGGTGGCATCTGTGCTGAGAAAATGGTTGTTCCATACTACGGAAGTACTGCCGTGAACACCCTCAGAGGCCTGCACTAACGAGAGACAGTGCCTTCTCCTCTCCTGAAGCTAATGTCTCACTGAACACAGGAGAGTCCCTGCAACAGGAACCCCTCTTCAGCCCACACCACAGAAGCTTTATCACGTGCTGAGGCAGCCAAGAGAAAGTTCCTTTCCTTTAATCGCCTAGTTTTTAGTTATGGCCTTTGTGGCAGGCTGACAATTCTAGGGCTCGGAAATTGCCCAGACCCAGCTTCTTCCCAGGCAAAGACGCCTCACCAGATAGGGCACACCAGAAAAACCACAACCACCACTCCTTTCTTACTTGATAATTCCCACAGATTCTCACCTCCAGCTCCTGAGAAGTGGTGGTGCTGGGCGGCCAGGGAAAAGGCAAGCCATGAAGACAGAGAACATGGCATGTAAATCCCAGGAGCATGATGTTGTGTGGAACAGGACTTGAAGGACTATAGGGCTAAAGGCACTGATGAATACAGGGAGCCCTTGTTGGAAAACAATTAGAAGAAGGTTGGGAGCTCTAAGGAACAAGCAGAGTGACAACAGGAAACACAGAAGAAACAATCAGAAGGAGAAGGCCCTGCAAAGTCCCCTTTGGATCTGTTCAGTTTTGTGGTATAAAGACTACACTTGCACTAGGATTCAGAATGTTTCCAAAGCAATCAGAGCAGCTTACTGTGTAGGTAGGCTACCTGAAATCCTTCCACATAGATCCATGAATGCAAAAGAAAAATATCTGTTTCATCAGGGGCAAAACCCATTTATGAATAAATGCTGAACAATAAACCGCTCTGATTGGGGTGAGACTTCCACAAAATAGGTTTAAAAATAAGATCAGCCATCCCTGGCAGTTCTGAAGATTATGTGCATGCCCAAGGCTGCACCCTCAAGGGAGCAATCATCTAGGGAGCCCCCATGTCTTTAGTCCACAAATAAATATAGGGCAAAGCACATAAGCCTTCTGACCTGTGACAATAGCCTTTAAGCCATGCACAGATCGCAAGGTACAGGGCAGAATGGGACTAGTTAATGGAGCCAATGCACATTATTTGCCCAGCAAGTAACTTATGCTGACCAGAGCAGAATTCCAAGTAGCTAGAATAGCAGATGAAACCAAAACAGGGAAATGCCAGTTTTACCACACTTGCTAGGAGTATCAGAAGCAAGACATGGCAGGAGAACTGCATTCTGCACGGTTATTTCAGCTAACTCTCTAGGAAAGCAAAGCAACAGCTGAAGAAAGAGAACGTTCATATCCATAGTGGCCGCAATACCTCATCTGACAGGTAGTGCTTTCAGCCAGTATGAGATAACGTGCAAAGAGTAGGAAGCTGTGATTCAACCCAGAACGAAGATACATCCCATAATCCCAATGTTTAAAAGTTTAGGTAAGAGGTTCTGAGCTCCACAGTGAGATTCTGTGTCGTAGACAGTTTGACTGTCAGCCTGACACATCCTAGAGTCGCATAGGGAAAGAGTCTTAGTCAGGAATGATGGAGATCAGGACGGCCTGTGGACAGGGCGTTGGCATGTGTCTCTGTGGGGAAGCACCCACTGACTGGGCTCTGAACTCTGTAAGAGCAAGGAAAGCTATCTGAACAAGGCAGTGAGAAGCATGAGTACATTTATTTCTCCCTGACATTGAATTTGGGTGTAATGTGACCCGCCTTAGTGCCTGCCCTGACTTCCCTGCGATGCTTGGCTGTCGTTTGGAACAGTCAGTCAAGTAAACCCCTTTCTCCACTGTGTAGCTGAGTTTTGGTTGCTTTATCATAGCAAAACACATGAAGCTAGAAAACTCTGTCTCAAAACTGAAAATAGAACTACTTATCACCTCTAGGTTCATACCTGAAGAAATCAACGGTAGCATATACTAGAGATGTTTGGACACCTATCCACAGGCAAGTCTTGCAGTTAACCTAAATGCTCACTGTTACTTGTATAGTTCTAAAAATAAACCATGGCATATGCATGCAATGGAATTTTACTTATTAAAATGAACCTACAGCTATCATTTTGCTAAATGGATACAATATCAAAATGCCTTCTAAACTCGTGTCTCTATACCTGTAAATTACTACTGATCTCATCTCAGTCCTCCCCAAAGAAGTTTCCTTTTGTGGTTGACAGAGCTTATTAATATAGAAGCTCAGAACTGGTCAAAATACAGAGAATAAGTGACTGTGTAGTGTTCATCTGCAAAGGAGACATCTGTATCACCCCATTCCTCCACAGGTAGAGGTTGTGGGGAACAAGAACAAAGTCATGTCCATTGTACATGACAGGGTCCCTGCGTTCTTGAATTCACAACACTGGTGGCTGCCGGCACAAGATCTGAAAAAAAAAAACAGTTCTCCAACATAGAAGGTGGAGCATCTCATGAACTCCCACTATTAACTGAGGAGCTATGAACAGTTAAATTTTCTAGAATGAGGACAGTCAGGGTTCTTTTTAAGAGCATGTCTCCGGGTGGGTCAAATACACTCTAATGGATGACGCCCACACCCACAAGAATATTACAGCTGATGGACTATTAAAGAAGAGGAAGGAAATATAACATTGGAAGTTGGGAGGAGTAAGACCTACAAGGAGTTAATGGGAGGAGGTACGGATATTATGATATGAATATATTGTATAATATTCTGAAAGAATCAATAGAATATTTAAAAATAAAATAGTGCTTGCTTGGAAATGAAGACCATTGGGGTAAGCAAAGTAAACTAGATCCCGAAAGATAAGTATCGGATATTTTCTCTTACGTGTAGACTCTAAAAGAAAAGAAAGAAGTAAAAGTAGGAGGACGATGAGGAAGGAGGAGGGGAACCAGTGGGAGAGGGGAGGGGAAAAGGTGATGAGGATGGGTAATAGGAAGGCAAAAAAGATTGAGAAAGCTTGAGTTTGTGAATGAGAACATATTGAGACCCATTGCTTTGGTTACTTACACGTGTTAATCCAAATGTTAATCCATGTTTTACACGTGTCCATGTGCCTATATCCATCTATGTTGTAAATATCTTTATAACATTGGGGCATATATTATTGTCTCCTCTATAACATGCCAACTTTAAAGATAGAGTTTCACTTTGATAGAGTCTCACTTTGTATGGCTATCCTAGAAATTCCTGTGTAGCCCAGGCTGCCCTCAAACTTCTACTTCTCCTGCCTTTGCCTCCCAAGTGTAAGGATTACAGACTGACTCCAGCTTGCCTAACAAAACAGGCTATATTTTCAGGTCAAAAGGACAGTCTTTTGCTTGTGAACAGCAGTGGCTATTTAATTGGTGAGTGATACAAAAATATACAAGCCCGTCTATGTCACGCTTTACTGTTAAAATGGACTGTGAAGTAGCAGTTTTCCCATGATTCAGGCACCATGAACTTTTCATAGGATGAAGAGATGGTGGCTCAACACAGAGATGGTTTTCAGGAGTAAATAAAATCCAATTTTGGGCTCAGAGCTCCAGCAAGTGCTATCAGTAAGAAATGGTCAGATGTAAGTACAATAAGTACCAATTTTTATTCTAATTTATGAGGTTGTTATAAGTGAGCCATTCTGGTAATAGCATTTGTTTCAGAAAAAAATAAAAAACAAAAATACAGTACTGAAGAGCAGGAAGATCACTGATCTCCCACAGGGCGTCTTTTATTACTTTGTCAGGACAACGGGGGCTCAGTATATCAAACCGATAGACATTCCGTTATCGGGACTTGTCTAACATCAGAAGGCATTAAAGTTTCAGGTTCAGCTTGTGTCCTCCTCGCATCATGCAATGATTACATTGTTCTGAGATTATCTGCAGCTCTTACAAGAGAGATGAGGCCTCCTGTTGAGTCTGTGTGTGAGGAGGAGGCAATTGTCTGATGGGAAAATTCAGCAAGAGTCAAGCATCTCTTACCTTAAGACGCACCTTGTCAGCCTGTGGTGCCTTTAATCCCAGCACTCGGCAGGCAGAGACAAGTAAATCTTTATGAGTCTGAGGCCAGTCTGGTCTACAGAGTTAGTTCCAGGACAGCTAGCCAGGGCTACACAGAGAAACTCTATCTCAAAAAAAAAACTAAAAACAAAAAATATAAAAATTCACCTTAGCCAGGCGGTGGTGGCACATGCCTTTAATCCCAGCACTTGGGAGGCCGAGGCAGGCAGATCTCTGTGAGTTCAAGGTCAGCCTGGTCTACAAGAGCTAGTTCCAGGACAGGCCCCAAAGCTACAGAGAAACCCTGCCTCAAAAAAACCAAAGCAAACAAACAAAAAAATAAAAAAGAAGAAAAGATTCACCTTAAGGTCTTAACACTTCAAAGATACATACTGGAAACCCCAATAAAACTCCATGATAATATTCAATTAGTAAAGAATAATGCAAGCTTCAAATTCAAGCTTGATTATCCATTAACTCTTCTCTGTCTCTCAAATTCTGTATTTTTTTAAACTTCACATAGTAAGAAACAAAGATTCCTTTTGGTTGTAAATATGCAAGCTTATGCACATTTATTTAATTCTCTCTCCCCATGTTGATGCATAAGAAAAGTGCCTGGCATATTATAATCACCTAAGTATCTCATATAATGATTTTCTTAAAAAATTGCAATAACTAATAAACATTACTAATTCCTTAATCGCTCATTGCTAGTATATCTGACAGTTGTTTCTCATGACTACTTTAGGTTTCCAAAAGGAAACCCAATATTCAATTCATTACATCTCCTTTAAGGACTAATATTAAAAATTGATCATAAACTATTTAGAAATTGTCAGACAATACATCAGGAAGAGCTTGTAGGTGTTATTTGGTTTAATCTTCCGGTTTTCTGTGGGAGGAAACTCAATCATAGGAAGAAACAATTGTCCTGAGGTGACAGGACTCTTAATGAAGATATATACCAATAGATCTCTCCCAGGGATCTTGGTATGAGATCTGCTTCCAGAGATTTTTGTCTTGCAGGTGGTTCACTTACATTTTTACTTACCTCAAGAGTTTTAATAAGTTCAGATTTCCTTTTTTAATTTTTTTTGAAAACTTCATACTTGTATCTGACATAGTTTAGTCATTCAAGGACATTCATTCCCTTTTCACTCCCTCCGGTTCCTTTTACTCAACACATCTTTCATCTTCCTCCCAACTTCGCATGTTTTTTTAAAGAGCCTATTAAATCTCATTATTTCTGCTTAGGTACTCATGAGTGTCGAGTCTTCCCCCTAATCCTCAAGTCTTCACATCTCCATATCCTCTCTACTCCTCATTAAATTCTTGACTTCTCTAATCATTATTGCTACACACACACACACACACACACACACACACACAATTCTGCCTTAGTAGTTCATAGTTCTTCCACTAGAGGTAGAGTCCTGTGAGATTTCCCCCACGACCCATAGGTATTTCAACTCATGTCATCATTTGCAGACCTTGTTTGAGAGATCACTTTTGTTTAACATATCATGGGTGCAGCTTTCCTGTCACAGGAGACATCAGAGTACTCTGTTTCTTATAATCTTTGTGCCCCTTCTTCCGTGATGTACTCTAAGCTTTAAGTGTAGGGATTGTATCACTGATATATTAGTTAGGGGTGGGACACTGTGGTCAACTGTTCTCTTTATTTTGACCAGTTGTGAATTTCTGTGATGGTATCTATATGTTGCGAAAAGAAACTTCTTTGATGAAGAACAATAGCTAAGCTTTTCTGGGGTACCTGGTAAGCATTAAGAATGCACTGAGAATTTCTACTGGTTTAAGAAAGCAGCAGTATTCGCTTCTCCTCCAATATCCATGGCCTCACCAGCCACAGGCATGAATTACATCCTATTGACCAGGCCTTACATCCAATTACACAACTGATGCTTGCCCTCCAAGATACAAGCTTCACTATTGCATGCTGAGGATTATGTTGCTGGGGTGTTCATTGTGTGGTCCATGTCCATATGTGCATGTGTGCAAGAGTACCTACATACTCACATATAGTGTATATGTATTTTAATTAAACATGAATTAATATGTTTCAGGGTACTTTTTCAAACATCCTTAGTTCCTTCCTGATTTTATCCTTCCTCCTTCCCCTCCCCTCTGTATTGCCTTCCTCCCTGATTCCCAGTTGAGATCTTTCCAGTCTTTCCTTTTCATGGTACCTTGTGATTATGTAGTGCTGGGAATAAATTCAGAACCTTGCAAGCTCTAGCAAGTGCTTTACCACTGAAATGCATTCCCAGAGCAAGGGTGATCATTTGAAATTGTTTGTTCCTGTAATGAGAAAAAATAGCATAAAGTAGGAAACCAATATATTAATCTTAAATATAATAATCTTTGCTCTTTAAAAAATTTAAAAACTGAATATTTGAGTCAGAGACAAAGAAAAAAACATATATTCATCTCAGATCAACCTTGATTTCTCTATTCCCATCTCCAAAGTTTGTGGTATCTTCCACAAAAGAGCATTGTCATCTAGTTTTGGTGACACTACTCCTCTCCAAGGAAGAGAATATATGGTGCCATAAATGTGTACAAAAACCATGACTGTGGAGGCCACAGACCCTAGAGGCATAAATTATACCAATTTTCTAAATGGGTAGGTAGTAAAACTGTGTGTGATAAGTGACTATTGGATGCTCAGTCCTAAATGCGCATCTATATTAACCCCTCTAAAACCCAGGAACAACACTGAAGAGGCTATCGGGAGACTAAAAAGATACTGGAAAGGATTGCTGTGAAAGCCTGCCTTCTGCCATTGCACTCATGAGCACACACAGCAATACAAAAAAAAAAAACCCAACAATAGCAAACAAAAAGAAAAAACACATTAGAACAGTAGATAGATTAGCTGAAAAGAAGAAGAGGAGGAACAGAAGTGGGAGGAGGATAGGAGAGAAGAGTGGAGGTGGATATAATCACCGTACACTGTACGCATGTATGCATGCATGAAAATATGAAAAATAAAAATCATAATGAATAAAACATATATACCCAGGATTTGTAATGAACCTTTGCAACTCAACAATGAAATTAGAGCCTAATAGAAAAACAAGAGCCTTAATCAGTACAATCAACTGTGTTAATAGAAAGAAAAATTAGGGGGATATGAACAGACTTCATTAAAGAAGATACGTGGATGACAAAAAGTGAAAAGCTGCCCAATGTCTTTAGTAATTAGGGAGAAAAACATAAATTGAAGCCACAGTTGATGCCCACATTCATCTTCTACACAAGCAGACACTCTTGCATTAGCTTCATCCACTACATCTCACACTACAGAATTATACTCTCAACTTCCTTATTTCTAACTAACGTCTTGTTTAATTTTTTCTGACTCTGTTAACTAATGTTTCCTCAACAATGGTAAGCATATGCTATTTGTAGGTATCTGAATTCAGACCTGTGCAATTCATGAGTTAGTCTTGAATCAATTTATTCTTCTTCTCAGAAATCATGATTCTCCTTACCTGTATGCCACCCACCTTTTATTGGGTTCAAAACAACAAATTTACCTTTTCCATGGACTGAATAATTTCATGTCCTATACACATTCTTGACTTTTGTTTGGAAAAGATTGCTGTTTATTCTTTATATTGAGTTAAACAGATTCCAAGACTGTTTTCAGCTATGTAACTATTTTAATTGTGTATGTCAAAGTAATAAAAATTTGAATAATATGGTATGTTTGTACTGAAGTGTACATATAAATACTGTTGTATATATGTAGATAACATACATGTAAAAGTCATTATTTGCAGTCTTATTTTAATATTTATTATAGAAATTGAAATTTTACAAAATTGAACAATAATTTCAATTTTGTAATATATTCCCTATTTATACAAAACATTTAATTTAGTCAGTTTTGAATTGCAGGACATTTAGATTCTATGATCTCAAGCTAAACCTCTGTCACTGCCACTGATGCATGTGTAATACGGGTACTTTCCTTTAAATTGTTATCTCTGAGATACTAAATAAAATCCTAAGTAACTTTCACCAAGGATTAATCTGAGGATAAACGTGGATGTAGTGAGAGAAGTCTAGCTCATGTGAAAGAGCTCAGTAAATAATGATGAGTTTAAAGATGGTTAGAACACTGCCAAAGAGTCTCAGATAATAGCAAAATATTTCATCAAACCCAAGAAAGAATAATTGAGGCATTATTCACAAAGAAATGAATGCGAGATGCTGAGTGAAGAGGATCTCAGAAGGGCCTATTGTCTCAGCATCACACTTGCGTCCTTTGTTCTCATCAGTCATCCTTCAGCCCTTCACTCCATCGATTTGCACATAAGTGCTTAGAAGGGAATAATAGAGTTGTGTTCTTGGGTCTGCTGTCCTATGCATGTATGTCTTTGAGAACAGCAGTTAAGACTCCTAAGGCCTCAGATTTCTGTCAAAGAAAATATAGTTTGCTGTTATAGCTAACGAAGAACGATTCAAGGTAGCAATGCTGTCCTGGGTCACCACTGCCTTATTTAAAACATCCTATGTATACTTTGCTCAACTAGCCAGATCCCATGAGATAGCTGCAAATCATAGACACATAAGCAATAGTTTTGCTTTGCTGGTTCACGTAACAAAAGAGATAGACAAGAATCTATGAGAGATATTGATGTAGAGGAGGGAGGGCAAAGTGGACAGGCATGGCAGGGTGGTGGTCGATGGGTATGGTTGGTATGTAAAAAGCATATATGTGAATTTGTAAAACAATAATAAAAATAACTATGATCACATGACTCATTCAGAGGAAATTAATTCAAATAATAATTGCTGATACTTTGAGGAAGAAAATGACAGATCAGCAAATGTTTTATTTTATGGCACAGACTCTCAGAGTATAAACTGTGCCAAAAGCATGCTAAAATCATATTAGTCAAAAATTGATATCAGACAACAGGAATCACTATAGCGGGCATAAGCAAAAGAGGGTTTCAGTTGGAACATAGAAATCATGGAATAGTAGGTTAGCCAGGTCAGTACCCCTGTTTCAGGAACCAGCTGAAGATGAAGTTAGATTATAATCTTGAGAATAAACAGGGAGTTACTCCCTTGTGATTATCACTGGTATTTTCGGAATATGCAATGTTTTTATTGGATTTTGCAATGATGCCCTCCCCACCTCCTTTTGGATTACTGGGTTGTGGTTTCTTCCCTTAAAAACCCCTTCTTCCAGCTACTAGGGGTCGAACTCTTACCCTGCGTGGGCTATGAGTCTTGTCCCCAGAACCCTGGTACTTGTCATTAAACCTCATGTGATTGAAAAAAGAAAAAAAGAAATCATGGAATAGTTTAGAAAATCAGTAAAACTGAGAGAAATGTGCTGTGGGCTTGACATCTAAGAATAAGCCCTCATGGTCAGAATGACAGTGCCTCTGTTGTAGTTGTGGGACCTTCCCTAACCAAGGTAGGAAAACACTCACAGGAGAAGCTCCTGACCTCAGAGTTAGGAAGGCTGCCACCTCCATTACAGAAAATCATTGACGCAGGAGGAAGTACCTGTTGATGCACACACGGCCTTAACCATGATCTCAGGCAAGTAAATGATTCCCAAAGATAGTAAACCTATCCATTCCAGTCTAATTAAAAAACTAGTTCTCATGAAAATGCCACAAGTTAGCACAACTTAAATCATCTGTACTTGCAGCCACATGATAAACCAGAAGTGAACACTGTGGTTTTGTTTTCTGCACTGTAGAATACATTCGAGAAGAAATTGTGTACATTGAAAGAGTTCAGTCTACGTCATTTTTCACGGTTTCCGGTATGGAAAACGGAGAAGTGCTAGGTTTTATGTATCTGGTCAGTTTACATATTCCATTTCCATTACAGTGCTTCACACATGTTAGGCAACTGCTTTACAACTGTGTTACATCCCTAGCCCCCAGGTTATCTTCTAGGAAACAGGATCTCCCACTTAAATGCCAAAAGCAAACACTTGATCCCGTCAGTAAAACACTTTATTGGTCTTACTCTAACTTGAATTACATTTTCTGTCACTTGCCATAGTCATAATTGATAAAATGTCAAGTTTCTTTACAACGCTGGCCTGTTACAATTCAATTTACTTTGCTGAAGAGATTTTTTCAGCAACGACTTGCTGGGAGGGAAACACAATATTAAACAAGAAGATGCAGTTCAAACTTAGCACAACATTCTCTTCTTTCTTTTTACGCTACAACCATCCCTTAACCTCTTCTAGTTTACCAACCCTAGAGTAGTCAGTGTCCTAAACTGACCAAAGGGCATTCAGTTTGGCAAATTTTAAAAAAATATACACACATGCTTACTGACCCGGTAGGTATTTTTTAGGAACAATCTGCCATGCCTGAAAGATGTGCTTGGGCAGTGGTGGCACAGAACTTATGGCAGAGGTCAACCAATGTCTGGCTTAACTTGAGGCCAATGTCCTACACTGCCTGGTTAGCCAGAAACTGGAGACCGAATATCACAGAGACCTAGGATAGAACTGAACATGACTGGCTCCCCAAAACATCAACGAAATGATTCCTAATGATACTTTGCTATACTCATAGATCAGTGGCCCACTTGTCCAGCAGCTGATGGGAGAGAGTTCAGAGTTCATAGCCAGTCATTATGCAGAGACAGAGTCTATTTTGGAGGTCCCCCATTGGGTCCTCCCCTTGGAACTCCGGAAACCCCGTGGAAGATGTAAGCAGAGATAGTTCTTTTGTTTCCTGGCTACCCAAACCCGAAATAATCACACAGAAATTATATTAATTACAAATACTGTTTGGCTGATGGTTAAGGCATATTTCTAACTAGCTTTTATATCTTAAATTAACCCATTTCTATTAAACTGTGTATCTCCATGAGGCTGTGACTTACAGGTACGATTCTGGTGTCTTTCTCAATCAATAGCTAGATGGCGTCTCTCTGACTCCACCTTCTTTCTCCCTGTATTCAGTTTAGTTTTCCCACCTACCTATATTCTGCCCTGCCATAGGTCAAAGCATCTTCTTTATTAACCAATGGTAATAAAGCATACAGAGGATAATCACACATCAGGAAGAGGGGAAGAATAGATTCTAGGAGTCAGAAGGAATAGGGAACACCAGGAGACATGACCCACTGAATCAACTGAACAAGAATTATATGGGCTCACAAAGACTGAAGTGGCAAACACAAGGCCTACAAGGGTCTAAACCAGGTCCTCTGCATACATATTATGGTTGCTTGCTTAATAATTTCATGGGACTTCTAACAGTGGGAGCAGATATATCTCCAACTCTTTTGCCTGCTCCAGGGACCCTTTTCCTCCTGTTGGATTGTCTTGTCTAATCCTGATATGAGGGGTTTTGCCTTGTCTTATTGTTTCTTGTTTTTTCCACATTTAATTGCTGTCTTTTGGAGGCTGCTCTTTTCTAAAGAGAAATGGGGGTGGGATGGTGGTAAGGGAGGATAGGGAAAGGGGGTCTGGAATATTTGGAGGGATGGAAAACTGTAACTGGGATGTATTGTAAGAGAGAAAAATCTATTTTTAATTTTAAAAACGTTATAGGGCAACCTAACAGGTTAAACTTCAGTACAATGAGTCAGGACATATTGACAAAGAAGTAATTGAATTGAAGTCTCCTTGATTGGGTGAGGGAATAATTTCTGGTTAGAGATCAGTGCCTAGTGTGATGGCTGAATTTGATAGAAATAAAGGATGTTCCTTCTCAAAGTAGAAGTAGACAATCATCATTTACTTATCATATCCCCTATTCTTTGGATAAATCCAAATAGTACTTAACAAAAATTATACTAGTCTAGAGATGATATAGATAAATTTTGTAGTCACTGACAAAGATCTATAAGGTACCAGATCCCTCCACTGGGAAAGAACAGATGGTTTTAGAAAACATGTTGTAGGAAAACTGTAAAATATTTCTATTTGGGAAGAATCCCTTCGGGGAGCAGAAATTTATACTCTTGGTTAAATGCACATGGCGCTTTCCCTTGCTAGCATTCATTACAGCTTTGTATAAGGATTTGTGTAATAATTTGCTCGCTACAATGTCCCATGAAAAACATCAGGTTTTATGGAAATGAGGATGTTAAAAAACCTTTCTAATGTCTGAAATACCAGAAGTAACAGAGCCTTACAAGTACATGAATCATTAAATAAGCATTTTTTAGTGTAATTGGATGTAATGAAGTTGTCAGGATAACTTTATAACTTTCCCCATTTTCCTCAAATCTACCTTCTAGTGATACGATTCCCAAAACTTAAATTCGTATTTTCTAAACTAGTATTGTTATTCCCTAATATAAATCTAAAGCGTGGAAACATAGCTGAACAGGCAGGCTGGAGAGATGGCTTAGGGGCTAAGAGGCTGTATTGTTCTCTCAGAGGACCTGGATTCTCTGCACCCATGTCAGGTGGTTTATAAATGTCTATAATTCCAACTCCAAAAGGATCCAATATCTTTGGGTTCCACAGATACCTGTTTTCATGTGTATAGATTCTACGCAGACACAGAAAACATACACATGATTAAAAATACGTTTTAAATTTTATAGTACTGTACTTGTTCTTGTGCCTAATGGATAACTAGCTTTAATGTGCATTTGCTATGTATCTGTTATCAAGATAGTGGCTTTAAATATATAATGTAGATTATCACATAGCCATTTTACTCAATGAGCTAAGGCCCAAAGAGATTAAATAACTTGTTAGAAGCTGACAGAGCTAATGTATGGCCCAAGGTCCTTTTAATTTCAAGCTAGAGTCATTCCCAAGTTGGTCGGACACATCATTTCCTAGAATGGATTTGTCTCCAGAGTCTTTTCCCTCTGATTTAACTACAGAGAAGTTTGGTGGGCTCTATTTCATCTCTGGCCCCAACAGTTTTCAAATGTGATTTCTAGCAGTATAGTAATTGTCTCCAAATCCTATTACAACCAAACAATTTGGACAAGCCAAAGAGTTGAATCCAATGGGATTTTATGTGACCTTGACTACTGAACCACTCTCCCTAGAAGACAAGATGTATGGTCCACTGCAAAGAGATGCTTTATTTTAACTCTACGTCTTTAAAGACTGCTTTGAAAATCATCACAAACACTCCTGAGCTTGTTTTGTTTTCATAGACAGATTGGTGGCCTGTGCTTTTCAAGCCATGATCTCTCTGAGATTCCCAATCCCTTCGTTACACAGCACAGTAAGAGCTGAACATTTTCTATATTTAATTTTCCAGTGGCAATGACAGTCTAGACAACTCACATGAAATATTCCTTTGAATTCCTAGGTGGTTCCACAGGAGGGAGAGACATATTATGTTTTGATGCAGACATGCTCTTTAAAAGCAAAATGCAGCAATCTCATTTTTTAAGCACCTGGTGGGATGGCAGAATAGAATTGTAACTTTCAAGACATTATAATTAAAAGTAAAGGCTGTAGTAACAGAGCTTATTTTTTTTTCAAGCATAAGCTTGGCTGTGCTTTCTAACTTCTGAGACTCATGCGGTTGAATCCCCGGAGCTCTGTCAATAATGTGCCTCACTACCAAATATGAATTGTCCTCTCAGCTGTAGCAGAGCACGTTAGCATAACATTTGCACAAGTATCCAAGGGATCAGAAGAAGCAGAGAGATTTGTATTAGCATTTTGAAGATTGTGATTAAGGTTTTGTTTTAAAAAAAGTAGAGAATACTTATGTGGGAACCATTTGAAGTCAGAATAAGATTCTCTCTCAACTAGTTCACTCAGCAAAAAAAGCTGCAAGATATATTCTTCTACAGAAGAACCACCAGAGACACAAGAAAAGAGTATGTATTATTTATTCTACTTGGCTTCAGATTTGTGGTCTTATGTGGGAACAATTGATACATGGGGAAAGATAGATTATATGTAGCATTCATTATGTGGTGATTGTCAACCTGATTCTATTAAAAAATGCCTGCGGGATTAGTGAAAAAAAAACACACCTGTGGGTGTCTCTGATGACATTTCCAGAGATATTAGATATTGAAGAATATTTCCTAATTAATGAATCAGTCTGTTCATAGATTCATAATGTAGTTGGGGATGATAAAAGGTAGGAGATGATGCATATTGGAAGAAAGAGGTCACTAAGCCCTGGTTTCTTCCTGTACCTCCTCCATTCATTTCCTTTTTGCCAACTGTCAAGAGTATCTCTCTCTTAAACACTCATTCTGTTCTGATGCTATGCCTCACAACAGAGACTGAAACACAGAGCCAAGTAATAAAGGACTGAGCCCTCTGTGACATGACCCAAATGTTTAATCTCTCCTTTAGGAGGTCTCAGGCATTTGTTTATAGGAATAAAAATATAACTGGCTTAGTTGCTGCTCTATTGCTGCAAAGAGACTCCATGACCAATTTTTGAAGGAATTATAAAATAACCAGCCTTTTTGCCTTCCTCCTTTTCAGCCATGTTGCTTCTGAAATAATTATTTTAATGCAAAAAAATGATTGTGATGTTTTTATGATTGATAATTTTTATAGGAATTTTTTATTTTTATTTTATGTGTATGAATGTTTTGCCTACATGAATACCTGTATAGCACATGCATGACTAGTGTCTTCAAGATCCAGAAGAATTAAAGATTTTATAGCTACCCAAATTTGTTTGTCTGAATTATCTACCTTATTTTGATGAATATGTTTAATTCCTCTTGTTCTGTTTGGGTATATAGTCTGCATCACTAATTTTCAACTCAGAAAAAGAGACTTCCTATGATACGGCATAAAACACTGACTGCTCATGAAGGCCTATGTTCCAGTAGAAACACTTGAGTTTTGTAATTTATACAAGTAGATACCTAAGTAAGTGGCATACTGGTAGATAAAGGTTAAGGGTTTGGAAAATGGGTTTGGGCTCCATATGCAGAGAGATTCTACATTTATCACTGCGATTGGAGAAGTTAAAATAAGTCATAACTATTTAAACATAGCTCCTAAGGATGGTCTACCATGAGTGAATTGGAAATTGCCCATCTCTGCCGGTTTATAATATAGAGGAATAGTTTCAAGTATAGGAGACAGAAGTCAGTGTCAATTAACAAGTATTCACCCATGTTGGGAGAGTCCAGACAGCATTCTTTTCATTATTACTTCAAGGGCTTCCTCTCTGTCTGGGTGATGACTGCAGACTGAAACTTCCCTCTTCCCAGAATTCTCATTGCCTCACCTCTACTTCCTGCCTAGTCACCCTACCTATACTTCCTGCCTGGCTACTGGCCAATCAGCATTAATTTTAAATACAAATGACAGGATATGGACCATTGTCCTACAGCACTCTCCCCCACACACACACACTTTATTTTAAACAAGAACTCTGAATCGAATCTCCTTTGTTTAGCTTTTTTTACTGACCATTATCCATAACAACTTGTAACCAACATTCTAAACAAGACAAATACCCATAATCCATTTTGGGGGAATGTGGGTGTAGTTTTCCAGGCTACTTCCTGCTGATTGGGGGTGCTGATAATCTTATGCTGACCTAAAGAAAATTTAGAATTATGATCAAGTCCTGACTGGAGTATCTTGTGAGGCTTGATCATCTCAGGCAGCAGTCTTTGAATTGTTCTGAATGTAGGACTCAGACATCTGGTACATTCCTCCTATCAGAGATTTCTCAGGGGTTTACCTTGGTCAAACCTGATTTTTCTTAATGCAGAATGAATCCACAGTTGTTCATTTCCTGTGGAAACAAAGGCAAAACATCTTCTCCAGTAACATATCTTTTGACTTGAATTTTAAAGTCAAAGTGTTTTCAAAATATATATATTGGATTAATCCAGAAGCATTTATAATCAAATGCCTTTTAGCAGCTTTTTGCTCCTTTCTTAGTCATCAAACAATTTAAAGACAACACAATAATATGGTATCCAGATTTTCTGTGTATTTTTCATCTTTATGTGGTTTTATTTTAACCTGTATTTCTTTTATTTCTATTTTTAATTTTTGGCTTTATGAGACAGGGCTTCTCTGTGTAACTTTGGCTATCCTGGAACTCACTCTG
>JAQHUG010000034.1:6032958-6044740 GCA_028555095.1 Dicrostonyx torquatus | reverse complement strand
CTGGGTATTCCATTGCTGCAATAGGTCATGACCCCATAAATTCACTGTAATATTAGCTACATATGCCCTCAGCCTTCCTTTCTGTCCTTCTGGCCCTATGCATTCAACCCACCTTGTGCTTTGTTTCACTTGAGATAAGGTTCCAATTCATAGGAATTGAATATCTGCCTCCTGAAGAAGCCAATCTGGGTACCAAGATTCTGGATTAATGATTCTCATGTCTGCATCTGTGTCTAGTAATTCCTCAATTACAATATCATTTAAACGTACTATTAGCTTTGGCCTTTGATAATTTATAGAAGTCTGCTGAAATATATGTTTCTATTTCCTACTGGAGTTTCTGATTCATCTTTCATGTCTATTCCAACATCTAGAACAGTATTTTTCTATAGTAGACACTGGATTGTTTCATTTTCCTGGTGAGACATGTTCTCCACAGTTTCTTTGAATGACTGGACCTTGTTTGACATCGAGCCCTGTGAGAGGCCCCCCAAGGAGTTTCCCAATGGTATTGGGTTGCCTTGTCTGTCTTTTGTCAACCTACATTAATTGGTCCAATATCGGTCTTTGCCACATCTCCTACATATACCAGAAAGCTGAGTCCTCCTATTCTTGCCATTCTTAGAGGAAACATTATTTCCTGTCTACCATCTCTTCTTAGATGTTCTGCTGGGTTCTCTGGCAGAAAATGTGAAGGCATAGCTGGACCCTCTGGATTCTCCCTGGGTCTGAGCATGATGATGAGTGTTGCAACTCAGCCCTCCCCCGAGGCACTGGGGAGAAACACACCCACTGATTTGGGAGTCTGTCAAAGCAGGATCTCATTTAATGGTATCAAGCAGGGATCTATACAGGGTTGTGATGTGGTTGGCAAAGCCTGGGATGGGCCAAGGCAGAACAAGGAACAAGAGCCAATAATATTCTGCCACATTAGTGGTGGCTGGGCAGAGGTGAGCCTAGGATGGGTAGCCAGAGACAGGTCTCTAAACTCCTTCCTTAGGTCTAGCTTCCAGACACATATGACCCACAACAATGAACAGCATAGCAAGATATTCTTAAAGGAGTGATAAATGCCACTCATGCATTTGTGGTAACCAACACCTGTGTAATTGAACTCAAGGACAACTCAAAGAATAGAAAATCATTCTTGGTAGGAGAAACTTAGTAAGCTTTCTCAGTTAGTGATGTCATGGGTCTTAAAAGAGAGTATAACACCATCACTTTATTAGACCCATGTGCTTTTTAAAAGAATTCCAGATCTTGTCCTAATACCCACAGGTAAGTATAGCTCACACCCCTCATCAAAGACTCTTCCCTTTACAGAAAATAAAGATTACCACAGAAAACCACAACTGGATACAATGCAGAGATCAATAGACCATGAGAAGCTTAGTCTCAATGGATATGCCTGTATCACAGCTCCTGCATCTATGGTTCGGGGAATATCACAGAAGATGGGACAGAAAGATTTTAAGAGACAGAAAGTTTGCTGTGAAATAGTCTCTCCTAGAAAGAGCTGCATAAGCAATGTTAGGCCAATGACTAAACATGCTAACACAGTAAACATGCTAACACAGAATAGGGAAAGCCTCCCAGGGTCCCATCCATAGACAAAGAACTACAGGCAGGTAATGACTGCTCAAAGAGGAAGAATTAGCCTCTGCCAGTAATGATTCCCCCTAACTGTTTTTCTAATGGTCATCCCTTGTATACATACAAACAACAAAAAACATACACATTAACTTGTATTTATATATTTGTCTACTTATACATATATATAATATCTATATAATATGTACAATAATAAAGAATAAAAGGCTATCAGTTTGAGAGTGGAACAAGATGAAAGCAGTTAGAGGGAGTTGACTTGGGAAATTTTGGAGTGAGGAAAGGGGTATAATTATATTTTAATAAAAACTAAAATGTAATATAATAATAAACAAAATGTAGATTTAAAAGATTTTTAATCCATAATTACAGTACAATTTTGATGAATTAAATATTGTTCAGCATTTTAGAAGGTATTTTTGTAGTGTAAAGGCTTAAAGATCTTTCATTAAAGTTATTATTAAACATTTACTATGAAACTTATATATATGCATATATAATCTTTCCTTAATTTGAGGCATATATTTATATGTATAGTTTTTTTCTTTGTGTGTATATGTGTTTAAATGTATTTGGGCATATATGTGTGTGCAGATATGTATGTATATGGAAGCCTGAAGTTACTATTAGGAGTATTTCTTTTTTTTTCTTTTACCTTATTCTTTGAGGCAAGGTCTCTTAATCAAAGTGAGAGCTCTCCAATAGGGTTAGCCTCATTATCCAACATTCTCCAAGGATTTCCTCTAGCTGTTTTCCAAAGCTGGACTCACAATCAGGTAGCAATGTCTACCTGATATTTACATGGCTTCTCAGGAGCCAAGGTTCAGTCCAATGCTTGCATAGCCAGTACTGTAAATACTGAGCCATTTTATATATATATATATGTGTGTGTGTGTGTGTGTGTGTGTGTGTGTGTGTGTGTGTGTATAACAATTTTGTGTCCAACTATTTTTGTGATATACATATAAAATAATATCATCTTTAACTAAAAGCAAAATCACAACATTTTTCATATGTATCCCTCATATTTCCTTTTTTGACTTGGTGGGACTCCCAAATTAATATGCAGTTGAAGTTGAAGAGTAAATGCCATTGTATTCTGAGTGATGGTATATCAAAATCCCAATCCCATATTGGGTGGCTTAAACAACAGACATTTATTTCTCATAGTGTTGAAGAGTGAATGTTCAGGTCAATGTCCCTAAGAGGGACTCTCTTCCTGGTTTTACACTTGGTTGTATCTTCACAAGATTCTGGTGGCACTTCTTTTTTATATATAGGAGTGTTAAAACTATCATGAGATGCTCATCATAGTGACTTATCTAAATTTACCTTTAGCAGAGACTCCCATCTTTAGATTCCATCATATTGAAGGTCTGGTATTTAACTTGGGGAAGGTAGTAAAGCTTGGTCCACAAAATCTTGTTTCAAATATAAGAAGGAAGATATCCAGTCTTTGCTATTAAGTATAGAAAATACCTAAAAGACTACATATACTGTAAGACTAAAGTTTCTCTTTCCAGCTTTCTGGTGTGTGTGGGGGGGGGATGTTTCTTTTTGTCTAAATTTTGTGTTCTACTTGTCTTATTTTTCAGGGTACATGTAAGAGCCTAAGAACATTAGTTCTAAATGGGATGTGTCCATAAAATCCCTTTCCTCACAGCTGAGGGAACACTATGAAAGAGAATGTGGAAAGAGTGTTGAGCCAGAGGAGATGAAGGAAACCAAAAGAATAAGTCCTTCTAAATCAACTGAGCAAAGCTCATATGAACTGACAGAGGCTGAAGCAACAAACACAGAGCCTGGGTGGGTCTGCACCAGGTACTCTGAGTATGTATTACAGCTTTCAGCTTAGCATTTTTGTGGGATTCCCGAGTGTGTTAACTACTGGGTCTCTGATTCTTATGCCTTCTCTTGGGCTCTTTTCCTTCTTTTGGTTTGCCTTGTTGAACTTTGAGGTGATGGTTTTTTGTTTTATCTTATTTGATTTTTAATGTTTATGTTTTGTTGTTAGCTCTTAGAAGTCTGTTCTTTCCTAATGGGAGACATATAGAAATGTGGATCCACATGGGAGAGGAAGGGGGGAGAGACTGGGAGGAGTAGAGGGAAGAAAATTGTAATAAGGATATTTTAGATGAGAAAATAATGTATTTTCTTTCATTCAAAGGAGGGGAAAGTTCATTTCCTTAGTAGAAGAGCAAATCAAGAGGTGAGCAGGAACACAGAAGTTTGTTTTAATCAGTCATATAAGAAGGCAGAGGCATTAATAAAAGACAAGATTAGAAAGAAGAAAGAGAACAATCAACTTTTAGCAATACAGTGCCTTGTCATTTGCATTCTTCTTCATTTGGTAAAATAAAATTGCTTCTAAGGCAAATAATTCAAGCCATTTTAAAGTTATTTCCTACTTACAGTTTGTTGGGATCATTTGGAGTCCTGGCCTTCAGCTGCTCTTCTCTGCTAGAGATCTTTACCTCTGATTTGAGTTACTGAAAGCCATGCTTCATGAGTATGTACTGCCTTGCCTTGAGGATCAGAAGATAAGGTTTTCACCTGTTGGCCCACCTGATTGTTGGGTATCTAAGCCTCCATGGTGCTATTGAATAGAAAGCTTCTTACCAGTGACGAGAGGTCCGTGTCTCTGTCTCTCTCTGTCTGTCTGTCTTGTCTCCTGTCTGTGTGTCTTTGTATGTTTCAACCTCCAGCCCCTTGTCTGAAGCTTGGGAACTGTATGGTAGCACATAGACTGTAGACAGGCATTTGTGCGTGGCACAGTTTCATGTATTTTATTTAAAAAAAAACTTTACAGTTGGGTGCTGTGATGTAAACTTCATCAGACTTTTGTATTGTCTAAGAAAATTGTTTTACTATCTGAAGATTACATTTTAGCTGGCACTTTAAATTTTAAGGCCAGTGTTAGAACACAAATAATTATAAATGATATAGTAATGTCCAACCCACAAAGCAAAGGCTCACCATTATAATACACAACTAAAACACAGAAAATGACTCCCTAATATGCTATTTTACAGGATGAAAATGCGTAGTCAAAAATCACACAAAACAGACAAAATGAATATGGAATTAGAGGTATTCAATAAGTACAAAATGAAAGATAAATCTAAGAAATTCATAATGAGCAAAAATGTAACAACTCCTGTATTTTATTAAATTTAAAAGTCACTGTGGCCTCTCTTGACTTCTAAAATTAAGTTCCATTTATCTGATAACTACAGTTAACATTGACTGTTTTTGTGACTGTCTGTTCTGAGTTTTTAACGTAATAACCTGGGAAATCTTCACAAAGAACCAATGACGTCTCACAAGATTTTCTACTAGTAGGCAATATGCACCCAAATTGCCAGCACTGTCAGAAATTCTGAAGCCCTGCCCAAATATTTGAAAACAATCATCTAATTATTGAGAGTACAAGCTAACCAAAGAACGTCCCTGAGCAGTAACTACAGAGAAAGAGTGGAATCTAAGAGTGGCACTGATAAGTGGGAGAAAAGACCTAGGTGTTTATTGAGTTGACATGACTACAGAGAGACTATGATGGCAAGGATGCAATACCTGCTGGCTACCATAAGAAGCCTATCGTTGATAGAACCGTGTTACCCAACAGAAAGAAAACAACCTCATCAACATAGACTGAATATCAGCCATACAGGATGCCCTGGCATCTATAGAATTGCTATGACTCTGGGGCACAAAATAGTAGACATTAACAATCAGTAAAGACCATCAATTCAAAAGAAATGTTGGAGAATTTTATGTAGTTTCCATGTCAGGCCATAATTCAACAGGAGACATATTTAATTACTTTTATGTATAAATTAATTGCATATCAGTTAAACAAAAATATCAAAATAACCATTAAGTCAAAAAAACACAACAGCCAATAAAGCAGAACATATGAGTTAATAATGTTATTTGATAAGGAATCTTTTCTATGTTACTTAGCAACTACTGTGCTATACTTGGTATACATTTAGGTCATGTATTTTAATGTATGTATAAATTTAAGTAATTACATCAATATCTAGATATTTTAATACTGTGTCTGAGACCTGTCTTTATTCCCTGATATGCAGATAAAACATAAGTGCAGAATAAGCCATTCATTCAAAGTTAATAATGAGTAAATCCCAGGGTTGATACTGAAACCTAGACCAATTCTTCAGTTCATAGTTACACCATGTCTCCAATCTGTCAAAATATCACCTGACAAATTATTCTCCAATTATAGTTCACTTGATTAATTGTGTAAATTCTTGCACAGGGTTAAAATTACCTTTTCAAATAGGATCATCACACATTTAAAGTTCTGGTTCTGTTGTTAAAAAATTGATCAATAACCACATTTATGTTCTGCTTCTAAAATTGTTAAGAATTTTTCTGTTTTGCACTGAAATCAGCCTAAAATCAAAGCAACCTAACACATTTCAGTCTCCTGGTGCAAACTCTAATGGATTGACAAGATTATATTTGTGGAAAATGAAATGCTAAGAGGAGTGTGTTTTCTTTGTTTTCCTTTTTAGAGCTGACTCCAGTGCACCATTCCATGCTCATACCAATATGCTTAGAGACTGTGACAGGTAAACCCCACAGGAAGTTCTCAAGCCAGAATAGGTCAGGTTGTGGATATTTCAGTTAAATTATTTTCTATTTTCAGCTGCTAAGATTGGCATTTCTTCCATTCCTCTCTTTTATGCTTCCTTATTTTTGTGTTTCCTTTGTTCCTTTATGTCATTTTCCATTTTTAAAAAACTAATTTAATTTGAATTTATCTTGCTGTTTTAGAAGGTTCATAAGTCTTGTTTCCTCAGTTACATCCATGGAAATTGCTGGCATTTTTTTAAGAGAACATCTTAACTTTTATTTCTCTAATCATCAGTGGCAAAAGAAACACTGTAATTTGTTTCCAAAATAGAAGACAGAGGAGTCAGAACATTTGATTCACTTTCGCCATTATCCCACGCCTGACAGTATATTAACTCATGGTGTTTTGAAATGCCATCTGAAGCTGTAAATCAGCATTATTAATGTTGTAGTTTTATGTAGTGTCCTATTAAGTTTCTGGTGGTTGCAAATAGCAAAATCAGCAAGACCCCTAATGGGTCATTCCCTGGCTTAGGAACTAAAATTGTATAAAGACAAACAATGAGTCTCCATGACCAACAACATTATTTATACTTTGAATTTAGTGTTTATCTTGCCTACATTTAAAAATTACTTTTGTGATTAAATATGAATTTAAGTCATAGATGGTACTGTGTTGCGTATTTGAAACTTCTTGAAAAGAGCATCTTGAATATCTCACTGCATGTTCTGTTCTCATTGATTACTGTGCTGGCATATGTGTGCATCCTAATTTAAATTATTGAAACATAATATTGAGTAAACTACAGTCAACCAATCATTCTAAAAATGAATGTATATGTTCTAATGCCTCTGTACAGATTCTTCTACAATTATTCTCATCAATATATCATCAAAAGCTTTTCATGGAAGCAAGGGCTAAGTCACACCTTCAGTTGTACACACACTTTAACATAACTAGATAATGGATAGTTCTTCTTAAATTTAAAACAGCAATTGATGCTCCCACAGGTGGGCGGGCTTTCCAACCTCATTGTCATTCCTACTGACATGCAGTTTTGTTGGAATTTTTTATTTTTGCTATCACACAGCATGGTATGCCTCATTTGGGTTCAAATTTTACTTCCTGGGCCAGTGGTGAGTTAACCATCTTTTCATTTGTTTGTTGATCATGAAGGTTTAACTTTGCTGTGAATTGCTTGGTCATGTTTCTTTTCCTAGGCTGTCTTTTTCTTATAAGTAGAAGCTCTTCTGCCTTTTATTCTGGATACAAATTCTTCATCAGTTATAAATGCTAAATTTTTCTAAGAATGCTGCTTCCATTTTTAATGTATTTTCCTGTGAATTGGTTATGATTACCTAAGGCTGTATTTACAGAGGTTTTTCATTCCCAAGATCATAATATTTCCTCCCTCTTATGTTTTTGGATAAAGCATTACTACATAGAATAGCTTAGCCTTGAACTTCTGTTCAGTTTAGCAAGTACAAGAGATTACCAAGTTTCTTGGCTTCAAACGTTTTCAACATTAACAACTTTAAACATCTAAATTTTGCCTTTGTCTATTGAATGAAGTAAACTGCATTATTCGAATATGCATAACAAATTTCTGAAGTATATGCACAGATACACAATACATACACTCACAAATATGTAAATGAATACCGTTCTGGCCAATAAATGCTATTAATAGAGTTTTCAAATAAAATACTCAAGCCATAATTGGACAGATCTTTGTAACTTGATTGTATGAGGTTGTTATAAGATTGCAAAGGTTACTCAGTATTTAGAAATCATGATGCCATCTGTCATATTTGCAGAGTTACATAGATAAACATATAACATCCTCATTGAGAAAAGGATGTATTTCGCAAAACTCAGCACTTTATTAAAAAGACAGCAAACAACATAAACGTTTCCTTTCATAGTCCTGAGGGACAGACTCCAAAGTAAGAAGACTGGGTTGCAAAGTCAAGGAATAACCCATTCTCTCTTCTTTGGGATCTACAGGGTGCCCACACCCTTTGGAAGGTATCTGCTTTCTCCATTGTCAACATCAACTGGTTAAGTAGACTTAGTCTTACAATTTATCTCTTACTCATTCCTCACTTCTAGGAATTAAGTGGTTTCATTGAGTCTACCTAAGTAATCTAGGATAACATCTGAAATTAAAGCCTACCATTTACCAATTGCAATTCTCTTCGAAACAATTTCATAAAAAATAAAATTTGCAGGTTCCATGATTAACATTTGTGTGTTTGTGTGGTATATTCACGTGCACACAAACGTACATGTTGAGGTCGGAGGCCAGGGTCTTCTTCAGTAAACTCCTCCATCTTGTTTTGTGAACAGGGTCTCACATTGAGCCCACAGCTTACCAATTTTGCTTGATACATTGTACATCAAGCCAGAAGAACCACCAGCACCGCAGTTACACAGGCTGCCAAGCTGGAATTCACGTCATCATGCCCATATGATAAACACTCACACGAATGAGTCGTCTCCCCAGCCCAGAATGTGCATATCTTTTACGAGTCCATTGTTCTACCTATTTTGAGAAGAAAGGATCCTAAGCAAGCAAATCAGGAATGAGAGACCTTAAGTGAAGGCAACATGATCTCCTTAAAAACACACAGCTGTTTCTACCTGCAGTTCCAGATTGGTTAGAATCATTCCTATGTCTTAGAACTCTTTTTCACATACAAGATCCAACACCACATGCTATCAACGTTAATAGAAGTGTATATTACTCCATGTACAGGGTCTAGAACATTTTGAAAGTTTAGTGCAAAATATGGGAGTTAAACATCCCTTTTCCTTTTAAATTAAAAATATACTACCTTATTAATATTTTAGTATAATTGGAAATGAATATGACAGCAAACCCAAGTCACAAGATTGGGATTTGAAAGAATATTTCATTCGGTGAACTTGAGACTCTGCACGCTGACCTAAGAATGGAGACACTCTTTCATTAAGCACACCTTGAGCTTGCACGTGTCTAAAGGCCCTTCCTGCCACCGCACTGATACTCGGTATTTGATCTTTAGGCTCAAATGTAAGCTGACACGCTGAAGTCACAGTCCACACACACCCTGTTTCTTTTAGCTAATAAATGTTTAAGGGTCATTCCCTTGGCAAGGTCGGTGTTCTTCATTTGGGAATGTCATTAGAGACACCTCTCTCTTTTCAGTGAAGCAGCAGGGTTCATGAGTCCTCAAAGTCACAGAAATTAGAGAGTAAGGCAGAGAGGTCAGCACGTCCATCAGCATGACACACGGGGACCTTCTTCTGCTGAGACCTCTTCAGCAATGTATTGCCTTCTATTTTGACACCAGAACGGAAGGCGCTGTCAGTCTCATTTAGAAGGTTACTGTACATTTCTACATATTATGTGCTCTTTTCACTCAAAGTCTTTATTTTCTTGTCATAATTCATTGCTCTTGGTTATTTCTTGTCACATGCTGATCATGAGCTTGTACAGGTATTAGCTCACACATTTTCTCTGAAGCTGCTCAGCCTTTTTGAAGAAAGATGAGACCAGCATAGGAAGGGAATACTAAGACTGACTCCAGGGCTGGATTTGAGTCTCTAAGAGCAAGAAGCAAACCCATTGCTCATTTTCACTGTGTTGTTGACTGAAGTCCTACACCTACAAAATTCAGAGATTCCGGGACTCATTACATCCATGCATGGGTGGGAGGGGTCCAGAGGTCAAGATCAGGTGTCTCCCCAATCACGTCTCCTCCTTTCTTTTTGAGACAGGTCTCTCATTGAGTTTCTTAAGGGGCTGTCTAAGGTCTGGGCAAGTCTAGAGGGCATAAAAGGACATTAGCAAAATGCAGAGAAAGAGTCAATTCAACATTCTAGAAACCACTGGGTGCTTTTCTAAGCCTTGGAGAGAGACCTAAAGTGCTAGCAGAAAAAGAGAGATGCACACATTCATTCCCACAGGAGGGAGGGTAGGTTGGCAAAGAGAGCTCAGTGAAGGAGACATGTTCTTTTAAGGAAGCTGTCAGTCCCTTTCTGTAATACCAGTATCATGCAGTGCTGGTGGGCCTTGAGGGCAATACCAGGAAGTCTGATCTTTTCTCCTCTAGCTAGAAAGATGGTGTATTTAAGAGAAGGAAGAACGATTTGGTACTTACCTACCATCTTACCAAAAATCCCTCTAACACTGGCTAGGAAGGTTTGCATAGATGCTTGTCTAGTCTGAGAGAAAATGATCACATAAAAAGAGACATAGGGGATGAAGCCCACTTCTGGCTTATTTTTCTGATTAAAAACGTGGTAAGACCTCTGGAATAATCCAGAAGGAAAGCATGCTACTGTAATGAATAATGTTAATCCTATTAATTTCCTGCTTCCCTTCCCTCCACAACTTTTCCTCTATTATGGGACATGATTAGAAGTAACAGAAAAATCAGAGTTGTGTTCATGAGCATCAGTACCTTCTAGACTGATAGGAAACTTACTAACCCTGGAAATTTCTGTTCAGCGTATTTCCAACAAGATACCACTTCTGATTCCAAAACCCAACTTCCCATTCCAGACTTACACATCACATTTGATTAAAAATGCTTCTCACTCAAAATCAAAGCTTTTTAAACATGAAACATGAATTCACCCACAGTGTGGTCCCTACCAAATTTCTATCCAGAGATGTGACTATTTTTATTTCTTTCAGCAAATGCCTGTAGGATGCCTATCCATACCTGGCATGAACAATGTTTGTATTTCTTAGTTTGAAGTGAATGAGCTGGAAGATTTTGGCAGAAAAAAGATGATGAAGCTACAATTCTATGAACTTAAATAATCATTGCAACTAACCTGTTTTCTAAAATGCATATGCAATATTTATGCAATTAATTTTACAAACTGTTTGGGTCTATTCTGCCTATATTGTACTAATGAGAACATGAAGGATATGAGGAAATTAAATAAGCACACCCTCCCAAAGGACTAAAGAGGTAGCTCAGTCATCAAAGTGCTTGCTGTAAAAGCATGAAGCCTCGAGTTTTATCTCCGGAACCCACATATGAAAGCCAGGTATGAAAGAACACACTTGGAATGCCAGCCGCAAGGAGGACGGAGAAAAGCAGATCTCCAGTCTGTTTAATGAGTCCCAGCCCAATGAGATCTGTCTTACACCGTAGAGCACAGGAGATGGCTTATCATACTTTATGACGCAAGTATGAGGATCTGAGGTCAAATTTCCTGCTCCTGTGTGAAAAGGTGAGAAGATCAGCAAGCCTACTACTATGGGTGGCAGAAACAGGAGGATCAGAACTTGTGGCTACCAGCCTAGTTTCAGGTTCAGTGAAAGACCTTGTCTCTAGGGAGCAAGGTAGAGAGTGATAAAGCAGGATTCCCTGTATTCTCCTCTGGCCTTGTATACATGTGCATGTGGTAGTTTGAAAGAAAATGGACCCCATAAGCTCACAGAGAGTGGCACTATTAGTAGAAATGGCTTTATTGGATTAGGTGAGGCATTGTTGGAGGAAGTATGTCACTGGGGGTGATTTCTGAGGTCTCAGATGCTCAAGCCAGGCCCAGTGGGGCATTTTCTTCCTG
>JAQHUG010000034.1:6004688-6015401 GCA_028555095.1 Dicrostonyx torquatus | reverse complement strand
AAAAAATACCCCCACAGATATTCCAACAGGCCAATCTGTTGGAGATAAGTCCTTAACTGAGGTTTCTTCTTCCCAGATGACCTCAGTTTGTGTCAGGTTGGCAAAAGCCAACCATAACACTAAGTATTGAATAATTGCATAGTGAGTGAAAAATGTTTTGCTAAATGAATCATTAAACCAATGTATGGTTTTGACGAGTGTGTAAAAGTCAACAGTTCTTAATGGTTGGATAGTCATGGAGACTACATTATGTTTTGTCTAATAGTGTCCTTTAGCAGAAAAATTGCTTATGAATACATTTGTACGGCTCCATTGCATATTCCCGACCTAATCATTAGCTACCTGGGGGAAGAAAGAAAGAGGAAAAGATGTTGAGTCAAAGACAAAAATCTAATATGAAATTTTAATAAACTTGAGGGTAAACACTTTTCAAATCAACTATTTTTTTCTGATAGAAATTATGTCCATATTTTACAGTGGCTCAGGCCCTTCCTTAAACACTTTTCTTATAAATTTACACATTAACATCCTTGGTGCTACTTAACTGTATGTAGGTAAATGTACTTTGAAACCATATTCTTTCCCTAGAGCTCATTAGAAGCTCCTGCAGTCCTAGTGGTGTGTGGTCCTGAAGCTAGACTTGTAAGTCCAGGATGAGCAATAGATGCCTATGTGTCAGGTTTCAAGGACACATTTGTCTTCTGTGGGATGTGCCGACCTTGCCTAATTTATTTGGTACTTCTGACAGGAAATGATCTTCTTGAACCCAGAGCTACTTTTCAGGGTGGGAAATTATTAAACTCTGGGTTTGGCCGCTTGCCAGTTTGGGGTGAACTGAAGGAGTTATTACTGGTGTTTTCTCAAAGTCATTCTGGCAGGCCACAAGTTCCAGCTGGTCATCTTTGTAGCTGTGGCACTGATTTGAGTGAGTGGAGCACAGCTCACCGACCAATCAGGTTTGTCTTCTCTTTTCTCACCTCTCTTTTCATATCACGTTCCCCTTCAATAAATGGAAGGATTTTGATTCACCTATCTTAATAAATCTCAAGTAAAGTCCATCTCAGTTCCCTCCTCCTTCTCTTTACCTATGTTAGGTGAATTTTTGGGTTACTGAACACCTGGCTGAGATCCTTTTGGTCTTGGTAGAAATCTTGGGTAGGCAAAGAGAAACTTTTCAGGGGCTGGACTTTGATGCTTTTCTTCTTTAGTGATTGGCTCTATGCAGGCCTCAGCATCATGAGTCCTCAGTCATAGTCAACGATATAATTTCCAGATCTGGGGTGTCTGAGACCTGTGGCCCTAAAGGTTTGGCAACTGTCCAGAACTTTTCCATTCCCCAAGACTTGCAATTTCTCTTTTGCAGCCATCTATTGTTCCTTAGTGCCGGTCCTCCACCCTGTCTGCTTCTGCCATTACCTTGAATACTGCTCTGGCCACTTTTCAGTCCATACACCTGCCTCTTCTTCAGCTGCCCAGCTGTCCAGCCGTCACCTTGCCATTTTGGCAGCTCAGCCTGCCAACTGTTCAGCTGTCGCTGCTCCTGCCATTGCCATCACACTGGGCCTTCCGCTCCTCAGTGTTTACCAGTTCAGTTTGCACTACTAAAGACTGGTTTTAAAAAAGCCCACTCAAGAGAACGCCTTCATCAGGTCCTGCATTGCAATGTGGATTCAGTACAGGAGGATATCTCCCAGACAACACACAAAGTGAGCCAAGAGCCTACGTTCCATCCAACGGAGGGTGTTCATACCCACTACAACCTATCTCCCAAGCAAAGTAGAGTTTTCACCTTTGCATCAATTACATCATACCCCCATGTGAAAATGAAGGTTAACGTTTGCACTAAGACAATGCTGTTTCTTTATCATGTCATCCTAATCCTTCTAAGCTACAAGGGGAAGCGTCTTCCCTCCACCCCCAACCTGGGTTCAGTGGAAATCATGGCAGGATCATCTAGAATTTGCTGAGGCTTGTAATAGCCCAAAGCCTGGCACAAATTACTGAAGCATCTCTGGTTAAAACTGAACTTTTGGAAGCCAGAGTAGTTAGCTGTGATTATTGTAGTTTCCTCAAACCATCTGTGAAGTGCTCAAAATGCTGGTGCTGGCAGATGGGCGTTCTTACTCCTCTTTTGCTCAGGGTGGTCAGACCAGCAAGGGAGAGCATCTCTGCTGTCAACTGGGGAATTGAAGTACTCTGTTTGATTACGAGGAAAAGAACACTGGGAGCATTTATGGTAAAGAACTAGTAATTTTGCTTATTGGAGGATGTTTAACACCTTCCCAGTGTTCCCAGGGAGATGTAGGCACTGGTCATCTGTCTCACATGCGTACTCCCCTAGCTAATCATCCCATCCTTCATCCAGTCTCTAGACGGTGCCAAAATGCCAGTGAACTTTGCTCCATCCATGTTTAAAATACTTCTCTGCTCATCTCTGCTGTAGGGAGGAAGGAATGTAAGTGCATTTACAGCATGCACTTAAGGAACTTTTTCATCTTGTCTCCCCATGTTTTCTGGCTTCATTTCTCATTACGCGTCACTAGGTAAACTATGACCTAATCACTCATCTCATATGAGTATGGCAAAATATTTCACACTTCTTTTCTCCTCAGTCTTCCTGTATGAATTTCGCCACCCCCCCCCCCAATATTCCTCTGTCACTGTGACTTGTCAGAACATATTTTTTCCTTTATGACCCAGTAAAAATGCTTCCAACCTGATTACAGGGGAAGCCCAGTTCAGGTACCCTCTCCACTATTGCTAGGAGTCTTAGCTGGGGTCGTCATTGTGGATTCCTGGGAATTTCCTAGAGCCAGGTTTCTCGCTAACCCCATAATGGTCCGTCTATCAAGATATCTCTTTCATTGGTCTCTTTCTATCTCAACTCAGTCAACCTCCCCCAACTCAGTCATCTTGAGCCCTCATGTTTCCATCCTCCCTCCCTTCCTTTTTTCTTTTTTTGCAGTACAGTTTTTTTTCCCCACTCACTTATTTTATGATCAAAGTGGGATGAAGATCATGATTAGGAAAACCACAGGGACAGCTGACCCAAGCTAGTGGGGAAGATCATGGACTCTGGACTGACCGCTGGGGAACCTGCATGGGATTTAAGTCCTCTGAAGGTGGGTAACAGTAATGTAGCTTGATCTGGTGGGTAGGGCCTGGCTGTGAGACCAGAACTTATCCTGGGTGTCCATTCCCTATGGTGGGATACCTTATCGTGGAGCCCATTCAGTATGGTGGGATACATTGCTCAGCCTTTATATAGTGGGGAGGGGCTTAGTCTGCCTTAACTTGGTATGCTAGACTTTATTGACTCCCCACGGGAGGACTTACTCCCTCTGAGGAGTGGATGGAAGTAGGATGTGGGGAGGTACAGGGGGAGGCAGGAGAAGGAAAGGGAGGGGGAACTGGGGCTAGTATGTAAGATGAAAAAATTTAAATAAAAAAAAGAAAAAATTCTTCCAACCATTCCAGATTCTTTTCTACAATTTTCTCCTAGTTAAGTCAGTTGCTTCATCCTGAGTTCCCCTTCCACTATGATTGGTCTGCTGTACCTCGGCCAGAAAGCCACAAACACAAACACAGGAATGGCAATCCAGAGTCTGAAGTCCTCATGCTGGGCTTGAGCCCAAGACCTACAAGTGTCCCTGACCTTAAGTGGTCTATTTTGTCTTCTCTCAGTTTTCACAACTGGAAAATGGAAACAGGATGATGTCAGCATAATACTTCATCAAGATATTCCTATGACTTCATTATCTGGCAGTGATAGAACGTGACCTCAGACCACTGATCAGAGGGTCTCAGAGTACTGTCCAGTCTCACCTGACTGTGTGTTAGAATCATGGATTCCAAGGTCATACTTCTAACCCATGGAATCAAAAATATAAGCACAGGGCCAAACAGTGCAAAGATTCCTCTTGGGCCATGCCAGGGCATGAGCAAGTTTTGCAACTGCCTTACAGTTGATCTCTAAGATGCCGGGAACTCCTCCCCAGCCTGTGGATGGATGACTTACAACCCTCTTCAGACACTGAGAACCACATTATCCCATTTGAAAACAATGCTAAAACACTGGGCAGAGTAGGAAGAAATAGCGTCAGGACAGGGGAATGGAAAAGAAAAGACAATATTCATGCTCAGGAATCAACAAAAGAATCAGGAGGGAGAAATGCTGGGAGAAGAAGAAATGGCCAGGATGGAATTCTCCTTGCAGCTTCTTTTCCCATAAACCCATCCGTTTGCTAAAATGCATCACAAACCTTTCTCTCTTTAAAGATAGAATTTGATGATGCCTTGAGTTCCTGGTCCTCTCTCCTGCCTCAGCTTCTCAAGTGCTGGGGTGACAGGTATACACCACCTGTGGCTAGACAATTGTTTAATTCTGTTTAATGATAAGCAGTATTAAATTGTCTGTGAAAAATTAACAAACCTTCCTATCTTTGTGGAACATTATTTCCTTGGAGAAAAACAAGTAGGAAACTTTATGGAAAGACATAAATGACCCCATGAACAGACATCTGCACACACGAACCTTCATGTCCCTCCAACAGGATTTTAAAGGTTTTAAATTTTTATGCATTTAAAATGCTGCATGGAAATTAATTTTTAAAGTTTTTACTTTCCAAATTCATTTTTGACAGTTTTCTACATGTATGTGGTAAATTTTAGCTGCTTTCACCCCCACTCCACTTTCCCATTCTCCCTCTGCCCCCCCCCCATCTACAGATGAAACCTTTCTTTTGAAGAAGTAACTGTCCAGCTTTTATGCCTTCAGTGGCCCATGGAGGTCGATTAGAGTCGCTGGCCTGAGCATGGGTGGGAGGTTATTTCCTGAAGACAGCTATGCCACTAAAGAGAATGATAGTCCCTTCTGCAGAAAGTGTTACCTATCAATAGTTCTTCGTAGAAGTATTGGACCTCATGAGCCCCTCCCACAAATGGCAAAATTTTAATTAGAAAAAAGCACAACACACACACACATAATATAATAAATATCTACCCTCTTTGCTCCCCGTCTTCTCAAAGTATGCAAACAGGCTTTCTGGAAACAGGACATCCAGGCAGAAAGACTTATTTCAGGGAAAGTTTGGGGATGGTAAAAATGGTGGCAAGTGAATAAGACAATGACTAAAATGAAGCCCAATAGTCTCACAGGAGGCTTGTTCTACTGTTATTAAAATAAAGACTTGGTACTAAAAATGTTGGGGAAAGCTCCCAGGAATAATTCCACTATTCAAGGCACTAGATCCCAAAGGTGAAAAATTAATAATTTAGCTTTGTTTGCATGTGACGATATTTGTAAGCCAGAGAGGAAAATATGCCCACTGAACCCTTAGAGAAATTTGACAAGCATGGAAAGCCAACTAAATCTTTTTTTTCTAAGCGCCGTTTTATTTCCCTGGAACACTAGGTTGACACAATAAATAAAAGGAGCATGAAGAAAAATTATAATTGTTATTTTATTGAGGTTAGAGGTGAGGCATTGTGCTGACTCCTTTTAGGAGTTAGGATGTTGAGTATCTCTCAAAAGTCCACACATTAAATCTCAGACCTCAGGGGGATGGTGTTGGGAGTGAATCTGTAGGAGGTGGGGCTTGGGGATCCTTATGTCCCGGGGAGCCTTTCCTTGAAGGAGGTCATGGGAGCCTGATCTTTCTGCTGCACTTTGAGATATGCCTGCTACTTTTAAGTATGTTCCTTCCATGACATGCCACTGTTGGGAGATATTTGATTACACTGTATAAAGATGTGTCACTGTGATTGGTTTAATAAACGGCTGAATGACTAATAGGTAAGCAGGAGGTCTAGGCAGGACTTCTGGCCAGAGAGTACTCCGAGAAGAAGAAAGGGGGATGGCCAATCAGACCCAGAGGAAACAGGGCTTGCAGGAGAGGTAGAAGCCGTGAGCCGTGTGACAGCACAGAGATGAATAGAGATGGGCTAATTTAAGTTATAAGAGTTAAGGCCAAGCTTTTATGATTAATAAAAAGTCTCAGGGCTTACAGTCCAAAAAAATCTATCCAAACTGGGGCACCATGTACTAAGCCTTTTCTTTTGGGTCAACAAACAGCTCCTAAATCATAGCACAGAGACTTCTTATTAGTTAAGAATATGCAGTCTAGCTTAGGTTCATTTCTGGCTAGTTCTTTTAACTTAGCATGTTTCTTTTTATCTTCCTTTTGTCTCAGGACTTTTAACCTTTTCTTTCTGTATGTCCTACTTTTTCTGTTTCTTTGTTGTTTGTCTGTCTGGTGGTTGCTTGACTGTCTAGTTCCTCTCTCTTTCATCCTCTTCTCCTTCTCTCCTCTTGAGCCTAGATTCCTCCTCTTGTTTATTCTCTTTGCCTGCCAACCTTGCCTATCCCTCTTCTACCTAGCTATTGGCTGTTTAGCTTTTTTATTAAACCAATCACAGTGGCGTATCTTTGGTGTAGGAGGTTCTTTTGTTCATGTGTTACTTTCATTGGTGAATGAATAATGAAACTGCCTTGGCCTTTTGATATGGCAGAACTTAGGTAGGTGGGAAAAACAGAACTGGATTCTGGGAAGAAGAAAGCAGAGTGAGAGACTCCATGAATCTTTTGCCTGAGAAGGATGCCAGTTAGAATCTTGCCAGTAAGCCACAGTAACATGGCAATACACAGAATAATAGAAATGGATTAAATTAAAATGTAAAAATTAGCCAATAAAAAAACTAGAGCTAATGGGCCAAACAGTGTTTTAGTAAATACAGTTTCTCTGTCGTTATTTTGGGTGTAAATGAGCCAGAGTGTCCGGGACAAACAAGGGGTCATCTTCCTTCCTTCCTTCCTTGTAATCTTTACACATTATAATCAAATATCTCGCAACATGCCTCCAACTGCCACACTTACCAAAGGCCACACTTGTTAATTCCTTCATCCTTTACAGTGGACTCCAAGCTTCTAAAGCTTATGAGCCTAAGTAAACCATTTCTCTTATGAAGTTATCTGCTTTAACTATTTTAATCTGGTAATGAAAAATCTAAGTTATGTACTGCTTCAAAGATGTTTTATCGTTTTAAGAGTTGAAGTAGTATTATGATTCATATTTTCTAATGAAGGAAAGTGCTCCCTGAGAGACTGAACAACTTATGCAAAGCCTATGTTAGGGAGAGGTGATGCTAGGGTTTAACCAAGTCTTTTTAAACAGTGTGCTACATTGGGTGTCTATTCCTCAGAGCATATAATGGAACTCTGGATCTCCATCATATAGAAAGCCCTTGAACAATATAGTACACTATGATGAAGAAGCTAAAGAGAAGATGGGTAAGTGTTGCTTCCTTTTTCTCATTTTATCTAACATCTCTTTGTCCAACCACATTCCAGAACCCATAATCAATGGCAGAAACTATTTCAGTTGATCTCAACATTGCCTACACCACAGAGTCAGGTAAGTAAGATCAGCATATACCAAAGCCACGATTTATTTTGTTCTGGGATGGGATCAGGACTCCATCCTACCTCCATTTGAATGTATTATGGAGTTCTCAAATTCATCATGTACACAATAGCTCTTTTCCTTTTCTGTTAAACCCAAAGAAATTTACATAAACTTCATGCAGAACAGCTTCTGGAAGGCCAGGAACCTGGTACTTATCACTTATTTCTCCTTTTGTTTTATCTACAAAGAATCCATCAGATTGGATCAAATATTGGACAAAGGTTTGTTGGATAAAGAAGTACATTTATTTGCCATGTTGGTGAGGGCTTTCATTTAGAAGGATAAATTTAGTTAAACGTTGCTTGAACATAGACATGCACATAAACATCGCTCTGTAGACACCTTCCTCTGTCATCTCTACATGTCGTTGAGAACTCTGAGCCCCTGCGAGAAGCAGGAGCCTAAGGCACCAGTGCAAAGCTTTGAGTCCCTTTTTTTGGTTTTATTCTTTCTCCTATCCTTCCCACCTTCCTAGCCATTGGCATATACACAGAGAATGTGGATGGCCCTGAGGAATACTCACCTTTCTGAAAACAACCTGACAGTGTTCTCTAAAGCAAGCATTTCCACCACGTTTTAGTCAAACAAGCAATGAATGCCTATCAAGACTGATTAAACAGATAAGTCACACCAAGGCCTCCAGTCACTCTCAAGTGCTGTCCCTCCATACTGCTTTGTCCCCAAAAAAGAACCTCTGACTTCCAACACTTACTCTCCTCAACAGTGGTCTGAAGGGGCCCTGTAACTTAGTCTGTGGTCACATGTTGGAATGACACTGATCACAGTATCAGGAAGCCATAGAAGGGTATTTTTTTCTTCCTGAGAATTATTTTGCAGGTACAATGTGCAAAATTTGGATTTGTATTTTGTCTGAGAAATAAAAACATCCTACAGCAGTGCTATCAAATACAAATAAATATGAGCCACATATGCAATTCTAAGTTTCTAACTGGCATAGCAAAAATAAATTACTAGAAGAGGTGACATTTGTTTTAATAATATACTTTATTTGTCATAATATATATAAATCAAAATTTCTGTCTAATAAATATGTACATTATTAATGAAGTATTTTTACATTTTCATACTTTCCCAAGATCCTGTGTGTATTTTATATGAATAGCATATTTCAGTTTGAATGCTAAATTTTCAATAACTCAACTGAAATTTAATCTCACCAATGCACTACAGTTATATTGACTAGAAAATGTTTTAACATTTAATTAAAATTAATTTAGGAATATAGTTTCTTGGTGACAAAACAGACCTTTTAAGAGCTTAATAACCTGGGATAGATTTTAGCCATTACTCCAGACAGTTTATACTAACAGGTCAGAATATGGATTTTATAACTGAATTTTTTTATTTATTGTTTCATGCAGTTCTCCAACTTGGTGGGCTGGCTCTTTTCTTGGTCGACAGCTTCCTTTGGTGTACGGTATTTTCTATATTAGGAAGTACATTACTGATTATTGGTCTTATGTCCTGTGTTACTGGAATCTTATAAAATTATTGACTGTCTATATATTGACATATACTTCTTTTTCTTCTATTCATTTTAGATAATCAAGTCTTTTTTTTCCAACATAATACTTTATTGGTTATTTTGGAGTTTCGCATAATGCACCCCAAACACATTTACTTCCCAGTCATCCTGTGATCTCCCATGTCCCTGTGATCTCCCTCAAAGAAACGAAAAGAAAAAGGAAAGAAAAAAAGTTCAATTTGTATTGCCCATATACTTACTGGAGCATGGTCAGACTCCCAGTGGCCAGACCTGCAGCAAGTTTTTTTTTTTTTTGTTGGACTATCTTTGAACCACCAGTGTGACTCAGAGAATTATTGTTAATTATGAAAGCTTGGCCTTAGCATAGGCTTTTCCCCAGCAGGATCTTACAATTTAATTAACCCATATTTTTTTAAGATCTACATTCTGCCACATGGCTTGACTACCTCTTTTTAGCACAACACATCTGATTTGCTCTGAGTCTTACAGAATCTGGCATCTACATTCCTCGTCCCAGTCTCTCTTGTGCCTCAGAGTCCTGCCTTTTCTCTCCTGCCTAGCCATTGACCATTTAGCTGTTTATTAAAACAATAAGATGGCGCATAAGGAGGAGAAACATCTTTACAGTGTAAATAAATGTTCTGAAACTGCCCCTTAAAGAAAACTGAGTCCTAGGGTTGGAGATATGTCTCAGATATTAAAAGCTAGGCTCACAACCAAAAATATAAGAAAGCTGAGTCCTTCTCCACCCCCAACCCCACCCCCAGCCAAAAGCTATCATCTGTGAAGAACTACACTTCAGGATCTCTATCATAATATTTAAGAGTTTTCTTCAATGTCTTTCTGTCTAGAATGTTTTCTTTTATTTCTGTGGAGGTCAGGGGAGATTTCCAGAGAAGCCTTCTATGTCTCTCATTCCCAACTATGACTCTGCAGTCATCAGTACAACTGCAAAAAATTCTTCCTTGCCCTTGATAGCAGCACAGATCATGGATTTCCACAACAGCACATACCACAACATTCACGTGACATCCAGCACAGCACCGACCAAGGACCTCAGCAGGGTCTCCAGAGATGATCAGGTCTTAAGTTGAGATTTTTAAAAAAAAATCTTTCTGGACTTGAATTTTGTCTTTCTCTGCATGTTATCATGCAAGTATCCTAGCACTGTTTATTTAAACTGCTGTCTTTTTTAATATGTGTGTTTTGCTATCTTTGTCAAAATTCAGGTAGGTGTAGTTGTGTGGACTTATATCTAGATCCTCTATTTTATTCTCCTGATCTATGTGTATATGTTTATTTCATGCCACACTCATACCATCTTAATTACTATGACTTTGCTATATTGCTTGAAATCTGGTATAGTGATACCTTCATCAGCATTCTTTTTGTTCTAGATTGCTTTTGGCCCTTCTCAATATTTTTACTTCCATGTAAATTTTAAGATTGTTCTATGTTATTCGTAGTTATTGTGAAGGGTGATGTTTCTCTTATTTCTTTCTCAGCCCATTTATCATCTGTATAAAGGAGGGCTGCTGATTTTTTTTAGTTAATCTTTTATCTTGTTACATTATTGAAGGTGTTTATGAGTTGTAGGAGTTCTCTGGTAGAATTTTTCAGATCATTTAGGTATACTATCACATCATCAGTAAATAGTGAGAGTTTGACTTCTTCTTTCATGATTGTTTCCCCTTGATCTCCACCAATGCCACATCAGACAGAGGACTGATCTATATATACAAA
>JAQHUG010000034.1:5962115-5998997 GCA_028555095.1 Dicrostonyx torquatus | reverse complement strand
AAAATCAGCTATATCTGCTGGCTGAAGGGTCCTCTATTAGTAGGTCCCAATTACAGTACTCTTCCAATTGGATAGAATTCTGAAGAACCCCAAGCATCGACTCACTGGAATATTGCTACTGGATTTATTATTAACAGTACCTTGTAATGTCTCTTCCAGTGAAATCAAGAACAACTGTTCTCAACTCTCTTTCAGTAGATGAAATATTCTTGTTGAAGATAATAAGAAGACACTTTAGACAAACCATATAGAAAGGAAGACTTCACTCACAGTGGTATGAGTACATGTAGTACATAATCATTTTGCAATATTTTGTCATAACGCTATACAATAAGACAGGGTAGTGGAAGAGGTAAATGTCAGGTTGGCTAGGCTACCTGTGTTCCAATGGATGGCAACACAACCATGCACACACTGGAAGCAGTAAATGGACCTAGTAGGTTTTTACAAGAGTGTGTGAAGTTAGTATTGAATAACCAATCAATGGGCTGTTCTCTGGGGAAGATTATTTTTTCCCAGTCTTAGAATTCTCTAGCACCCCCTGTTCTTTGCATAGGGTTGAGGCTTCCTTGGCTTTCCCCTATCCACTTCAGAGTGTTTATTAATGTCACCCTTGTTCAGCTCATGTTTAGGCAGTCATGCTGGCAGTGGTCTATAGGGATTAGTCCAGAGCTTCTCACATTACTAGATGCCACAGTCTCACAGCAAGCTCCCTGGTCCTCTGGCCCTTACTTCTGCACCACCTCTTTTCTGCAATATTTCCTGAGTTTGGGTATGAGTGTTTTTTAGATGTATCCATGAGGACTCGGCTCCACCATGCTGCATTTTGAATGAGTGGTTTTTCTGTAGTGGGTTCCATCTGTTGCAAAGGGAAGGAAAAGTTGCAGAAGTATCGGAGCAGTTGGATGGGAGGCAGTCATAACAGATTTGTTCAAGACACATTGTATACATATATGAACTTCTCAAATAACATTTTTTGAAGGTTAGGCTTCCATTATCTGCTTCACAGTGCATACCAGTGCATGTTTGGGTAAGTAGATCACAAAACAGGAGAACTACTCAGAGCACTTTTGGCATGTAGAACCCAATGATTTTGGAAATTTTGCTACCGTCATGTAAGGATGTCATTGGTCTATCTGGAATAATGTTGGTGATAAATATAATATTGTTTTCTGCATAAGGAGTAATATTTTACAGAAGTCTTTCCTAAGTGTTCCTGTTAAGTTCCCATCACATGTTACAAAATAAAAGATATCCAAATGCAAAAATGAAATCAACTATCTTGTTTAAGTAACTCTAATTGCTATAGTTTCTCAAAAACAAAATAGTGTACCAGGTCCTGAGAACACAAATCCAATAATACATTTTCAAATCCTTTGGGTGTTGGAACCTACATCCTTCTGATGACTTTCAACCTGTCAAAGTGAGAATTTGGGTCTCAGGCATATCCCCTCTTTATAGTTCTTACAGAATTATGTTGCTGGCAGGTGACATGTGTCCTGAAAATAGCCAGTTATCATGTTGCAATTGCTGTATTGGTAGCAATCCACTCCATGGGTAACTTTATGGACAAATTGTATTAATATTCATTTGAAATGATCTGGAAAAACAAAAAGCTATCTTGAGAGGATCAGAGATTGTTAAGCCAAAACATAAAACAGGAGGGCTCTTTTTCAGGTTCAGTGTCACCAGGATTTACCCTTTGGGATGTGAGATTGTATCATGACTTTCCTTGCAGCAGCTTGCTTGGCGTAATGTCCTGCTCCAGTTCTACTTAAGTTAGCTTATCACCCTTACTGTAGGAGAGTCTCAACCTTTATAACAGCCATCCTTCAAGGTAATAGGAATGCATCTAAAGTTTCTCAAGTCCACACCTTTCTTTTTAGTGAGCTAAGAAATCCTCTCACCACAGAAGCACATGAAGGTCGTAAGCCACTCCAAAACTATATCTGCTCTTAATAGACGCATATTCTCTAGTGTTTGGCTAGTTGACACACTCAGTGCAGTAATTCTGCCATCGGACCAGTTTTACTGCAAATAAAGAGCCATGTGCTATAGACCAGTTTTAAATGATAGGTAATAGATCCTGCCTTATAACCTCCGGTGCCAGTTTTGAAATCAGATCCACCAACACAATGTTAGGGGATGCTTCTCAATGAGATTTCTCATATATGTGAGTGAGGTGAGGCACATCAAGTTCCTAACTGAAGCAAGGTAGTCACACTGGTGTCAGTATTTCAGGAGAGCAAGGGTTTCAGTGGATAGTAGGGGTGTACAGGGCTGTGAGAGAAGGGTGTGTGAAAGAAGAGTTTCATGGGTTGGGTAAAGGTTACTATATGCACTCAGGCAGTTAGTGCCTGATGAGAAACCAGAAGACCGGGCAGAGAGCCTAAAATTTGTTTCATAGAAGTACCAAGGTCCGAAGTTCCACTTATTTTTTTCTGTGTCTGGAAAATGGGGCTTTTAAATCTGGTCAAGGGGAGACTAAAAAGTCAGAGAGATCCCAGACCTCCACAGATAGGAGTCCCACAAGAATATCCAGCTACACAACCATAATATATATGCAGAAGACCTAATTCAGAACCACACATGGTCCATCATTCTGGTGTCATTCTCTCTGAACCCTGTTAGCCCTGCTAAGCTGATTATTTTGTGGGCTGTGTCTCAAGGCATTCTCCACCCCTCTGGTTCCTGAGACACTTCTCTGCACTCTTCTGCAGGGTTGTCCTGGCTCTGTCTAGTGTTTGGGTGTGGGTCTCTGCATCTTCTGCATCTGCTCTCATCAGATGCTGACTGACATCCCTCTGATGACAACTGGGCTAGGCACCTATCTATGATTATCAGAGAATATCATTAGAAATCATTTCATTGATGTTTTCTCCCAGTCATGTTTGGTTCTATCCTGGTCTTATTGTAACTTGATATGCCATGTTCAGTTTATATCCCTGGGAAGCCTGCCCCATTTTTTGAAGGGAAATGAAGAAGAGTGGATCTTGGGGAGAGGGGAGAGAGGACATAGGGAGAGAACTTGGAAGAGTGGAGGGAGGGAAACCTGCAGTTGGGATGTAACTTGTGAGAGAAGATTAAAAGAAAATAAATCTGGTCAAGGTTGGGGCTACAGTGAGCAACAAGTCTGTGATCGTTCTCATGGAACTAAGTTCAGCCAAAAGTGAAAGGACCAAAGTGACACAGGGTACTCCAAGATCAAGTTCTCAACACAGAGAAGATTTATTTGCCTCAAAGAGACAAAGGACCAGAAATAAGAGACAAAGACAGATAGAGAACAAGGAAGACAGTGAAAGGAATGAGGCAAGTCCAGAAGTCAAAAGTCCCCTTGTGGCTACCCTAATTAACATGCCAAAACAAAACAACTCATCCTAACTTAGGGTTTCCCCTTCTCCCTTTATAAATTGCTATTTGCCTATAGCCATATCTGTCTCCTCCAAAGGCCGCCTTTTGTCCCTCCAGGAAAAAAACATCTACAGCAAAGCAAAGGGAAAGGGGAACGGGCAAGGCCTGCCAGAGCTATGTTTGCCATGCTCAGGCATGCTAAAGACCTGCATTAAGTGAATGTCCACACCACTCACACACAAAGTAATGGGCCAGTTTTTGATAACTAAGAATTCCTAACGGTAAAGCACGCTGAAAAGCCTTCTTCAGAATATGGAAAACCTGCTGAGTTTGTTCCTTCAGAATCAAAGTCTCACTTGATCAATCTAAGAGAGATGTTGATATCACAGAAAAGTTGGCATTCGTTACCAATAGTATCCAGATAATCTTGGTGGCCATTTGGATCAGGAGCCTAGCATAAACTTATAGACTTTGAACCATCATGGAAGAGGGAAGATGCACAGTACAAACCAAATCTCGGTAGAATCTCCAAGAAAACTGCAAATAAACAAAGATCATTAAACTATGAGCAAATACTATACTGTGATCGATAAAAGATTTGCCCAGGGCTGGAGAGATAGCTCACAAGGATGGAGGTGTCTCAACAGTTAAGAGCATTGCCTACCCTTCCAAAGGTCCTGAGTTCAATTCCCAGAGCAACCACATGGTGGCTCACAACCATCTGTAATGAGGTCTGGTGTCCTCTTCTGGCCTGTGGACACAGACAGAATACTGTAATACATAATAAATAAATAAATAAATAAATAAATAAATAAATAAATAAATAAATAATATTTTTAAAAAACAAATTTGCCCAGCATACATTGTATGAGTTTCTCGGACTCTAACATAGAAAGTATTGAGAATTCTGTAGTGAAAGAAAGGCTTACACATATGCCCAAACTAAGACTGTTAGTGGGTGAAAGCCAGAGGCTAGTCAACTAGAAGCAGTTAGCCTATAGTCATCTGAAAGAAAAGCTAGATCAGATTTGTCTGTGACAATGTAGCATTTGGAGATTGTGCTGATTATTCATTGAGGCAGAAGGGTCCAGTCAATTGGAAGGTGGTCCTGGACTATATTGTATAAAAAAGCCAGACAGGAATAAGCAAGCAATGGGACAAGCCAGAAAACAGTACTTCTCTATGGTTTCTGCCTTTGAGTTCTTGCCCTGATTTCCCTGGATGATAGACTATAACTTCAAAATGTAAATCAAATAAATTCTTTCTTTGGGTCAGAGTATTTATCACAAGAACAGAAAGGAAACTAGAACATAAATATTGAATATAGTTAAATAAGAATGCATTTTTGGCCCTAAACTGGAAATGTAGCAAAAAATGTGGAGCCTGGCAATAATTAACTATGTTATGATGGATTTGGAAGCCAATTTGAGAAGCTTCTAGATGTGCCTTTAAATTAGTTATTACAAGACTTTGCGGTTAGATCTATACGCTGACTGTCCATTATCTGTCTCTTAGTCCATTCTGACACTGCAACTAAATATCTGATGCCTGCTAAGACAGAAAATGTCAAGTTTATAGTTTTGACTGTCCAAGAACATGAACCTGTCATCTGTTTGACTTTTGTAATGGGCTTCTGGCTATATTATAAATGATGGACATCATCAGAGTGGGATTATGTGCTACAGAAAAAAGGAGATCACAGGGTGATACAGGAAGCAAGACAAAAAGACTGATACAACAAAACTGACTTTATAACAATCTTCTCAAGAGCTACTGTGCCCATCATTTGTCTCAATTCCTTCAGAAGGTGGTACCCAAGACCTATGCTCTTTCCACCAAAGCAAACATCTTTAAGGTTCTATCACAATAGGGGCTGGGTTATCAGTGTGTAAAACTTTGCTGCATCAACTCAAAACACACCCAAACCATAGTACCTTGCATATCTTATCCAATTGCACACAGAGCTTTGAAGCTGCTACGACAATTGTGTTGATCATTGAATCTCCTGTGTTCGTGAGGACATGTAATCTAAAATTTTCATTAGACTTTCTTAGTGGTCCCAACAGCAGTCTATCCATGCTTAGAGCAGTTGAAGAGTAAGCCAATGAGATGGTGCAACCTTGAGGCTTACAATAAGTCATCAGCCCTGAACATACAGTGATACACCAAACCCTCAGGAGAAAAGACTTGCTAGCCAGTGGGCAACTTATAAGAGTCTGGAAAGTCAAACATATAGCTCTTAGAAAATTAAAATTTTCTTAAAATTAGAAACTTTATTCTATAGGTCTCTACTCCATATCCAGATACATAAGGAAACTAGAAAAATGGATAATCTAGTAATACTCTTTGGGGTTCCCACAGAAGTGGGTCTGCTCCACATTGACTGAAGGTCAGAGAGTTTAAGCCTACTCTTGCTCTTTCAAAATTAAGACAGGAGGTTTGACCCAGGGAATGGCTGCCTATAGGGTATTTGGTCTAAACTGTAGTTGCTGCATGTCCTGCCTAAAATATCAGAAAGCTTAACTCAGGATATAGTAGCTTGGTGTCTCAAGTATTGAAGCAAGTTCTGTTGGTCCTTTGTGTCATGTTAAACCAGTCTGCTGCCTTCTTCCCCCCTATTTGGACTGGGGTATATAAGTATATGGAAAATAAATGTGGGTGTATTCAGTATTCAGTACTCACTGAATAGCCCTCTAGGTTTTATCCTATATCTCTATTTTTCTTTTGTAACTCTGTTCCTCCTACCTAATTTTTGTAATCCACACGACCCTACCCTGGAATGCATGGACACCATCAAGCCTGGACCTGGACAATACTCAACAACCTATGAAAGATTAAAGACAAGGTCATCTAATGAAATTTGGACTTTTCTTGCTAAAATGAAAGAGAACACATAAGGATTTGCATATCCAGCAGTCACATGCAGTTTTTAAAAGGTACAAAGTAGCTCACACACAAGTGCACAGAGATAGACTCTGATAACCCTGAAGACTGGGCCACCATCCCTGCTGAAATACAGCATGCCTTCCTAAAATCTCTCCCATTTTTTGATCAAAGACAATCTCAAGAAAGATTATTCTTGGTCACTCCTTCAGAGATCCAGCCAACCTTATTAAATTTTTCAGCCTATTCACACACATAGTAGGTATGTAGCAGGTAGAAATTCTTTTATTTTCTCTGCTGCAAGATACCACAAAGAATCTCAAACTCCCACATCATCAAGAATGGGTAGCCCGGAGAATATGTTATGATTTTTCTCTGACAGACTGGCCAGCAGGTCATCGCTGTTAGAGATGAAACTCTCTAGCCTGAAGCTCATTATAAGGGTGTCATGGAGCAACTGAGTTAAGCAAACCAACCAAAAAAATCTATCTATCCAACAAGCTGAAACTATTAGTCTTATATGGACATTTTTTAGAAGTGAGTGACCTGAACAATGTTTAATTCAGCTGGCAGGCACATTCTATGGTTCTAAATGCCTTATAAAACCAAGTCTATCCCCAAAAAAAGTTTTATACAAGGTACCGCAACATTTAAACACACTGTTTAAAGGATATAAACACAATGCTTAAAGAGTATTTCCAACGAAGGATGGATATTGTATCTAACATATGAAAATAAAGCCTTCTAAGAAATGACTTATTGTATATACACAGAATATCACTAAAGTTCCCAACCAAATCTACCTAGATGCCAAGGTAAACAGAAACAGATTCCATACATCAGAAGTAGATTTTTTTTTTTTTGGTTTTTCAAGACAGTGTTTCTCTGTGGCTTTGGAGCCTGTCCTGGAACTAGCTCTTGTAGATCAGGCTGGTCTCGAACTCACAAAGATCCGCCTGCCTCTGCCTCCCGAGTGCTGGGATTAAAGGCGTGTGCCACCACCGCCCGGCAGGAAGTAGATTCTAAGCATCGGTGTATTATCAGGACTTCAAAGATCAGTGGAACGAATCCTGAAGAGAAGATAACAAGCCTAAGAGGTGCAAGGTTCAAGTGAAAGAAATTACCTCCCAACCATATTAATGTTCAAAAAGGAACTAAAACATCGCACAACGCTACACTATTGTCTTACATTAGAAAAAGCTGCAGTAGGACTGTGGTCCATAAAGTCTATCATGGACAGTAGAAACACTCACCATCATCTTCATCCTTCCCATGCAGAATACAATTTTTAAAACATTCCCATAACTAACATTGACTCATACAAATGTGACACAGAGGAGGCTGTAAAACCACTTTATGTTTAACAATATTTCCCATGTGTATCATTGTAATGCTTCAAATAACCAGCACCATTTCTAAGCCTTCTTCCAATGAAAGGCAGAAGAACCTGCATGATTGTCCAGGGGTCTCTTGGAGATGTCACTAGTTTTAGGAGCTAATGAAGGTAGCTATTCAATGTTGATCCTGGCACATTGGTTGGTTTGCTAGGGGTCGCTGGATACCTGTCCCTTGTGCCTCCCTGCCTTTCCCATGCTTTTAATTGTTTGCCCAGCTAAAGTGGAGCTGCTTCCTGTAGGTGCATGACCACAAACCAACATTTCCTGCTTTGGCTTTCCTGTTATCACAGAGCTTGATGGTGTTCGCTAGGCTTCGAAAACACTCTCATCTCCACCTCTCCCTTCAACACTTCTTTCTACGACCAACAGTCTGCATATAATACTTTGCTCACTCACCCTTTTCATGAGGCATTTGTGATTTGAACTTCAAGAGACTTTGTGGGATAATTCTCCCCTCTTCCTATTGCAATAGATAACCTTCTTAAAATGTTTTCATTTTCATGTCCAGATTGGATGTTTTTCCTGCAGCAGTAGGATGTCATAATTTGAACAGAATTCTGACTCCCCCTCAACTGCTGTTTTTCTACAACATGCTAAGATTTGGACAGAATGCTGACTTCCCTCCTGCTCTCCTCGCCCAAGTGATAATGCCATCTTATTGAACTCTTTGCAGCCTGTCTTGGAAAGGAAAATCCACAATGGTGAGTCTCTACCCTCCCAATTCCAATATCCCAAATTTCTAGCCTTTTTTATTCCTTTGAAAGTCCACTTTAGTTTTCCCTCAGTTTCGTCTTTTTCTTCTCTTCCTCTAAATTCTTCCATATTTTTATAAATATGGTTAAACTTCATTAACCCTTCCTAGGAAACCACAGCTCAGTTTTAGGTCCAAGACCTCTAGCACTGATAGGAGTTCCCTTTATTGTCAAGGTAAAGTGTCAATCATTTATTATCCCTCACACCCTAGATTATGACACATATGCTCTTGACAAAACTCAGAATCTTCCCAAACTGTCTCATTCTGTGAGGAGATGTTTGTTTCCTTGTCTCTAAGATCTCACCCAAGTAGTACATTGCTTTTTTCCCACCCTCCTACTTGTTATAGATGGAAACAATGCCATTTCTTCAAAAAGATTTGCAGAGACATGGCTTCCCCCAAAGGCCACCTCTCTTCCCCAGTGTCTTTTATCATAAGACAATTCCATCGTCTGCTCCAACATCTCCACCTTCTCTGCCTTTACTTAGCCTGACTTGAGTCTGAATCTTCTCAACTTCAAAACCTCCACGCACTGTAATTCTTTGCCCACCTCTGCCGGACCTCACTTTGGCCTCGCATTTCTTATGTTTTTATGTGTTGCATGAAAGCAGCATATGCCCTTATTGGTGGCTCTGTGGGAGCTTAGGGACACCAACAAGAATAGTCGGAGTCTGACAAATCTAAGAAAAGACAATGCAGGCTTGAGAAATACCAGATGCCTACCACTGTCTCTTCTCTACCTCTTTAGCCCATAGCCTCTACGGAATTATCCATTAGGTCCAAGGACAGCGTACAGATGCTCTGTACCAATAATGGTGAAAAGGCTTCTGCCCTTATCACAAGCTGGTTACTTTCATTTGTCCTTCTACCAAACCATAATCTTTATAAAAATGAAAAAAGCAGAAGATGAGACTCCATTCTTTTCTATAAACCAACAAGCTTTATGTTTCTGTAATAAGGCCTCAATCACGGCTAAAATTTAAAATTAAAATCTGTTAAGCTATTTGTTTATCTGTCTGTATGGACACATGTCATGCATACATGCATGTGTGTGTCTGTAAAAACTGTGTCTGTGCAATGTTTTCTTACATCCTGATTGTATTACCACATTCAATTATAAAATCCCTTAACGGGGCTCATTTTGGACTGGCTTAGAGCTAAATAAAAGCCTATAAAATTAAGAAATTTAAGCTTCCATTTGACCAAAGTAAAAGTAATTGTTATTATAAAGTCTTTAATAGAATGTCTTAAAAACTTAAGTTCACATGGTATAGGTGCATCTTCAGCTAATGGGAGTAATTTGATATGGTGACTTAAGTATAATAAAGTCTTACTGTCAGCGAGACAGGAATAGATTTATTTCACTCAGATGTTCCTTGCCTATGCACTCACACTTAATATATTTGCCTGATATACATATTCTTGGTATATTCTATGTGTTTGTTATTCATGACATATGATGGCTCATAACTATTATATCTGAAAATTTTCTCTGTGAAAAATATTCTTATCTTTTTCATAAGTTAGATACCATATGCACTCTTCTTTGAAAACAGAATTAATCTTCCCATGTATGTATATTTAGCTTAGAACTTCTGAATAGACTTTAAGTGTCAGATAAATAATCAATATATCATGGCAATTAAATTACATTATTTTGTAGTTAACTTTTATTGGGTCTTTTCATTTTCAAACGTTTAAAATAATCCTAATCACAGCCATTTTAACTCTGCCTTCTGTAGCTGATTGTGTTCTACCCTGATACTTTCTGCCATTACTGGAAAATCAACTACAGGGCAGAGGGATTTTTCAGCAACAAAAGAGAACTATCTCAGATACCCACAGAATAGAACCATGCTACAAAATTGGAAACACAGGCAATTTAACCAAGGTTTATCCTGGAGAGCAGTATTTGAAAATGACTCTCGTGTCATCAGATTTTACAATAGACCTTTAAGAGCTATGGCTAGCTATTTGGGGGAATCTTGCCTGGTACCTGGTCTTCAAAGTCTCCAGTCTTATGGGTGAGGAAGGAAAGTGCTTCCCGTCAGGCTCAGGAGTCGTTTGGAGTCCTAAGGAAAATAGAATCCCTGCTACCAACAGACTCTGCAAGCCACGCAGGGCAATGAATGAGCTCTTAGCTTGGCTTCTTACCCACAGAGGCTCTGAGAAGTACAATTTGAGGTTCTCCACTACATCTTCCAGCAGAGCAAATGTAAGCAAATCCCCCTGCAAATTGCAATTCTCGCTACATCTGTGTGACAAGCCAGGGCAAATCCAGCAAGGTCAACCAAATCCCTGACTGAGTAGTCAAGAAAAATCAAAAAGTAGGAGACTTTAGGAAGATATGTACGTTTCAGTGAGACAATGGTCCAGTCTTCTGGATTATCAGATTCTAGTCCTGTGCACTTCTGCTCAAACTACCATATATGCCTTTTAAACTGCATGAGACTGATATACAAGCTAGGTTTGGCAGAGATTTAATTGTTTTTTTTCTTGTACTGTAGACATGTTAATTTGGATGTCAGTTTTCAAAATATACTTGGTCCTTATACCTTGTACAAATTGCCGACCTACAACCTAGTTTTCTTTTCATCTCTCCACATATCTTCACATTTCTAAATTAACTCTTATACTTTGTCTCTTTCCTGTGAGACTTCAATCTCTTTGTACAGATGCTTGCTGTAGTCCTGGTTTTCTGCTTGTTTCTGGCAGATAAATCCTAGTATCTTATCATGCATTTATAAAGAATCATAGCTGTCACGGGCTATGACTGGGCCCTATTTTCTTCTGGACATACAACTGTCCTTACCACTAAACCTATCCATTGAAATGCTAAGTCATCTTCCTGAGGAAGGTTGCCCAGGTTCTGTAGAACATCAACAAGAACATCAGAAAACTCAAGGAACTGTGCTATTGCTGCTTGATCAGAAGGGTGCATCTGCCAACCCTCTACTCCCCTGAAATGCATGTCCTTGGTTTTAGCTTTATTTCTTTAGTAAATACATGATTTTTCCCTTAATTTTTTTCTTTTTCTTTGTGTGTAATGATTTAAAGGAGATCTCAATGATTTAGTCAGAAGGCCAAATAGTCCTCCAAGGGTGAAAACTCTGACCCTGGAGACTACTCCATTCTCTCATAACCTAATTGAAATTCTCCTCATCACCGTTCCATAAAAGTACACACCAGCTTTTATTACTGTACCTCCCTCACTCACCAAGTCAAGATCGCCGCTTATAAAAGCTTCATTCACATTCTCTTACCAGACTCTGTTGTTTTCTTATTACAATAGTCTGCTTTAGTAGTATTTACCTTACTCAACTCCAGTTGTACATTTTTTTCCTTGATAAAACCAAAGATCTCATTTAGGATTTGATTTGGGGAATGCAAAATACATAAAGTTATCGGAAAATCTGAACACAATTGAGTAGAACAGTGTGATGCTCAGAAACAAAACTTGATTTCCTATTTAACTAAAATGGCATTTAAAGAATTTTAGGGAGTTAAGGATTAGTTCAACAACACTACTTGCATACTGTATGCGGAACCTGAGTATGAACCCTAAATAAAGATAGAGGATACTTGAAGAGGATTTGGGTGACAACTCACTTGTAGATCTTTTAAGTGGAGATTTTGTTTCCTTAATAATCAATGACATGGTAAAAATCAACATAGAACAGAAAATTATACTGTTAAGAACCTGAATATTTAACTTTTCAATCGATTATTCATAAGGTAAAGTCTTTTACAATACTTTATTAAGAGAAGACCACTAATCTAAGAAACTGTTGTCATTTCAATAGAGAAAATCAAATAGTAGTATTGTAGCTACATACTATTTTATGCTAAAGTCTTACTTAAAATCTTATAGAAAAGCTTATTAACACTGAACCAGATTTGACTATAATAAATAAGTTGACCTTTCTGTGAAACTAACAGCTTTCTTTGTCCAGCGGGTCTTCCCTACATTCTCTTTTTATATTTTGGAAAAATCAGTCATTGTATCTAAGTAAAAAATATCATCCTGTTTTCCTTAACAAACAAAAACCCTTCATGCTTTTTATCCAGAGTTCCCCTCTCCCACTATGGCTCTTCTTGACTCACCCACATACACTGATTATAATCTCTTACTGCAGTTACTTATATTGTGCAGAAAACCTCTGATGGTAGAATAAAGAAAAAATTACAAATGGGGCACTTGGTAATTAGCAAAGCAGGTCTTAATGGAGTTTCTAAAGCAGAGGAGGGAAAATAGAGAGTAAACTGAGACCAACGTCCAATAAATAACACACATCTTGGAGTTTATACCAAATGAACAGAGTGAGGGTTGGTAGATAGAAAAATGCGGAGAGTAACTTGATTTATATTGAGAGGATAGATTCTAGTTAACTTGTCTTTAAAAGTTGTTAGCTAAAAGAAAATTGAAAACCTAAATATCAGGGGTGAGAGGTGAGAAGGCTGATAAAGCATCAAATCTCAAGAGTGGTCATTTATCATGATGAGAGATTGTGACTGACTGCTCTACCTGGATTCATTGCGAACACCGACTGGGCATTACTGAAGCTCAAGCCCAGTTTGAAGAAGGTTCTAAAGAGACTGGCTGAAGTTTAAAATTCGATCAAAATAAGAATGTTTGTTTGTTTATTTTTTTAATTTTTTAAGTTAAATTAGTTCTTAGCGGACCCTCCTCACTCACACATACACACACACACACACACACACACACACACACACAGATGGGGGGGCGTCTTCCAGATTAGTTTCTTTGCAAGAGTCATGAAATTTTGCTTGTTGTTTCACCCCTTTGGTTTAATTCGTGTACTACCCTCTGTGATCGTTGAATTGAAACTATCCACTGGAGCCTGGTGGAGTCGCCAGTGGGTACAAACTGAAAATAATGACTACCTCTTGCCCGGAATCAAGCAAAGGAAGTAATTTAGTGGTGACCTTCTGAATCCTCGCCTATATTTTGTCTAGCTTTGGAAAGGCTCATTTCCATGTAGAGCAAGCACAGTCACTCATATTTGTTGAGCGTCCTGGTTGAATGGCTGTATGCTATCCACAAGATTGCATTTGACAGCCCTCGTCCCTAACTTCTGGTTCATACAGTCTTTCTCCCTGTGGCACAATGTCCACTAAGTCTTGGAGGAGATGGCTTAAGTGCTTTGGTTATGGCTCAGCACCCAACTACCACATTCTGGGAACCTTCTGTAGCTATAAAACTTTGCCTTCATCAGTATGCCCTGGAAATAGAAGTTTCTCTCCTTAAAGCTGGGAGTGGTAATTGTCTTGCTCTTTTGTTTATGCCAAACTCAAACTCCTAAGTTTTTGCCTCTGCCTTCTCATTGCCGAAACTAAGGAAATGCAACACCATGCCTAGTTAGGGAGTAGATAATTTTCACCTATCTTTCATATATTATTATTATCATCTTCCATATATTACTATTTTGTAGACGACTAGCAGAGTTCAAGATTATGTATCTCACTTATAGTCATCAATGTAGGACCCAGCCATGATAAGCTTAATAGAAGCCTGAGTCTCAGTAGTTTATCCTGAGGCAAAACCTGGTTCTGATAAAGACCACAAACTGAGACTACCCAGGCATCACCCAGGAACAGACCATCCAAAGGAAATTCCTAACATTACAACCATTGTAGATAGGATCACCTGCCAGCACACACCAGTACACTCCTAGACAAATGTCAGGCAATCAGGGGTCCTAAACCTTAGAAATCCCTCACCCCCACCTTCCTACTATAAAAACTCAACTGTAGCTGAACTCGGGGATCTCCAATTACTCCAATACTTTGGACACAAGAAGAGACTGAGATTGCAAACTTGTGTAAGAATAAAGGCTCTTTGTTTTTACATACAGGACTCGGTCTCCTAGTTGGTTTGGGGGGGACTCTGTCATCTAGGTATAACACTCAATATGCTTTATAGCAGAGAGTTCCATGAATAAATATGTACATGAATGTACCCAAGTACCCTTCTATAGCATATGAAAATAAGAGGCATAGATATATAAATACAAAAGTATGCTTAACAAGTAATATTTTGCTGTTTCATCTAATTTAAATATGATCTAGGGAAGTGGTGAATAGCAATTAATTTAATTAAGCAACATTGTAAGGTCTTAAAGTTGTCAGATATCTTGGAAACAGCCTTCAATCTAACACACTATTAAAGATAGAACCAAACATGACTGGGAAAAAAATTCAGTGAAACGATTACTAAAGATATTCTGATATACTCATAGATAGATACCTAGCCCCCTTGTCTCAGTGTGGCATCATTCATCAACTGATGGGAGCAGATGCAGAGACCCTCTGCCAAACACTAGGTGAAGCCAGGGGACCCTCCCCAGCAGAAAAGGTGGGGGGAGTTGGGGGAATCATAGAATCCAGAGGGGTTGAGGACACCAGGAGAGCACAGTCCACAGAACTAATAAGAAGGGCTCTTAGGGGATCACAGAGACTGTAAGTGATAATCACGGACCCTGTTTACATCTGGGCTAGGTCCTACTCATATATGTTATGGTTGTGTAAGCTGGGTGTTCTTGTGGGGCTCCAAGTGGGAGTAAAGGTATCTCTGACTCTTTCGCCATCTCTTGGATTCCTTTTCCTTCTACCAAGTTGGCATGGCCAGCATTGATATGAGAGTTTGTGCCTGGTCTTATTGTAACTTGTTATGCTAAGTTCAGTTGATATCCCTGGGAGACCAGCTCTTTTCTTGGTGGGAAATGGTGGGGGGAGTGATCTAGGGGAGAGGGGAGGTAGGGGGTAGGACTGAGAGAAGTAGAGGGAGGGAAAACTGCAGTCAGGATGTAATGTATGAAAGAAAAATAAAAATTCATAAAAGACATACTTTTCAGTATAAATATAAATTTATATCATTGTAATCTGAGAAATATCTAGTAATTGAAATGATAGCCTATTAAGACAGCCTGTATAAATTGAGTAAGAATATGCTTAAGTACATAAAAAACTACATGATTCTTAGGATGTACATCTGTTTACATTAAACCACCAATATTACATTAGTTTCATTTGACAAAATTTAAGTTTGGGGCGTAAGCCCAGCCCTTGGCATCCATCGCAGTCCCCTGGCCTGGGAGTTGTGTTGCTCTGGACTCCAAATCCCAGCGTGCCAGGTTCTGACCCCTCTCTAGGGGAGGGTCAGGACCACTCCCACAGGTATTTAAGTGGGCTCCCAGAAGACATGTGGTCCCGGGTTTGCATGTGCTCCCAGGTTTTCTGTCTCCCCTGCTATTCTCTCGGACACGCGACAGTGCTGCACTTAATAAAACTTGGGCATTTTAATTTGGTTTAATCTGTTTTAATTGGATTTTGTGAGTCAGTGTAGCGGCTCATTTTAGGATTTTTTTTTCCCAACATGGAGGTACAACTGAGGGGGTTCAGTTTTTCCTTCGGGCCCAGGGCTCAGGGCCATGCTGGAAAAGGCCCTTCCTGCATATGCACTCCACCAGGCAAGTTTGGCTTCACTTGGTGAGTTCCCCTTTTTTAAACTGCATGTGGGTAGGGTTTGGGGGCTTTTGTTGAAGTCTCGGCCATGCCAAAAGCCACACACACACACACACACACACACACACACACACACACACGCAGCAGAGGCCAGGCCTCTTGCTGAGATGGGGTTTGGGAAGGGAGACATCCCTGGCCAATTTCTCATGAACCCGGGTTCCCTGACTCAGTGCCATTCCAGTGGATGCACCACAAAGGGCCTCGTGTCACAGGCATGCATTTAAAGTGGGTTTCCTGCGATTCCTAGCTGATTTCAAAATGCCCTTAAGTGGGCGTTTACAAAAATCTTTTAAATTGAGACTATCTAACTTAAAGCAAATTATGCCCCAAAGTCTGAGTTTTTTTTAAGTGTGCGCTCTCGACCTTGCCCTCCCCTTCTGCTTTTCTTTCTCTGTTCATTCGCGACCACACGGTTGGTCCCACCCCCATTTCTGCCTTTCTTTGCTCATTTACGGGTGGCTCTCTTGTCCTGCCTGCTCCCGCTTCTTTCTTTCTTTCTTTCTTTCTTTCTTTCTTTCTTTCTTTCTTTCTTTCTTTCTTTCTTTCTTTCTTTCTTTCTTTCTCTCTCTCTCTCTCTCTCTCTCTCTCTCTCTCTCTCTCTCTCTCTCTCTCTCTCTCTCTCTGTCTCTCTCTCTCTCTGTCTCTCTCTGTCTCTGTCTCTCTCTGTGTGTGTGTGTGTGTGTGTGTGTGTGCTCATTCGCATATGGCTCTCTTGTTCCGCCCTAACTTCCATGTTTCCCCCCCACCACTAGGCTCCTGCCTTGCAGCTGGGAGCCCTGGGGCTCCCTCACATGGCGTACAGACGCTGGGGATCCAGGCTTGGCCTTGTCCAAGACCTGCCTGGTGTATGGAGAATGGGCTCCTGCGTGACTCCTATGGGCCCCGCAGCCTAGGCCCCAGCAGAGGCCTGGCACTCGACCTATTCAGCTGCGGAGGTGGCATGAATAACAAGAGCTCACAAGGTAAGTTTTATGTACATGTGTGCTTCCAAATTACAGCAGCTCTAAAAATGTAGCTTATATGCCCAGTTTAAAATACTAGGTAATAGTACCTGGTTCTCAAGTGCCTTCCTAGATCTGAGATCATGGCATTTTAACAACAAGAGCTTCTCACACAGACATATGCCAGCTTTTGCAGCACCCTATGGCTTCTCCAAGAAAACAGAAGACCTGCCAGCTCCAGGCTTGCTCTGGGTTTGGCAAAGCCTCCCACACAGAAACCAAAAGAGGCCTTCTACCACTCCGACTTCCTAGATGCTTCACCCAGGGAATCGATCTGCTTATCCAGCCAAGACAAGTAGACTAAATCATTCCCCCTCACAGAAAAAATCTTTGGGCCTCTCGCACTCAGCAGCTAATGGCGATCACTGCTTCTAAGACTGATGTTCTCCAAGGACAAGGAGAGAATTTGGGATTGCCTGCTAGCCAAAAGCTGTCTCATATTCATTTGCCCTTTTCTTCCTCCCAGATCTGTCTAAAGGCATTTGACAACTCAAGGTACTATTCTTTAATGGGCTTCATAGTCCAGGATTAAGAGGTTTCAATCTTCAGAGGTTCAAACTTTCCAATTTCCTTTAATTGCCTTCTAACCTAAAGCAATAGCCTTTTGCTATGACACCAAGATATAAAATTTGTTCCAGTTCTCTTACAGGTTCCTGGAAAGCTCTATTGCAACTGCTACACTGTCCCCAGCCAGTTTCAAATATATTTTGCAGCTCACTCCTGCTGCCTAAGCCAAGACCAACCTACAAAGCGCTCCCAGGACAACACCAAAAGCACCTGTACCAACTCCTAGGACTTCACCATTGGTACTAGCTCTCCTAGATCAAGGACACCTGCCGACTCTTCTGGAACAAGGATACCTGCCAACTAAAATCTGGTTTCATCTACTATTGTGTTTCATCCCATCGCTAGCTCCATTTTTATGGAGCCAGTAATAACAGTATTTTTTCTCCTAGACACCTGCCTTCTTACCTCCCTCAAGAAACAGATGTCTGGCGTCTCTGTGATGACAGTGAACAGGTTGCCTTTCCAGCCATACCTCCCACTGAGCATGAACCCGCCAACTTTCAGCTCTCCCCTCTCCCACATGGTCCCATGCCCGCAGGAAATAATCTGACTTGAGTCTATGCCCAAAGAGAGCCTAAAATGTTGGTCATAATTATCACCTCAACTTCCTGTCACCCCTATATCCAAAGAGTCTGGAATCTTAAGTTGGGAGCATATCCCCAGCCTCTGGCATTCATCCCAGCCCCTTGGCCTGGGAGTTGTGTTGCTCTGGACTCCAAATCCCAGCATGCCAGGTTCTGACCCCTCCCTGAGGGAGGGTCAGGACCACTCCTACAGGGTATTTAAGTGGGCTCCCACAGGCGGAACATGTGGGCCCGGGTTTGCAGGTGCTCCCCGATTTTCTGACTCCCTTGCCATGCTCTTGGACACTCGAGAGCGCTGCACTTAATAAAGCATGGGCATTTTAATTGGTTTAATCTGTTTTAATTGGATTTTAAATTCAGCAGAATTTTTAAGACAGCGGAGCAGCTCATTTTAGGATTTTTTTTCCCTAAAACTTACCTATTGCATGAACATGAATTTGTACTTGCAGGTATACATTTTACCATTTGGAAATTAGAAGTTCCGTTTTTCATTTCTGTGAATGTTTGGAATATTCCTTTTATATAAGAACTATTGAGGGCAATGATATGGCTTGGCATATAAAGGCACTTGCTACCAAGCATGTGGAATTCGATCACTGGAACCCACCGTGGTGTAAGAAAGGAACCGACTCCTTCGAATTTTCCTCTTGTTATACTTGGTTAGGCTTTGGGTTGCTTTCATGGTCTCTTACCCAGAAACTAATGGAAAATAAAGACTCACACAGCTCTGCAAATGAAACAATGCAAGTTTATTATGATTGAAGCAGATTCAAAAGGTGTATACTGTTAAGATTGACAGCAGGCCCAATCAAGTAATGATAGTCAAGGAGTCTAAAGAAAAGCAGGGCTGAATGCATAGGAGAATATTTTGGATGGTTCTGTGTTTTGACTAATAAAGCAGGTCACATATTTATTTTTCCTACTGCACATGTCCCATAATGTATCTGATTGTAATCATACATAAATCTAATTATAGAAAGGCAGAGACTGTAGATATGGTACGCTTCCTAAAAGTTCACTTGAAGGACACAGTTTGCCTTACTGTGCAAGCATCAAAAACCAAATTTGGCCCTTCTTTGCTCTTCTGCTCTTCAACCAGATATATTAGTAATTCACTTGAATAGAAACTGTCTAAATTTGATTGTTATAAGTGAAGCAACTTAAACTCTTCTTTAGAGAGGATGTACTTAAGCCTAATGCAGGTTCGACACAAACAGGGGTTGGGGTTTCTTTGTGCAATGTTTAGAAAGAAAGGTGTATGCATATATCATGCAGGTGAGGGGCTAAGCTACAAGTGAAAAAGATGAATGTGTATAATCCAAAACCAAACAGGGTCCCAGGCCACTAACTTATTCCCTGTGCTTGCCTGCCTCAACTTCCCTCTGAGAGACTTTCACCCTAATTCATCAGGGAAGCTGAAGGCAGATGGTCAGTCTTCTTGTAACTGCTTCATGCTGACTAGGGGTGTAGAGGTGAGTAGGGCAGAAAGTCTCCTATTCTGTCTCTAATGCTATTACGTCTCCTGAGGACCCATTGGAAAACATACACAAAATTTCTCAGCCTACTTGTCCAAGGTCTAGATAATGTATTGTCTGGCCATGGTCAACCAAGTTTCCCTCTTTGTTCCTTGCGGAAGCTGTTGCTGAAGGACCTTCTATCTATAAATTGATCTATTGGATGGTGGAAGATGTATATCAAACATATATATATTCACATGTATGTATCTTAGATGAGACATATGTTATATGATACATGCCATGTATATGTCATATACATGATACACATGCATAGATACATATATTACATGTACAATGTATATCCATCATATATATCACATACACATCGCATATATCATATAACATATGTGTATCATATGTGATTATATATGTATGCAGAGGCCCTAAAATGAGAATTAAAGAGAGGAGGAATTATTCCTAGGAAATGCCAGTAGTATTTACTTTGCCAACTCATAGTTGAAAGACTGGTAAGTAGGCTCTCGGTTGTATCCACGACTCTGAAAATGTTTTTGATATTGTGTTGTATTTTTCCAGGTTTATTAATAAAAGAAGCATCCATCATAGAGTTAATGAGCAAGTTGCCTTTTATAGTGCAGTAAGTCTGAAGAACTTTTACTTTTGAGGATCACCCCAACAAGGGTTTTATTTGAGCTTGAATTTGACCCTACAGAGTCTCTTTCATGGTTGTGGTGGTTTCTTTTGACAATTGCTCAAGGTTGGATCCAGTAGGATATCTGGTTAATAGGCCAGGGTTCATATCTCCAGGCATTGTCTGAACATTGGAGGTTCCATCAAAGTCACCCCCAATTATTGCTGTTATTATTTTGGCTTGTGTTTTATCTCAAAACTTGTTTTCTTTCTTCCTTTAGGTTCTGATTTCTACAGACACTGAAGGTCATGCCCAATAGCTGCTTCAGTGGATCTGGGCTTCCATATGTAATCTTTGTAGTTCATTTCTTGTATCAGAAGCAGATTGGGTGATGAAATATTGCCCCATTAAGGCTTTTTACTCTCGAGTTTATGGGTCAGTATTAGTGTATTTGCTGAAAGCTTACTGGAGTCAGCAAATTCATCTTCTTTAGCTATGAACTACATTCGTGGATGAATTATCCTATGAAGCCACAGTTGTGAGTGGAGTGGAAGATCAAAACAGAAGCAATAATCTCTCTAAACCAATGGTCACAACCCCTTTGGGAAGTCAAACCATCCTTTCCCAGAGGTCATATATCAGATATCCTGCATATCAGGTATTTACATTATGATTCATAACAGTAACAAGATCGGAGCTATGAAGTAGCAACAAGAAGTCATGGTTTTCTAGTAAGAGAACAGCAGAATTTTCAGCTTTCCCTTTGGAAATCTCTCTGATTTTCTTATAAACAAGTACTTTAGTTTTGTCCTTTTTTATCCACCCAGTAAGAATCTCCAATAATTTTGATCCCATCTATATTTTTTCCTTAGTATTATAATCCACCTGAGGTGGGGCAGTAGTTGTTGTATTCTTAGCAGTCATATCACCTCCTTTCTATTCATCCCTTCTTTATGATAGTGCAGAGAGTAGCAAGACATTCCTCCCCTAAGACACATCAATTGACATGGTCAGAGTCTGAAACACACTGACAAATTTATCTGCATCTTCAGAATAAGCATTCAGTTTCCCCTTCATTGTTGGATATCTTCCACTAAAATGGTCACCTGCACTGTAGGAATCTCTCTGGGCCCAGTTACCTCCTTTACCGAAAAGACGACCTCTGCCTTACATGGGGTTTCCCCTGCAAGTGTTAAAGAACAGTTGAAGTTCTGCTTCCTGGACCTTAAAGGGATCATCACCAAGTACAGGAGGAAACTGGGGGATTTTTCTTCCTTGTGACATGAGTGGGGCACCAGGAATTACCCCCAAAGAGAGTGGAATGGTGAACACCTCTAAGGGACAACAGAACCATAAAATAGAGGGACCTCCATTGCATCTAGATTTTCTTCATTTATCTTCACATTTCCTTTGCAGAAGTAGTGATGGTATAGAACCATAAAAACTTGTACATGAGGCATCTTGGACCACTTCCCCTGTCTTCTACAGTAATAATCTAATTGGCATGAGGTGAAGGATGATGCTCTTGTTAAGGCTGCCCTTTGAGGCCCACATTCTTCTATATCCCAGCTAATACTGTAACTTATGTGTTGTTCTCTAGGTTAAACGTCTGCCACAGGGTAAGGATATACCTGAGAGGCAGAGTACAGTAAAGTAATAGAGTACAGTAAAGTAATAGTGAGAACTTGTAATGGAGAGAAGAGGCAAAAAGAAAATGGAGAATGCTAACGTGTTTCCATGAAAAGGGAGTCCACTTGAGAGGGAAGAATGGGATGTGGATGTGAGTTCCCAGGGTACTCCCTGTGGAATCTGATCATCCTCAGTGCCTTAGTTAAGCTCAATATTGTCGCTTCTTTTGCATCCTTGGCTTTGGAAATAATTTTCTTCCTTTTAGTTTCGTTTTTAGCTGTGGTACCCCTTGATGATGGCATAGCCTTTTAGCTACCCTCCAGTTGAGGGATCTGATCTCTTGCCAACGAGCCTCTTCAGAAAGGCGTTGGATCATGTGTCGAGTTACTGCCTGAATGAGGTTTGGAGGAGAAGTTCTATCTATAGTTACGAATGGTGCTTGATTAGTACTATAATAATTACAATCTGATCCTGGCAGGCCATATACTAGGTTAAGTAAGTCAATAAAGGCCCACGATATCAAAATGTCTTCTCCAAAAAGAGGTTGGCGGGAAAGCAACATTTGAGAGGGACATAACATAAGGTGTTTCATAAGTTTGACCCAAATAAAGAGTGATTCTTCCCTAAGTAAGGCAGGAGGATTAGCCCAGTCTAGAGGACAGAAAGGACACGGTCCCTAAAACATTGAATCTAGAGTTTCTATTATTGGAGGAGCGTGAGGACCCCAGAGTTTAATAATGAGCTGTTTGAAGAAGTCACATGACATTACATCACAGAATGTGGCGCTAACATCACACATATTGGTGTTAACAAAGAACAGATGCTTGAAAGCCTGGAGAAGTCTTCAAACAAGGTCAGCAGAAGGAGGCGACCCTATTGGAGAAAAGTGTGGGTTTCCTCTATGAATTCGTGTTCAGTCTTTTGTGTTTATTTCTTTTCAACCATTCACTCGCCTTTGTAGGCTAGCTTAGGGACTACTCAAGCAGTACTGCAAAGTATGTCCCGAGCGTTTGAATTTTAAGAATTGAGTTAAACTTGCAGAACCACTTCAGATTTGTATAAAGACCAATGGGGAAAACAGAAGAAAATGAAATGGAGAATGAAAAAAATATATCAGTTCTACGGAGGTGCAAGAGTTTAGTTTTGCTCCAGAAAGCATGAATAATACTTTTATGAGGAGGGAGAGTTTACCTTGAACTTGGCTGGGGAAAGGCACGGCTTGCTTCTTCCCTTTGTTTTCTTTCCTGTCTCTGGCAAAGAAGATGGTGGATGAAATCCAGCCACAGTCACCTGTATTTCATAGTGCAAGGAGAACACAGTCTGATGGTCTTTTCAACCGAACTAATTAATTCAACTTGCCATTACAGTCATAGATAACCAAATGAAAGGGAGGACCACAATGTAATGATGGAAGTATTTAGCAGTAATATGGTAGAGAATTTGTTTTCTTACCTCCTGACTGGCTCAGAAAATATTTTACTACTGATCAGGGTCAGAATTGGGTTCAGAGTTTCCACTCATTTCCAGCTTCTTGGCCTCCTACCCAAAGAATGGAAAAACCAGAGATTTGCAAATGAAGCAATATAAATGTATTCATAGTGAAGCCATGCTACAAATGCTACAGAGATAAACTATTGGAATTGACAGTGTTCCCAAGAATAACAGTAGTCAAGGGGCCCAGTTTACAGAGTGGGTTCTCTTTTAATGGGGTATAAAGGAAAGTAGGGCTGGTTATTAAGCAGCATATTTTGGTGGTTCTCTATTTTGATTGTAGATTAGGTCATATATCCATTTTTCCTATTGCACATATCCTTTCCCATAATGCATCTGATTTTAATCATATATAAGTGACATTATGCAAAAGCAGTGATTAAACATATGGTTTTCCGCCTAAAAGTTCCCTTGAAGGACACAGCTTACCTTACTGTACATGTACCCCAAATCAGTTCAGGCTGGATTAGCCCTTCTATTCTTCATATTAGAAACATTGAAAATACACTTGAATAGAAACTGTATAAATTTCATTGTTATTAGGGTTGAAGAAGGCTATGGTATTATTCAGAGAGGGTTTTATCTGTAGGCCAATGCGGGTGAGGAGCTAAGGGAGTTCTGGGGTTTCTTTGTTCAATGTTTGGAGAAGGGCATGTGTACATACGCTACAAAGCCAATTATTATGAAAAAGGCATATGTGTAACCTAATAAGGTCCCAAGATGCTAATTGCCCCCTATACTTTCATTTCTCTCTCTGAGTTCCACACTCATGCTGTATCATGAGCATGTGAAGGTACAAATAAATAAATAAATAAATAAATAAATAAATAAATAAATAAATTGAATGTATTTAGCTGTAAGTCAATCAGAAGAGAGCTTCTAAAATATAACCTATTTTAATAATACTGATAGTAGAAAAACACATTCTTACAGATACATAAAAATATATGCATACCATTTAACCATAAGTCAAGCCTGAACACAGAAACATTATATTAACTTATCGGTGTACACAATACTCATTTTCCTAGTAGCTACAAATTTTTTAAGTTGCACTTAGAGAAAAATAATATAAATAGAAAAGAGATACTAATTCAATTCTCTGTCACTTTTTGTCTAGAGGAGACAAAAATATTTATAAACTATTAATTCATTTGCAGAGAACACTAAATGACCATAAAATAAACAAAATCCATCACTGAAACCCAACTGAAAATTCACAAAATGTACCAGTGATCCCTCACCTGCTGCCAACAGAGTGGAACCTGGAGCACAGGGTTCCACCTTGACTCACCTGTTTGTGCTGGTAATTTGGGTAGAAACAGAGCTTCCACACTCTGGGCAGCCTTATTACCTGGTAGAAGACATGTGGACCTTAGGGCAAGGCCCACATCTTGAGTTACAGCACCACACCACGCTGCTAAGCCTTAACCAGATAAAGAAAGGAACTTACTCACGTTACTGTAATAGTGAAACCACCTCTGAGCTAGCTGGAACTCACTGAAGGAATGCCAGCGTCTGCAGGAGCTTTTATAGATCATGGCTGATCAAGTGATCACAGGATGTGTGTGGTCTGTAGCTGTCGTTCAGTTGGTGAATAACAGGAAATGGTTACAAAAACGATGAGTTGGCACTGCTAAATAAACGATAAAGAGCAAGACGTTGAAGAAACACGGGTTTTTTTCACCTCCCACTCCCATTTGACATGTGGTTGATACTTGCTATGTAGGCCAGGCTGGCTTCAGACTTGTGGCAACCCTCCTGCCTCTGCCTCCCAGTGATTGCACAAGCGTGCACATCTTTCCACAGCTCTTTATTTGCACTAATCTAGGCCCAATTTGCATATGACCTTTGTCCTATAGAACAAATCTGTCCTAAGTAGCTTTGCTTTCTTTCTCTCTCCCTCCTTCCCTCACTCCTTCCCTCACTCCCTTTCTCTCTTTCAGAAGGAGCTAAAGCAAAAATATTATTTTATTATATTACCAATCCTTTCTTCTTCTTTTCTTTTTCGAGATAGGATTTCTCTGTATTACAGCCCTAGCTGTTCTAGAACTAGCTCTCGTAGACCAGGCTGGCCTCGAACTCACAGAGATCTGCCTGACTCTGCCTCCCGAATGCTGGGATTTAAGGCATGTATTACTACCGCCGGCAATATTACCAATCTCTTAAAAATACTTTGGGTGAGAGGCATGACTCAATCAGTAAAATGACCTATAGGCAAGCCTGACTTAAGTCTGATTCCCAGGACCCATATGGTGAAGGAGAGAATCAACTATTGCAAGTTGTCCTCTTCCCTGCACACACACACACACACACACACACACACTATGGCACTCACATGTGCACACACATAGGTATACCAATGCAATAATTTTTAAATGTTTGTATAGCTCCTGGTTGCTTTCCAAATCATCTATACTATAGCGCATGAGAATGAAACCCTTTATCATCTGACTCACCTCACTTCAGCCAGTCTCTACAGCCCAGCTCTGTTGACAACCAGTAGTGTTCCCACTCCATGTTCGTCTCCACACCCAGCCATGACATATGCTTCTTCGGCTTCAAAGGCCCTCCTTTCATCTTGCTAAGTTCTGATGTCTGAATACTGGAGTTTCATTTATTCTACTACCGTAGAACAGCTCCTACTGATAATGACATCATACTCAGATTGGACAACCTTATACGGAAAATAGGTCCATTTTGGGCTCATGGATCTGAAATCCAAGGCCAGGAATCCACAGTTGATGACAGTCTTCTTTCTGGTAGAACCAACGGCAATACCAAGTATAATGGATAACTAGGATTGCCAAATTTGACTGTTTTGAAAAATGCCTAAAAAATTGCTAACTCACTTGACAAGGTATGTCTGTGATGGTAGTTCCATATTATCAAAGGGAGAAAAATGTGAGCAGTTGTGTCCCATTGTTTTGAGTCCTTGATTGATAAAAAGGAGGCAAATGAGAGAATTGCCAGCTCAGGGATTCTACTCTGTATTTTCTGCCATCTGTGGTGGGTGATATTCTGCCACCTCTTCTCCACCATGGTGCTCTGAAACCATATTTATCATGTTCCCATCCATTGTGTGCCCCAAGGCCAGGTCACTTGAACTCCTCTAGTCTTTCTATTTTTTCCCTATAGAGCATTTACCACACCAATCAACATACTTCTTTATACGGCAAGTACCACACCAATCAGCATGTTTATTTATACGGCATGTACCACACCAATCAAAATGTTTATTTATACAGCATGTACCACACCAATCAACATGTTTCTTTATATGGCATGTACCATACCAATCAACATGTTTCCTTTTTTTGTTTTTTTTGGTTTTTTTTGCCTTAGTCACTAGACCCAGAAGCTCCTACTAGAACCATGTGCCCTGTGTTTCTTCTACATGGTAAGAGATAACAAAGGGTTTCAGTAGTGGATAGGCATCTGTCGTTCCTACAGGCAGTATCTGGTGCACTGTGAACATTCAGGAAACCCTTGCGAAATTAATATGTGGCTGAGCTTTCCTAATGTTTAAAACTGAACAACATGAAGAGTTGGCAAAAACACATCTCACTGTCCTGAGGTAGAAACAAGACAAACACACATGAAGAATTAGAAGGAGCTAAAGATGTGTAGGGGAGAGAATGAAATGGCGGTTGGTTTTTAAGCAAATTGGTTTCACCTCATACAATCTAGCATAAATAGTAGCACCTGCTAGGCAACCACCCTGAGGGTCTGTTTATTCCGTAATCACCGGTCTTTTCTCAAAACCAAAGGGAGTTCCTCCACAGAGCCCACAGTTCTGAGACAGCATCAGAGAAAGACACATACTGAAATCAGCTTACTACTGTCTGGATAACTGATTGGAGTGGTGTCCAGTTTCCAGTATCATGAGACAAGTTCTCCAACGTCAGTTCCAAACACACAATCATCATGGCTCATGCACAATTCCTTGTGTATAATAAATAGGCCCAGAGACTGTGGACAAGTGTCAGCACCTCTTCTCTGCATAGTCCAGGTCTAAGAGGCGAGACAAATTGTTAGAACGCAGACTTCATCGTATTTCAGTTAAATGAAAGAATCGTCTATAATATCAGCTGATAGGCAGACAAAAAGAAAGCATGAATTTACCTGGTTGCACTGATTGGCTATGAAAAGTGTTGCCTAATAACTGGATTTCTAACCCCTCTTCTGGGGTTTTCATCCACTGCTTTTCTAACTGTATCAGATGCAAATCCAGCATGTTTCCAATTCTGGACAAATACCCCTTTCTTATAAGCCAAGCAGCAGGATCCTCTGCAAATATGAACTCGGGAAGTGTATCTACAAAACAGAAATGGAGGGTGGGACTGGAGAGCTGAGGGGACGAGCCACCCAGAGTGTGATTTTTCAAGAAGCCCCAACTGGGCACAAATTGTTTCATAAGTGGGGTCCTATCTTAACAGGGAGGAGCCAGGCTGTTGTGCTCCAGAGTCTATCAGGTCTTGGAATCAGTGTTTCAGAGGCGGAACACAGAAAGTCTAGTCTACAGATTACACAGTCTTCCATTTTCACGTGGTCACAGTGGATGGCAGGAGACTTAAGTGACAGTGCAGTTAGTTAATCCCTTCTCAGACATATTTTAGATTCTCCCTTGTGCTTTGACTGGTATTTCTGCCAGGGTCAGATGTTGCTCAAACCGTCCTGCCTGAGGAGACTGGGTCCCTAGCAGTCAAGTTTAATAAAACATGGGAAGTCTGAACATTGCACCTACAGGCAATTTAAGGGCACAGACTATTCCTGCCTGGCCCCACTGAGGTATATCAACCCCTGTCCATCCCTTAGTGACTCTCTCACATGGATTATTGGGTTGCACTTCCACTGAGTTTCCAACAGCATCTCACCACCTCTAGGAAGCATTCCCTGATGCTCATAGGCTTCGGAACTCTTTTCTTCCTATAACTCAAGGTACTCTCTCTTTAGTTCTACTTTTGACTGGGTCATATTTTGATTCTTCAGTTTGAGATCTTTTTCCTTTGGCCTTGGATGAAGTGATTTAGTCAGCTGTAAGTCAGTTGGTCAGCTGTAAGTCTTATCTCCCCATTGGGAACTAAACAGGCTCTATCTCACTGAACTCTCCACAGGGCCTACCCAGACTGCTGTATATCCCTACCCAGACTGCTGTGCGTCCCTACCCAGACTGCTGTGTATCCCTATCCAGACGGCTGTGTATCCCAGGCTTTGTGAACCCACGTGGAATCAGCAAGTTGAAGAGCACAGATGCTCCTGAGGCCTGGGTTGTGATTTTGTGATCCTGACTCCGTCTTCCCAGAAATCCCCATTTGATTTGCTTTTCAGTGACTCTCATTATCATTCAGACCACAGTCCTCTTTTGTTAAAAGAAAAAAAAAGACAGCTTTGAGAGATTTAACCACTTCACATTTTAAAACCAGTTGAAAGCCTTAAAAGCATATATTTTTAGAGAATTCATTACAAATTACTTGCAAATGAAAGCCCTAACTTTTTCCCACAGAGAGCCCTCGTTCTTTTTCTGGTATTACTCAGACCTTATAGCGACACCACTGCTCTGCCTGTGGAAACTTGGCGGTGTGGGGAAGGCAGACAGCAGTTCTCACATATAAAGGCAATTCAACCTATACTGGACTCTGTTCTGATGCTAGAAATGACTCTGGTTGCTAAATACAGACTGCATTGTCCGGAGGATGTCATTTTCTTTGTCTCTGAAGCTTTCAGGCTGAAGGGCTTCAAAATGTTAGAGCCTCTTGTGTGTATGAACTTAGGGAAAGAGGAGGACACTCAAGCCACTTGGTTTATAATTAATGACTTCTTTAGGGAAGACTTTGCCTTGTAATTACAGTATTTATCTCTATGCATCTATTATTTCTGATTGTTTCTGTCTTATATGCTCTACTTAGAAACAAGAATTAGATGTAAAATATAGAGCTGATCTCAATTATGTGGCCCTAAGTATGCAATCTAGACTCCATAAGCATAAGATGAGATAGACTACATTGCCACTAATACAGGTTAAGATCTGTTGAATGCACGCTGTGCGCCAGGCACCCTGCACATCTCTTTATATACACTGACTCATTTAATGCTGTAGCAATTTTCCTAGATAGGTAATACCATTATCTCTGCTTAACGAATACAGAAATTTAGACTCAGAGAAGCCGAGTCGATTCTCAAAGATCAGATAGCTAGCACATAGAGAAGCTGCGAGGTGATGCTTAAAGAACCGCAGTTCTCCACTTAGACAGGGTCAGCACTGGTCTTCTAAGCCCTGATCTTGTTGCCCAGGAGATCAAGAGTAAACCATAAACTTCATATCGCCTCAATTTCCTGTATGGGCCAGGCGTGTTACTTTGTATAATTTAACATTTATTTATCTGCTCATTTTAGAGCAAGTTATGTTTTACTGTTTTGCTTGTAAGAAGCACTGGTAACTCTCAAAAAGAAGAGGTATAGTACACAAACTTTAGACCCCGTTCCCAAGCCACTGCTCTGCAGGCTTTAACTGCGTTAACTCATTTAGTCTGCACCAGGCTGTGAAGCCGATACTCTTCCTCCTGTACCAATTTCATACCCAAGGAGGTGATTTGATCCCAAGAAATTATATTTAACGATGTCGAATAGGTTGGAATCTGAGTAGTCTGACTCCAGGATATATGCTTTTAATCACTATGTTATACAAGACAGTAATTTCATTTTCTTCTTAAATGCGGTATTTCAGAATGGCTTTTTACATAAGTTCTTACCTTCCTTACTGCTTTCCCTTGTAGCTCTTGTTTTAAATTTTTAGTTTGTCACTGATCCCTATTTTTTACATTTTTTTAAAAATTGTATAAAGATGCTGTACATCTTTGTACTGCTGGGGATGTGATTTATTGAATACTCCTTTGGAGGTCATAGATATTAAATCAAATGTAATTTTTCCCTCTGTGAGCAATGCTGAAAGATGAGTTCTTTCTCTCATTTTCAACTTGTACTACTTTCAATGTGAAGGGTAACTATATTTGCTATGTCAAACCAGTTTGGTATAATGAGTACTCTAACCGAGAATAAGTACTTTAACCAAGAGTTAATTAAGATCTATATATAAAAAAAAGATTATCATCTCTCCATCTTGCCAAAAAGTAGGAAATAAACGTATGAAGGTACCCATCCTTCCTTCTCTCATCAAGTTGCTCACCAGAGAAAGTTTCAGACCCTTGCCAATGTAAATCAGAAGCAAGAAATATCCTTCATGGCAGGCTTCACTAGCCAGGCTCATCTTCCATCAAGATACAAACATTTGTTTTCCCACGGCCCCGTCATCCTTTTCCATTGTCTTACATTTCTCCAAAAATGCAGTCCTCATTGGCTAAAACACTGTGGAATTCCTGCTTCAAACCAAAGTTTTCAAATTGTTCATCTCTGCGCCTCTCTCCTTGAATGAAAGGCATAGATGTGCTCAAAGCTTCTACTGACTTCTCTTCCTCTAATCTATCTTTTGCTAGAGCCCAGCTAACACCCTAAAAAGGAAGAAGAAAAACGCTCTTAGTTTTCTTCCTCTGTACGTGCAAGAATATAATTCTGCCTAAACCCAGAAAGAAAGTTAGCAATATCAATATTAATGATATTATGTTTTTAGAACACATTCTGTGCTAAGAATTAGAGCAGGTGACAGATTTGACGAAATCAACACAAATATGGGATAACCAGCGTAATCATAGTGAGCAATAGGTCCCAGATTGGCTAATTTTGTTTTGTATATATCATAGAAACAGACTTAAGTCACAGGGGTTGAAAAGACTGGCAAATAAGTCCCTCATCTTCAAAAAACAGAATAAATAATTCAAGAAGAAACCTCAGTGGAATGTAACTTTTCAAATAAGCTCTATATTCTTTTATAAGGAGGCACTAACGTGGTAAGAAAAAAAAAGCCAGTCAGTAGGAATTTCACTGCAAAATCAGTGAGGTATAAACTAACACATATCTAAAAGAACTTTTAACAATCAACACATTACCCCAAAGATTTATGCCAAAAAACAAAAAAGACCCAAAAGGCAAACAGATTCACTTTTTAATGTGGCTTCTACTATTTACTTAAAAATATGTAGAAAGAGACCACTCACCATTCAGAGCCAAAGTAAGCTTTCCCAAGTTCCACTCACAGTACAGTGGATTGCTGGAGACAGAGGAAGACCCCCTTCCCGGCCAGGCTTTCTCTATTAATGTAAGGAGCTATTGTGGCCACATTTAAACAAATAAATAGAAGGAAATCTAGGATATAGCACGTAAATATAAGATTTGAAATCGAGGTATTGATATGCAAGGTGAAGATAAATGATGATGACATAGAAAAAGTTATAGATGAATAAAGACTTATAGATCATAGATGGTTATGAAGCTAGACAGACATATGTGTATGTATACATAGATGATAGACAGAATACGTGATATATAGATATAGAAATGTGAAGGAAGATTACAATAAGCATGTGCTTAATAGGTTTTCTGCAATATTCTTTAAGAATACTAGGTCTAGGAAAATGATACTATACTACTGCCCAGATGAAAACACATCCATGAATTTTAGTCTTTAAGAGTTTAGTCCCAACATGTAGAATAAATCTACAGAAACCTTTATGAAAGAAATTTTTCTTATATATTAATCTAACAAGTAAAATGTTTATAGTGTATACCTTTTTACATTTTTCTACTAATGTGCTGTTGTATTTTATAAAAGAAAAGTCTCTGGTAGATTAGACCTTTTATTTCCACTTATTGCTTGAGATATACACAAGAAAACTACAATTAGTCTTAGGGATGTGATGAATTCTTTGCCTCTTTGTGCTTTTATAAACCTACATGCTTAGTTATACTATCATTCATTGTTTTAAATTTTTACTTTCCACTTTAAGAGAGAGCAAAGGATAAAGGAAAGTTGATGGGGATTAAACCACCCTCCTGTTCATTAGTAATAAGCTAGAGGGGCTATACAGTTTTGTAGTCATGAGTAACCAGTAGTTTGCCCATTTATGGATTGTATCTAGTCATTTACAGAGTTAGCAACATCTCCTCTCCCTTAGCCTCTAGGCTGAAGCTGCCTCTGAGGTGACAAAACAGGGGTTTCATGGGGTCCCCTTTCAGGCTTTAGGGAATTAGGTGGAAGCTGTCAAGTGGCCCAGTCTCATCTTGATTTGGTGGCATCTTTTTCCTATAGCTGTGCCGGGCAAAGCTGGCTTCCAATGGGATTTGTTTTTGCAGAAGGTACATAGGTATAAAGGACTAAAAATGGTTCTACAAAGAAGAAAAACAAGCTGAAATCTTGAGGCACCCCTCCCATGTTTACAGCTTATCTCCAAACCACAAAAGTACATTCTCAGGGTTGCATGTTTCACACCCTCCAAGGAGAGAAAATAGTTGTTAACTCAATGCACTTATTTGGTCTAGCCTTCAATTTTCTTCAGAAAATCATCCAGTGTTAGAAATCATATACCTTGGCCCCCACACAAACCCCTGTTTCCACCATCTCTTGAGATAGCTCAGATCAGCAGCATCTCTAACCCAAAAATCCCAGATGTCAGAGCCACCTCAGTTTCCACTCACTTGATAGAAGCAAATAAAAGTGATTCCCTTCCCCTCATCTTTGTATTTTTTAGAGACATTTTTTGCTTTTATCAGAACAGAGCTCTTTAGACTCCTGAGTAGTCCTTCCTCCTAAGTATCCTTCATGTCTACACAGGTTGGAGGGTTTAAGAGGTACTACTGTGCTGTCCAATGTGTGTTTAGTATGAAGTTCAGTGCTACAGATCACTCTATGCAGGACAGGCTTTTGGAACAGAAGTGAATTTGGCAATGCATCCTGCATCCTTGGGATTCTGAATACAACATCTGGAAGACAAAGTTAGCATGGTCCTTACATGACTTTTCCCCTGATCTGTAGCCCACCTGGCCACTCCAATAGGAAGCACCTGAAAATGCTTGTACTTGTAAGCAGACCCCCTAAAATATGCACCTGTTAGCTCAGACTGAGACCAGGACACTCCCTAGATCCCTGTTTCTCACAGTAAATGTAGTTTGATGGTTAAAATAAAAATAATAAAAAATAGAGTCCTAAATCTATCACTATTTTAAAACATAAGAAAAATTAGATGAATGACTGTTATATTTTTAAGTGTATTTAAAAGGAAAGGAAGGAGTTTTAAAATGTGCATTACACACACACATATGCACAAACATACACCACACTTACACACACATACACACACAGACACACATACACACGCCTGCATACACACACACAAACATACACATACCAGATACATGAATAGACATAAGTACAGTAAATATATAGAATTAAGAGACAATGGAAATATGTCCATTATCACATTTATAGTGACTATTCTGGGGGTTTCTATTAAAAAGGATCTCTTCTCTGGCTCTATCTCCATCTTTCATGAGAAATTTCTATGGTGATGATCAAGATATTCAACAATGTAACTATGGGACAAGGTCAGCTCAGGCACCCTCTCCTCTGCTGCCCAAGTACCTAGCTGGGGGTGAGGGCTTTGGGGTAGTGGGGGAGCGGGAGGGCCAGGGACAAGAGGAGTAAATGTAAATTTTTCTTTTAAAAATAAAAAAAGGGAAAAAAAGGATCTCTTCTAAATTTCAAAATAAAATGTAATAAAGTTACCCTAAAGAGATCTAGAGATACGCTTTATGTAACAAAATGAAATGCCCTTAGATATAGTAATATTGAATGGGTAATTCACCAACAAGAATGTATAGATTCCCACCATCACTATAACTATGGGAATACTGTTACAATATTCTTACCCCACCTAAAACATGTAGTAAATTAAAAAACTTCAAAGACATAAAAAGAGAGAAGATGATGACACAAGACCATGAATACTGAAAAGATAATTATACAATAAATAACTTTTCAAAAATTATAGTAACCATAATAGTATATGGGAAACAATTAGTAAAGATAACACATTTTAATTTGATCAGTTTCTCTAACACTAAGACATGTGCCAATAAATAAAATTCATGAATGAGAAACTGAGAGAGTTCCTTGCAGGCATGGCATTTACTATTTTATTTTGTCCACCGTGACTGAAAGCAACGCCACTTTCACCTGGGAGATGGAAGCTGTGTGGGGATCATCGCCGAGTTGTGCTCATCTTACAGTTACCCTACAGCAGGTGCTTGGTTCATAGCTTTAAATGCACGGGAATGCAGAGCAAAAGCGATCTCTAAGCTACAGGACAGGGTGGAGGAAATTCAAACAAGATTAAAGGTTGAAAATGACTTCAAAATAAAAGTCCTTGGCGTAGGTCATCTCCACTCGTGAAGAAGACATTAAATGCAGAGAGCAGCTGGGTAATCGCAGCAGAGTCAACACTACTGCACGAGTGGGAATCGCTTTGCCACTGGACTTCCGGTTAATTGGAGTCACAGCTTGCCAAGACCCTTAATGCCTGGTTTTCCCCAGCAATCCACTCGGCACCCTCTGGTGCTCAGAATGCTAGACAGAATGGAGGAAGTCCCCAGCTCAGTACCCATCTGCATTTACTTTATCTTACAGCCAACATGTATGGTATCACCTGTAATAGGATCTTATCTTCTAATTTCAGCGAGCCACCAAAAGGACTATGTCCTTGTACAGAGGCCTTCTGGGGACTCCCAGACATGATCCTGTGGAGATATCTCATGCCTAAGACCAGAAACTATATTCAGTAACCCACAGTTTCTAGGGACAGCAACATCTAGTCATGAGGGGTCACTTCCTCCAAACACCCATTTGTATTTTTTTATTTGGGTTACTACCTCACTCACTGTAGTTTTTCTACTTCCATCCATTTTTCTGCAAATTTCATTACATTTTTCTTTGCTGCTGAATAAAAGTCTGTTGTATACGTGGACCACATTTTCATTATCTGCTCAGCAGCTGATGGTCATCTAGGATGCTTCTATTTCCTATGAGCCATGAGAAGAGGAGAAATGAACACAGATGCCCAGGTATCCTGTTAATAGGATGGAGTTCCCATTGGACACATGCTCAGGAGAGGAAATAGCTGGTCCATATGATAGCTTTTTATTCATTCATTCACTCACTCATTCATTTTTAGGAATCCCCAGCCAGGTTTCTAAAGTGGCTACAATATTTTTCGCTCTTACTTGCAGTACAGCCCACTCCTGCCTTTGTTGCCATTTGTAACCCTCATAACAGCCATTCTGATTGGTGTGAGGCAGTGAGATCAAATCTTTTTTTTTTCCTTTGAGATATGCTCTTACACTGTAGCACTGTCGGGCCTGGAACTCACTGTTGAGTCCTCAGACACACAAAGATCTACCTGCATCTTCCCCTGAAGGACTGGGATTAAAGGCATGTGTGTCCATGTCCATGTCTTTTGAGATCTATATGTTTAGTTCTGTGCTTAATCTTTTTTGAATTGAATTGCTTGATTTCTTAGTGTTTGGTGTTTTGTTTTGTTTTAGTTCTTTTTTATATACTCATCACTAATCTTCTGTTGTATGTAAAGCTATAAAAGATTTTCCTCCCATTCTGATGACTGCCTTTTCACTTATTTGACAGTTTCCTTCATTGTGCAGAAGCTTTTGAATATCATAAAACCTCTTGTCTAGATCATTGGTCTTAGTTCCTATGACTGGAATCCTATTCAGAGAACCACTACCAGTACCTATTTGTTGAAGTTTTCCCCTCCCTTTTCCTTTAGCATTTTTAGTGCATCAGGTCTGTTGAGATTGTTGATCCACTTGGAGTTTTGTGTGCAGAGCAAGAAATAAGGATCTAGTTTCATTCCTCCTTTCTGACATTCAAGTATCCCAACACCATTTGTTGGAGATATTCTCCTTTCTCTTATGTGTATTTTCGGCATCTTTGTCAAAAAAAAAATCAGATTGTTGCAATTGAGTAGACTTATAGTAAGGGTTCTATATTCTATCCCATTGATCTACGCTTGGTAATATAAGGCTGACTAACAAACTGGGTCTTGGAATGTTGTATGCTTACATAAGGAATTTATTCCTGTTGTTTAGCAAATTGACAGAACATCAAACTGCCTCTAACTAACTGCATTTATACCTATGGACATAACCAGAGAGCCTGCTCCTTCAAAAGAATGACAGTGAATGAAGAGACTCACAGCTGAGCAAGATACAGGAGCTAAATGATGTCTGTAGGACCAGCCCTAAATAACATATGTGTATTACTTCTTTTAAGACTGAGGGAGCATTGTGGAAGATGAGTGGAATATTCTCTTACATTGTATGGTTTGTCAGTGTGGATGGGCTAATAAAAAGCTGATTGGCCTATGGCTAGGCAAGATTTTGGGGGCAAAGAGAATGCTAGGAGGAAAAAGGCAGAGTAGGGGAGACACCGTGGGGCACAGAGCAAGCAGGATGAGAGGTATGTACATGAAGCAAATGAGTCATAGGGCAACACATAGATTAATAGAAATGGGGTGATTTAAGTTATAAGAGCTAGCTAAAATCAAAGGTCTAAGCCTTTGGCCAAGCATTTATAATTATTAAGACTGTGTGTGGTTATTTGGGGAGTGACT
>JAQHUG010000034.1:5944866-5961775 GCA_028555095.1 Dicrostonyx torquatus | reverse complement strand
CTCCCATTCCCTCCACCAACTTCCTCACCATACCTCCCATCCACACTTCCAAGAGGGTAAGGTTCAAGGCCCTCTCTACTATATCTAGGTTGAGCAAGGTATCCATCCAAAGAGAATAGGTTCCAAAAACAGCCAGTGCAAGCAGTAGAGATAAAACTTCTTGCCACTACCAGTGGCCCTGCAGTCTAGCCCAGCCATAAAACTGTCACCCACATTCAAAGGGACTAGTTTTGGAACTATGCTGTTTCCTTCCCTGTCCAGCTGGAGTTGGCGAACTCCCATTAGCTCAGGTAAATTGGGTGAACCCAACACGGTCATATTTGCTCATATTCTCACTCCTCTTTGCTCATATTCTCACTCCTCCCACTCTTCAACTGGACTTTGGAAGCTCAGTTCAGTGCTCCGATGCAGGTCTCTGTCTCTGTTTCCAGTTGCTGGATGAAGGATCTATGGTGATATTTAAGATATTCATCAGTCTGACTACAGGGCAAGGCCAGTTCAGCACCCTCTTTTCTATTGCTTAGGATTTTAGCTGGGGTCATCCTTGTGGATTCCTGGGAATTTCTCTAGGGCCTAGACAGTGGCTGTCCCTTCAGGTAGCTGGCCCAATCACCTCTTGGTCCTCTGGGTGTACTACCATGCTGTGTTTTAGAGTTCCACTGAGGTTGCGGGGCTGGGGTTGGGGGTGGGGGCAGAGGCAAGTTTGGGGATGGGGAGGGACTTGTAACTTGCAGGGGCCGATGGATGCGATGGGAATATTGGAACAGTCTACCTGCAAGAAACTCTCCTGTTGGCTGGCTGCAGAAGCCAAGGCAAGTGGGTGAGGGACCTGGGGTTTTGCCACAGTGTGGAGGGCCTAGATAGTGAGGTGTCCCACCGCATGGCTTGTCACTCACCTTTTGATCGTCTCTGCGTAGTAGCAGGCTGTGTTTTAGAGGTTGAGGTTTTTTTGGGGGTATAGGTGAGTTTGAGGGTGGGGTGGAACTTGTAGCTTGCAGGGTCCAATGAACGGAATGGGGATATTGGAGTTGCCTATCTACAGGAAACTCTCCTGCTGGCTGGCTGGAGCAGAAGAAGCAAGTGGGGGAGGGGCCCAGGGTTTTGCTCCAGTATGGAGGGACTAGACAATGAGGTGTCCTGCCGGGTGACTGGTCACTCACCTCTTGGTCCTCTCTGTGTAGTAGCAGGCTGTGTTTCAGAGTTCTGCTGAGATTTCGGGGGCACAGGCAAGTTTGGGGGCAGGGTGGGACTTGTAGCTTGCAGGGTCTGATACCGGCTGGGGTTATTGGAGGAGCCTCCACATGCTGCAATTCTGACTGGCTTGGTCTCGGTAGGTGTCCCCTGCTGCTGAGCTGGCAGGTGCAATGGCCATATCATGGTCAGAAGACACTGTTTCTTAGCAGTTCTCCCCAAACTCTAACAATCTTTCCACACTCCCGTCTGGGATGTTACTGAGGCTTGAGGTAAGGGTTGTGATGAGGCTTAAGGCTGGGCACTCCACCGTCATTTATTCTCTACTCTTTGGCTAATTGTAATAACTACCATTCACTGCAAAAAGAAATTTCTCTGATGTGAGCTGGCAGCCACACAAATCTACATATCTAAAGATGAGTTTTGAGAAGGCAGTTTGATAACATGTACGTTTAGCAAAGCAATAGGAGTAGATTTTTTTCCTTAGGATTTATGGACTCTCTTATTTCTGCCTTTGAGAAATGTTTCTTCTGTTTAATAGCTCATTTATTGATTGACTAATGTTTAGTATTTAATTTTTACAATTCTTTGTAGGTCCTAGCTAGATATTACTCTCCCATCAACATATAGTAGGCAAAAACTTTTCCCATTTTTCTAACGGTCTCTTAACTCTGGTGATTTTTGTTTTGCTTTTTTTGGGATTTTTGTTGTTGTTGTTTGGCTTGGATTCTGTTGTTGGTTTCCTGTGAAAAGGCACTGTAACTTCTCATACCCATTTGTCAGTTTTCAGGGTCATTTCTTAATGGTATTGGGGTCCTTTGTCAGAAAGCCCTTAATGTCACCTACATCTTGAAGTATTTTATCTGTTTTTTTCTAGAGTTGTTTCATCATTTCAGATCTTATATTGTCTTTAATAAATTTTGAATTGATTTTGTGCAGGGTAAGAGAAATGGGTCTACTTTCATTCTTCCAGGAGGATAGCCAGTCTTCTCCGCAACATTTCTTGAAGAAGTTTTCTTCTTTCAGCATACATTTTGAAACCTTTGTGAAAAACTAGGTTGTTGCAGCTACATGGACTTAATTCTGTGCCCTCTCTCCTATTCTATGGGTCTATATGTCTGCTTTTGAACTGGTGCCATGCACTGTGATGCCCCAGCACTGGTTTCTCTGCTAAGGATTGCTGTGGTTATTTTCGGTGTTTGTGCTGTCATTTGAGAGTTAAGATTGATTTGCCTAGTGCTGTGAAGAATGCCATTGGTGTTTTCTTGGAGACTGTTTTTAATCTGTGGATTTGATTGGTAATATAAGCACTTTCACAATATTGATTCTGACAAACTATGAGAATGGAATGGCATGGCATCTACTAATATTTTTGTAATTTCTTTCTTCTGTGAATTAAATTTTCTATTGTAAATGGTGCCAATCTCCTTGAAGTTATTTTTTTCCTAAATTTTTTGCTTTCTTTTGTTTTGTGTTTGCTTTAGTTTTGCTTAAAACTACAGTGAATAAAATTATTCCTCAATTTCTTTCTCAGGAAGTTCATTGTTAGCATATAAAAAGATACTATATATATATATATATACACAGAGAGAGAGAGAGAGAGAGAGAGAGAGAGAGAGATTGGTTTTGTATACTGCTATTTTGCTGTGAGTGGTTACATAATGTAAGAATTTTTTGGTAGTTTTTATGATCCTTCAAGCATAGGACAACATTGTGGGCAAATAGGGATATTTTTATCTCTTCCTTTTCATTTTTTATTAATATTAATTTAACATGTCTCACTGGCCTAACTTAGATTTTGAGAAGAACACCGAATAAGATCAGAGAGAGTTGGAACCTTTATCTTGTTCCTGATTCTAGTACAAATGCTTTCAGTCATTTCCTATTTAGTAAAGCAAAATCTATATATTTGTGATATATAGTCTTTCTTATGTTGAAGTACGTCCCTTCTGTTTCTACATTCTTCGGCACTTTTATCATAAAGGAAAGTTGGGATTTGTTAAAGATCTTGTGACAAGCCAGATCCATCCGGACCGGTAAGTGGGTCCCAGCCCAGCGGCCCAGGCACCCTGCCCAGGAGGGGACTACAGGCATCCTCCAATCCCCGAAAATTTCTGGCCACTCAGGGGGCTTCCCCCACCTACTGACTTTTTTGCCTATCACACCCCAACTTGCCCCCAAGCATCCCTTTCCATCAGCGGGGGTCCTAGGCCTTCACATGGCTGGCTGCCATTGGCTAGCCTGAGTGCCACATCTGGAAAAGCAGACAAGCTGGGTCACTTCCTCGAAGCTTCCCTTTGTTGATGAGCACTTGAAAGTAAGGAGGAAACGTTCTCTACCTTAGTTAGCTTTGAGAGCTCAAAACTCACACAGGAGAGGGCACCTTATGGGTTAAAGCTGGCTGCTGAGCACCTGGGACTTGATGCAATGTGATATTTGACCCAGGGGATGTTAACATACCCCTATATATCCCTATGTTACTTTTATATTTCACAGAGTTCTAAGAAGGCTTTCAATAGCCTTCTATAAGGTGACAATAATTGAGCATGGAAACACTATTACTCTATCACTGTGAACTTGTTATTAACATAGTTTTGAATAGAACACAATCTAACATGGGCCTAACTGAATTCCCCTTTCTCCTAACACTCAACTGACCTCTAATCTCAGAAGATTTCTGCCTCTACATCCAGAGCAATGTGCTCATCAATAAACCTCTCCAACTCACATCTCAGGGGCTGTGACTGACCACAAGCTTGGGAAGCACTCTCAGATCCCTTGCTCCCAGGGGACGGAATGTCCATCCTAGTGCAGTGCTCAGGTCCCTAGCACCCAGCTGATGGACTGTCCATCCAAGTGCAGTGTTACCACCAAGTATGACAGGTGGCTGAAATGATGAAAGGACCTACCTGGTTGTTTCTCATCTTACAAAAGAGACTCAAAAGATGCATAGGCACAAACACACACACACACACAGAAACCCACAAGAATGAAACTCAAAATATACAAGCAAAAGACCAATAAGCCAAAAAAGTCTCTAAACAAAGCAAATTGAGACAAAAAAATTCTAAAAAATACCACTAGATTAGTTTTCTTTTGATATGTTCACAGTTTATTTCAATAATATCTTTGCAATGTGTGCTACAAACTCATGGAATAAAAATTTAAGTGATAATGATGGCTTATGGCAGGAAGGAAAATCTCCCATCCCCACTGATCCCTCACTCTATCCTGCTTCCCAGAAGTGGTTCTTGTCCCTTCTACAGGAAGCTTGCACAAGGATGGTGGCAGATTTGACAATTGTCCACTGTTTTCTTGCATCTCATTCTGTAGCAATAGTCACTTAGTCTGGGACAGTAACATATGGCTGTACTAAAAATCTGTTTAGCAGATCTGCTGATGGGTGAGTAGCTTAGTCCCAATCTACTGTGTCTCTGTGAAAGCTGCAGACTCTCTTGTACTCACAGGACTTAAATTCTTGGGGTTTCTGTACTCAGACTTTTGATCAACATTCCTAGGCACTTCAAGGTACAGCTCATTTGGGAGAATTATAGATTTTTATGATTTATATAGTATTTATACATGCATGTACAGTGTGCATCCAGACTGTCCCAGTTCCTTCCCTTCAGTTCCTCCACCAACTCCCTCCCCCCCTTTCCCCCAACATCACAGGCTCTCTTCTTTTGAATTTTATTTATTTTTACCTAATGTTTTTATTTTGAGACAGGTTTGACAATGTAGCCTGGGCTGGTCTTGAACTCACAGAGATCTACCTGCTTGTGCCTCTTAAATGCCAGGATGATAGGCATATGCCACCACAACCATTTTTATTTTAGATTGCTACCCACTGAATAATCCATTTTGTGCTTTCTGTGTGTGCATGGGTATAGGACCTTCTACAGGAGCTTGACTATCTCTCAGTGCCTGTATCCCTGAAGAAAAGAGGCTCTCACTCTCCCAGTAACCACTAATGGCCAACAGTTTCTCAGAAATGAGGGGGACATTATGAGCCCCTCACTCATGCATGCTGGGACTGTGGCTGACTTGATATTATTGGTCTTGTACATGAAGTTTCATCTGTTAGGAGCTCATGTGTGCAACTGCATTGTTGTGTCCGGCAAAGTAAAACTGATGTGTACAAAGCCAAGTAACGATAACTGTATAAGCAGAAATGTTCACTCACTTGACCACTTCAAAGGTGAGTCTGATGTGAGCGCTGCTATCCACTTGTATGTCCCAGGCACCATAGCACACTGATGGGATATTTTTTAGGATACCAAAGATTGGAGAAGGAGCCTGAACTACTTATGAGCAAACCACCAAACTAGAGATTTTCATCTGTAAAAAAGTGAGGAAATCCCATGAGGAGACATGGTACTTTTTGATTTGTTTTTAGTAAGGTCAAGAGGAGACACAAGAAACCAGAAGTAAAGAAAAGAAGCTGAGTATAGGGGGTGCACACCTATAACCCCAGCACTGAGGCTGGATCTCAAATGTGAAGTGGGTGTGAGCTGTAGAGTCAGAAGAAAAACAGCTGTACCAACAAAAAGACGTAAGGGAGACTTAGGCTAGGATTGTTTTTCTTTTTTGTTTTGATGTCTTTTTTATTGGGGTGTGAATGTGTGTGTGTGTGATGCACACACGTGCAAATGCACACACAAGTGTGTGAGTACACAGTCTGTGGAGAACAGAAGGCATTGGATCCCTTGGAACTGGGGTTACAAGAAGTTCTAAGCTGCCTGATGCAGGTGTTGAGAATAGAACTGAGGTCCTTCACAAGAACAGCAAGTACTCTTAAATGATAAGCTGTGCCTCCAGCCAGAAAAACCTCTTTTTTTGAGACAGGATTAAAGTGGTTGAGGCTGACTATATAGCTAGGGGTTGATCCTGGACTCCCGAGATCATCCAGCCTCCACTCCCGAGTGCTGGAATAGGCATGTACCATCTTGGCTTGTTTTGTACAATGCTAGGGACAGAACCCAGGGCTTCCTGTGTGCTAGACAAGCTCTCTTCCAACTGAGATACATCCCCAGCCTCAGCACCAAGAGATGAAGATCATTCCCTTTGGGATGAGAAAATGATAGCACCTAGAACTGAACATGCCTTCTGCACCCAGGTCCCCAGATAGGTTTATATGTGCAAACCCACTATGCTGTGCTATAGAACAAACAACTCACATTAGATCAGTGATTCTCAACCTGTGGATTGCGACTCACACAGAGGTCACATATCAGATATCCTGCATATCAGATATTCACATTATAATTCATAACAGCAGCAAAATTACAGTTTTGAGGTAGCAACAAAATAATTTTATGCCTGGGGATTACCACAACATGAGGAACTATATTAAAGGGTCACAGCATTAGGAAGGTTGAAGATCAGGAATTGACTTTATGAAAAGAAATAACTGGGAGGCTATTAAACAGATCTTCTCAGTTCCTACACAAGCAAACCAAAGTCACTCAGTATAGATTGTCGTGACTAATTAGAAACTGCCAACTCACCTCTAACTAGGAACTTCCCCCTCCAGGGATCCAAAGGAAGACATTAGCACACATTCACCAAGCAAATATTGGCCTTTCCTCCAACCTTGCCCTATCAAACCTGGCCTCTTGGTGGAGCCCCAAATAACCCCAGCTTGCAGCTTCTCAATTTAAAATGTTATCTGCTCAGCACGAACTCTTTCAAGTTCCAAGGCACCAAAGCTTATCTTTTAAGAAGTATATACAAATTGGAGCTTATATCGAGAACAAGGTGAATGATGCAGCTAGTGTCAAACTCTCAGATTTGGTGTTTGATTATCTGTAGACTCCTATGTAGCAGCTTCTTATGTATTAAAATATGAAAGGGCATCAACCAGAGACACGATGAACTCCAGTGGAAGAGAAGCACATACAAGAAGAGCTACAGTGCCTGTCATGATGTCAAATGCACAGAAAAAAGGTTGTGATCAAGAATTTGTATTCATATTTAATTTTTTTCTTAAAACACGGAAGACTATTGACCTTTCGAGGCACCCATTCCCCTGGGCCCAGTGAGCAGAGCTGGCCTTGACTCTTAGGAGCTTGCACATCTGTACCTCAAGAATATGGACAGAGGCCACTGCAGATACCGGGAATTGCTGGTTCCTTGCTCATCTAAATCTCACGACAAGATCACCACTGCCAGCAGTTGGTCGATCCTCTCTCTATTGAACCCAAGAGATCTCATCTCTGGTGGATCTGAGCCCTTCCCTTACTCTCTCTTATCTTCCCACCGTCTGCAGCAGTTCAGCCCCACCATATTGCCAACTGTCATAGGTGTTAGTGCCTTTGTTGATGAGAAACAGAGTATCTTATTGGGCCAGGACCTCTAGATTCAGAACTTGAATGGCAGCTGGGATTTTCCCCCAGGAGGGCCCTGGCAACTGAGTACATTACCCGCAGGTCCTCTGCTTGGTGTGTCATCAATACCTATTCAAAGACAAATGCCAGGGTGAGAGACAGACTAAGTAAGGTGGTCACATAACCCCCCATAAAAATCAGGCACTTTGTTTAGGATCAGACATGTTCTGCTCTGGGCTACTATAAAACTAGAATTAAGATTCATCCAGGCTAGTGAGGGAATCAGAGAACTGGAGTGAGTGAGAACACAATGCCCCCCACCGTGTTTCAGGTACAGGATGGTGTTTGTTTGATTTTGGCCAGTTATTAGGCTAACAGAGCCTCTATCACAGAGATGAGCTCGGTCTTTAACCAAGAACCCCAGCCAGGCAATTCTTAAAGAATGTGGTCCTGCATGTGGGATTGGATATGCCTTTGAGGGCTTTATCAGTTGAGTACAGATGCTCTCGTCTCTATGTTGGCCGTGGGTGTGAACTGAAAATTCAGATGCACTGGTTGTAGGAGAGTTTGGCATTCACAGAACCCTTGGTGAATACTGGATTGCTACCAGCCCCCAGGCATGCCAGGCCAGGTATAAGATGTCTGCTAATACTGACCATTCATATAATTGCTATTTTCCAGGTGAGATTTTGAACAATTTATAGATGCTGGAATCTATGCTCAAAAACTAACTCTTAAGTAAATTGACTTAAAATTGGCTCGAATCCCAGAGCTCATTGCTGACAGCTTGCCTGCTAGTATTGACATCTTCCTTCCCAATGGCTGGGGTTGGCAAAGCTCTGTCTCTGAGATGTGATGCAAGCCATGCCACTCACCTGAGCAAACCATGCTGGCATCCTCATGGTGCCCACAGTTGTGGGAGAACCATCCGTGATGTGTGCATTGTCACACCTTGGCTTCAACCCCCATGCACTGCATATCATCCAGCATGATAAGGCCCATGCCTCTCTCAAAGTAGCTCTCAGCTGGGGCTGACACAGCCATACCACAGCCAAGCTGCTGGCATACCCCCTTGGCATCTGTCAGGTCCCAGCTGTCATCACACACTGTGCCCCATGTACGATTGTAACAGATCACTACTCGGCCTTCACACCTGTGGCTACCATTCACCAGTCTCGAGGCCAAACCTAGGAATGGAATAGGTGCTTCTGAGATGTGGCATTGTCCTCATATGCTAGGGCTATCTGCAGGTTGAAAAAAAAATGTTCTCCAGGTAGGACCCTAGGAGTGGCCCTGTGACCTGATCCCTAAAATTGTATTGCTTTATGAGTACTGAAGAGCTTTTGATGCTTGTTAAATTTTTTTGTTGGCACATTGCTCCTTTATTAGAAATTGTAAATGAGAAATTATTTCAACACCTGAAGACCAAATTACAACGGAAGGGTCCATAGGCTCAGGATTTTGAGACATTCTGGCAAGAGTTCTATGTAGAGTAGATTCTTTCTGTGGCATGGCAACATCATTTTTCCTTAAAAAGGTAACTGGACAGACAGCATTTCCACAATCTCCTACATAAACAAACATGCATATCTCACTCCCTTCTGTAACTGTTTCTCCTTAAATTCTAGCAAAGCTGCATTTTACAAAGGCTCTTTGGACACCTATTGCAAGAACGAGTGTGGCAATTTTTCACTGTGAGACAACCACTGTTATCAAAAGCTGCTGGATTAGTGGACGCGTTATCAAAGACAATATGAAAATCAGCAGCTTTTAAGACCCATTCTAAGGAGACTGAGTTGGAATCTGAAATAATGATGCAATCGGATGTATCCTTAGTCATCCTTAAAAAGCTGAAAAGCTCTACCATCCCGGAAGTGAAAGGCATTGATGTTAGCTCTTCTCGTTTCTTTCACCCCTTCCTCTCCCAAATACTTAAAGACTCTCTCCATAAATTCTGTCCAGAACCCCTTCTTGAAGTTCCATAGGACTTTTTTGTCTGGAGCACACTGTACGATCTGGGTGCCACTATTGCCATCTACGACTGTATTGTCGAAGTTGCACACCAACAAAACTTCCATGGTTCCAGCACTGAATTGCCAAAGACAAGGTGATGGTTATCACAATGGGCAGCACAGACAAAGCAGTGTTTGTAATGGCCTGACCCATAATGGTCTGCATAGGCACAGTGAATCTTATGGTGGCATGACTTATATGGACCTTTGGTACTGGCTGATCAATCATGGTATTTTCAGGTATAAAATAGATAAGAAGCCTACTGAATTGTTTGATCTGCATGAGTGGAAAAATTCTTAAACAAATAATGACTGCTCTGGGCCATGGCAAAGGGAATCTGGGCCTATGAACCAATTCCCAGACTTGAGCCAGTTTGCAGACCCCTTGAATGAAGGGACTGCCAGGTTCTCCCGAGGAAGGGGCAACCTAAGAGTTTTATTGTTAGCCTTTCTCCAGTCTTTCTCCCTCCCATCGAGACCTATGGGCATTTATAAGGGTAACTGTACGATAGGGAAAAGGAAACAATCAGACTCTCTGGGGTCTATTAAACACTGGTTCGGAATTGACACTAATTCTGGGGGACCCCTAGAAACATTGTGGCCCTCCAGTTAAAGAGGGGGCTTTTGGAGGTCAGTTGTTTAATGGAGTCTGGCTCACAGTAGACCCAGGTTGTCCTAGAATTCATCCTCGGGTTATTTTCCTAGTTCCATAATGTGTAATTGGGACAGACATACTTGGAAGTAGGCCGAATTCTTACATTGCTTCCATGATCTGTGACAGTATCATATCCCTGTAGGGACTGCAGAAATTAGTGTCACCATTAAGAAAGATACAGGGGTGATGGTTCCCACCACATCTACATTTCACTCTCTCTTGCCAGTGCAGAAGACAGATTGATTGTGGAGAATGACACTTGACTACTGAAACTTCAATCATGTTGTGACTCCAGCTGCAGCTGCTGTACCAGATGTGGTATCCTTACTTGAGCACTGATACATCTTCTGGTACATGGCATGAAGCTAGTGATCAACCAAACACCTTTTTCTTGGAATCTGTCCAGAAGGACTAACAGAAACAATTTTTCAAGTGGCAAGACCAGCAATACGTTTACAGTTTTACCTCACATTAACTGCCCAGCCCTGGCATAACTTAATTACAAGGGATCTTGACAATCTGTTTCTCCACAAAATACCACAATGGTGTACTATATTGACAACATTATGCTGATTGGACCAAGTGAACAGGAGGTGGCAATCACTTTGGACTTGTTGGTAACACACATCCATCAGAGGATGAGAAGTACAGCCCAAATTCAAGGACCTTCTACCTCAGTGCCAGCTTTAGGAGTTCGGTGGTATGGGGCACCTAAGGGAAAGGGTGAGTAACTGAATTTGGCTCCTACCACCAAGAAAGAAGCCCAACATTTTGTGGGCCTGTTTGGAATCAGGAGATAGCACCTTCTTCCCTTAAGTATGCTCCTCCAGCCCATAGACCCAGTGAGTCAGAAAGCTGCTAGCTTGGTGTGGGGCCTGGAACCAGAGAAGGCTCTTCAACAGGTTGAGGCTGCTGTGCAGGCTGCTCTACCACGTGAAGACCCCATGGTAACTGAGATGTCAGCAGCAGATAGGGATGTTGTTTGGAGCCTTTGCCAGGCCCTTTACAGGTAAATCATAGAAGAAAATTTTGGGATTTTTAAAACAAGTCTCTCTGCCATCATCCATAGAAAACTATTCTCTATTTGACAGACAGCTCTTGCCCTGCTACTGGGTCTTAGTGGAAACTTAACATTTGACAATGTGTCACCAAGTTACTCTGCGACCTGAGCTGGTTGCTATCTGACCCGCCAAGCCGTAAAGCAGGATGTGCACTGCAGAACCCCATCATCAAATGGAAGTGGTATATGGAAGTGGATCAGGCTCTAGCACATCCTGAAGGCACACATAAGTTTCAGTAAGAAGTTGCCCAAGTTCCCATGGTTTCTAATCCCCTTACTTTGCCCTATGCTGCCTAGCATGCACCTGAGCCTCATGGGGTGTGCCCTGTGATCAGCTGACTGAGGAAGAGAAGACTAGGACCTGCTTCATTAACGGTTCTGAATGTTATGCAGCCACCACCCAGAAGTGGACAGCTGCGGCACTTCAACTCCTTTTTGTGACAACCCTGAGGGACACCGGCAAAGGAAAATCTTCACAGTAGGCAGAACTTTGGGCAGTACACACGGTCATATATTTTATTTGGTAAGAGAAATGGCCACTGATTCATGGCTGTACCTAATGTGTTGACATTACTGTTAGGGGCTTAGAAGTAGCCTGATTGGAAAATTGGTGTGAAAGACATCTGGGGAAGAAGCATTTGTGTAGATGTCTCCAGATGGACAAAAGATTCAAAGATACTCGTGTCTCATGTAAAAGCTCATCAGATGATGACTTAAGAAGGGGTTCAGTTATCAAAGAGGGAGACCCATTCTGTAGATAATCAGCCTCTTTCCCTAGCCATCCCTGTCACTGAGCAGTGGGCACATGAACAAAGTGACCAGGGTGGCAGCAATAGAAGATATGCATGGGACTTGATAACATGGACTTCTACTCACCAAGGCTGAGTGCCAGGTCTGCCAAGAGCAGAGACTACCACTGGCCCAATATAGCATCATTCCCTGGGGTGATCAGCCAGCTATCTGGTGGCAGGTTGACTACACTGGATTGCTTCCTCCATGGAAAGGAGAATATTTTGTTCTTACCGAAGTAGATACTGATGTTGGTTATGGATTTGCCTTTCTTCCATATACCATTTATGCCAGAATTACCATCCACGTACTTAGAGAATGCCGTATTCGCCATCATGGAATTCCACACCGTATTGCTTCTGACCCAGGAACGTACTTCCCAGCCAGAGAAGTGTGACAGGAGGCCCACTGTCCTGAAGCAGCTGCCCTGACAGAGAGATGGAATGGCCTTTAGAAGACACAACTGCAATTAGGTGGGAGTAGCCTGAAGGGTTGGGGTAGAGTTCTCTAAAAGGGGTATATGCTTTGACTCAGCATCCAGTATGTGTTCTCCTCTAGCCGGAATTCATAGGTGCAGGAATCGAAGGGTAGGAAAAGGAATGGTTCCACTTACTGTCACCCCTAGTGCCACACTAGGAAACATTTTGCTTCCAGTTCCCATGACCTTAGGTTCTTCTGGCCTAGAAGTTTTGGTTTGGGGGTGAGGGAGCACTCCTGCCAAGAGACAACAACAAACATTCCATTAGACTAAAACTCAGGGCTTCCCCATGGCCACTTTGGACTTCCAATGCCCTTGAGCCAAATACATGACAGTGTTAGGAGGAGTGATTGATGAAGATTATCGAGGAAAATTGGATTGTTTCTCTACAATGGAGGTAAGAAAAATTATGTCTGAAGTGTAAGAGATCCTTTAAGGTATCTCGGTGCTACTATGCCCTGCAAATAAAGTCAGTGGGAAGCTACAGCCTAATCCAGGCAGGGAGACAAAGGACACAGACACATAAGGAATGAAAATATGGATTTTAATTGACATGAGTGTTTCTGTAATAGTGTTAATAATGTGTCTGTACAAGTATTTGTATTTTCCTTCTTTAATTTCTTATCAGCTACTGTAACATCAATTAAGAGAATACCAGTGGTTATTACATTTAAGTTTGAGATAATGAAAGAATGTCCTTCAAGGGATATTGCCTCTTATTCTAAAATGTACAATGCATTTGCAGTTGTATGAGGGATAGTTATATCACATTTCATGTAATTATGACCTGGTTAAATATAGCATGTGTTTGTAATTGTACATGGGTAGTTATATCACGTTAGGTGTAATTATGACCTGGTTATTGTTTTCATTTGGAAACTAAGGATGGCGTAAGGAGATATAATCGTGTGTCAAGTTGAGAAGGGGTTATACTTGTGATGACTATTCTTGGTAGTCAACTTGACTACATCTGGAATTGATTAAAATCCAAGCAGGTGTGAGGGATTTTTCTTAAATCTTTTGAAGTAGGAAAACTCACTTTTAATCTGGGCCCCACCCACCACCTGGTAGTAGCCATAAAAGGACATGGAGGAATTTTGCCTTTTGCTCCTCATCTCCACCCCTGCTCCCCACAGTTTCTGGCAAGTCCATTCCTTCACTGGCATCAGAACCTGCGTTTTCCAGGATTCTGGTGTATACTGAAGACCAGCCGAGGCATCCAGCTTCATGGACTGAACAACGACTGGATTCTGCCAGTAGACTTCCATATAAGTTCTGTTCCTCCAGACAACCCTGACTAATAGAGTCACTCTGTTTTTGTTCAGTCTGGTCCCTTAGGGCCTGTACAGCCAGGAACATTGGGTCTTCCCATAATTCTTAGCAGCTTGTGATGGTTAACACTGGTTATCAACTTGACAGGGTCTAGAATCACCCAGGAGACAAACCTCTGGGTACATCTGTGAGGGAGTTACTAGACTGGGTTGAAGTGGGAAGACCAACCCTACTAGTGGGTGGTCGGGGTCCCAGACTGAGCACAGCTTTCATTTCCCTCTGCTCCCTGACTGCTGACACTGTGGCCTTCTTCTGTGTGGCACGTGTGTGAAACATGTTCCTGCTACCATCTCATCCCAGGGGACTGTGCCCTGAGACTGGGAAGGCAGAAAAACCCTTGCTTCCCTTTTCAGTGTCAGGAATTTGGTCTCAGCACCGAGAAAAGTAACCGAGACGCATTTGAATTTGGCAACTTTGAGACGGCCTTGCCAGCCTGATACTCGGAATCCAGGCTTACTCAACCTCAAAGTGTTTTATTTTCTGTTAGTATATACTTAGTGATTTTTATGCTACACTTTTAATATTTAGTAAATGGAATTTAGAAATAATATGCTCTCAGTAGTAAAGTTTGGGTCAAGTAAATTATGACACATCCATGTAGAATTCTTAGATGACTGTTAATATTTTTTGAGGACTGAAATATGGTTCATAGTTAAGTGTGTTTGCTATCCTTCCGGATGACCTAGGTTTGGTTTCCAGAACCCATGCCAGGTAGCTCACAACTGTAACTCCTGCTTTAGGAGATCTGCTACCTTCTTCTGGCCTCTCTGGGCACTTCATAGAGATGGGGTACATATAGACAATCAATCAGGCACATATGTATATCATAAATAAAAGTTCAGAAAAGAGCTACAGAGACCCACAGCTAGACAGTGTACAGAGAGTGAGAGACCTTGGAACACTTGGTCCTAAATGGGATGTGTCTATGAATTCCCTCTCTTCACATGTGGCTCAGGGACACCTGCAGAAGAGGGGGCAGAAATACTGTAAGAGCCAGAGGAGATGTTGAACACCAAGGAAGCAAGGCTTTCTAAACACCATAGAAATCAACACACGTACGAAGTCACAGAGACTGGCACCATGCACAGGATGCACAGGTTTGGGGGCTCAACAACGAGAATGGAAGTGGAAACAAGCCCGTATCTCTAACCCAGAAGCTGTCTCCAACTGATAATCACGAGCAAATAAAAGATCAATATTCTCTAAAGGAGTCTCTATGTGTATACAAACCACTCTTAAGGCCTGACCCCATGCCCAATAGTAGATGACCAACACAAAACAAACACATTGGTATTTTAGGGTTTTTGACTCAAAATGCCTTACCTGTGAATCTTTTCTTGTTCTTCTTACCCTACAGTTCTTACATGTTTTGGTTCCCAATTGTCTGTAAATTTTAGGGATTTTTGTGTGTACCAGTATGTATGGCTCTATGTCTGAATGTGATTCTTGTACATTTTCCTTGGCTCTTCATTTTCCGAGTACTTGTTTGTTTTGTCCCATTTGATTTTCTTTGTACTTATTTTTTTTCTTTAGATTCCTATTTTTTTTTTCTAATGAAGGAGAAAAAGAAAGAGTGTGGACTTCAGAGGGTGGGAATGTGGAGAGGATCTGGAGGAGTTGGGCTATTTGGAAGCATAATCAGAATAGATTATATGGAAAAATCTATTTTCAAATTAAAAAGTTTTAACTACACTACAGTTTTAAAAAAGGATGTAAGAAAAAAAAAAGAGGAACCCCATGTAACAAAATTCAATCAGAATTTAGTCCTGAAAAAGTCATCTCAGAAGAATCATTTTTCCCTTTGGGCTTGGGAAGTTTCAGTCTTCAACATAATTTTAAAATACTTCTTAAAATTTAGGCATTTCACAAATAAAATGATATCCCGTCTTTAAAGTTGCATACATGCCCCCTCTTTTATGTTCTACTATAATTCTCCTGCTTACAGTGCAACATAGTTATATAGACACAAGCCTCAAAATGAGTAAAATGTTAGAAAAAAAGGACATTCATAATGGTCAGCACCACCATGTGAAGGTATAAGATTATTTTTATTATTGTGTGTATATAGAAAGACATAAAAACCATTTTAGAGAGTAAATAAGAGTATAAACATAACAGAAATTAATTTGAAAAAGAAAATATTATACTAAAAAAGAAATACTGATTGTGAAGATTTGGGGTTCCTCCTTGGCCATGTCAGAGTTCTTTGTTGGTGCCACAAAAACAAGGTGTCAGGGTGCCAGAATTTTCATAGATGCTACACTCATCACAGTCCTGGAGAATACAAGAAGACTCCGCAGTAATGGGTTTGGCGCAGATGATCTCCTCTTGAGTGAACTTCTGTGAATTAATACACCTTTCAACATCTCCACAGTTTGCGAATCTTAGAAAAGACATGCACAAAATGAGCTTAGAACTGTCCTTTTCAGTGAGCTTCTACAGTAATGAGGGCTGTGTGGGAAAGTCCAGGGCTGAAGCCCATCACACAGGTGACATCAGCCTTGGGGTAAAGCTCTCTTCCCCTTCCCTATCTTTTCCTCTCCTATAGTTACTATGCATGTGAACCCAGGTTGCCACTTTAAGCAAGGGAAAGTGACTTGCACCGTGGTGGCTGCTACAGGCCCAAGAGATGTGAGAATGATGAAGAAGGTGGTAGAGTTGGGTGGGCTCAGCTCTGACTCCACCATCTAAGTCCCGAGAAAGGGACACCATTACTGCTGACAGCCTGCCTCTCATACTTAAGGCTTCTCTCCCAAACTTCAAACATCTCCCGTCTGACTTCCATCCCTGTCAACTGCCCTCCATGGAGTCTCTATTCTCGTGACCCACTTCCCTTTTCCCACAGCCATTGACAGTGAATGAAGGGACTTGTGAGCTCCCTTGAGTGAGTGGGAAGAGGTCATTATGACCATACTCTGTGTGAGGAGGAGGAGACAGCTCCTCCCCAAGCATCCTCTGTGGATTCCCCAGTCTATAGTGCCAGAGAGGGAAAGGATGCTCAGCCAGGGTCCTGCTAAACACCTGAAAGCACACTCCCTGGTGACAGAAAGCAACCCTGGCACACAT
>JAQHUG010000034.1:5880807-5935880 GCA_028555095.1 Dicrostonyx torquatus | reverse complement strand
AAAAAAGATCTTGTGACAACCTAGATTATCACATGTTTCTTGTCTCGTGATCTATTTGTGCACCCTCTTATGCCCAACATTTGCATATGATGAGCCAGGCTGACATTTTGGAGAAGTGGAACCCACTTCTTGGGGATTCAGCTGGAAGATGACAAGTTTCAGAAGATATAGGTACCAGTGCCTGATGAAAAGTCTAAAGACAGCAAGGAGCCGAGCTGCACAGAGGAACACTTTCATTTAAAGAGGCCACATATTTTTAAATGTCAAGTTGTCGCCTCTATTCTTCAGAGAATGGAATCCTAAGGCGTTCCTTGAATGCCTAAAATCAGTTATGTGTTTAATTATTTTTTTCATGTTTAATTATTGTAGGAACTTTATGTAAGTTAAATTAATGTATATTTGTCCTTTTTTACTAACTTCATTTAGGAACATGTCTAATTTCATCCATCTTTTCAGATTTAATTTATATATCCATTTTCTTTTTCTCAGATTGCCATTTAGTGATGTCTGCTGCATACCCTACCCATTCCCTGTCCCTAAATTTTTCCAGTTATATTTATTTTCAAGAAGCTTTCCCATATTTTTTTCTAGATTTTTTTCCAATCTATAGTCCTGTTTCCTTGATTACAGATTACTGCCACTTACTGAAGTGAAATATCTTACAGGGTTTGCTTATAGGACAATTTACCAGTCTGTGTTTCTGGTTAATGTTTCCAATTAGGCTAAATATGTGTCTCTCAGCACATTTATGTTCCTCACAGTATTTAGCACCATGTCTTAGATGTAATAATTGTGTAGTAAATATTGTTTAATTGGAAGAGTACTTCTTGAAGGATCATTTCATTGGGCTTTACTGTCCCCCAAGGATTAGGAAGTACCTGATGCATAGTAAACACTTAATTGTATTGCTTATAGGAGGAACAGGGAAGATTAGGTTGGGGGAGTTGAGACCAGACTGTGGAATACAGAGGTCAGTTTCAGCTCTTGTTCTAACTGACCTCTCAACAGTATTTGATCCACAAGCTTGTTCCTCCTCCAAACACTCCCTAGAAGTCCCACATCCACTCAGTTTCCCCTTTTAGTCTTTTATTGTTACTTCTTGCCTACCTGTTGTTCTTTCTCCATCTCACACATTGGAATACTGAAGAACAGCCTTCTGCTACATTCTGATTAAGAAGACACTGGTCTTCTTCTGTTGTCAGAGACTGCTTGTTTGTTCCTGGAAAATAATCACATAGAAATTGTAGTAATTACAACACTGATTGGCCTATTAGCTCAGGTTTCTTATTAGCTAACTTTTATATCTTATTTGAACCCATTTCTACTCACCTGTATATTACCACAAGGTCAGAACCTACTGGCAAGGTTCTGGCACGCTCTGGCAGGCATCTTTCCCTTCTGGCAGCAACATGGTGTCTCTTTGACTCTGCCTACTTTCTCTCTATATCTCTTCCAGCCTGACTATATTCTGCATTGCTATAGGCCCAAGCAGCTTCTTTATTCATTAACCAATAAAAGTCACACATGTATAGAAGGGAATCCCACATCACTCTTCTCTTCCAAGGACAGTTGCTTGCCTTTATGATCTCATTCATTCGTGGACTAAAAACCCACGTACTGCTGATTCTTTTGTTCACATCTTCGATCCTGATACATCTAGTAACTCCAATACTATGTTGTCCTATAACTTACTTGCTATTTCCACTAGAATTGCACAGTCAGTGTCTGCGACATGAGTATATTCCAAGCTTTCTCCTTGAACCTGCACCTCCCATTACATTCCTTGCCGCTTACCATGAAGATTTTCCCTTGTTCATTTGTCTCAAACTCATTTGCTAATTATTTATTATAGTTCTCTATCACTCCATACTTATCTGCTTCAAAATTTAATTTCTTAACAATAAAAGTTTAATGTTTTGTATCTGCTTCTATGCGTGAACTGACTTCTGATGGGCTGTTTGTTTATTTCTTTATTTTGTGGTATCTGAGATCTAAACACAGGGACTCTCACAGGTAAACACTCTGTCTGTGAGCTATAGCCCCAACCCCAGTTTCACCTTTCACTCAAGGTTCTTGTGTGATTATAGCCCAGCATCAGCTGAGTCTTAAGCTGTCCAAAGGCTTCTTAGGTTTTATATCTAAAGTGGCTCACTCCCCAGTCTCACAATTTATTCTGAAAGCTTGGCTGGAGAACCAAAGCTCATCAGTAGCTTCTCTGCTTACCTTTAGGTTATCAAAGTGGAGTGACCACAAAATCCCTTATTCTGAGAGTCAGTATTCCAGGAGAAGTGTTACAGGGGACAGGTGGTAGAAGGTACCAGACCAACTTAGGGTGCACACCCAGAAATGGCTGCCACAGCAATACTTACGCTTCATTATATTCACAAAAGCAAGCCTACCACCTTGAAAGGTTTGAATGCATAGAGAAATAAACTATAGCTTCTCATGAGGATGTAGCAAGATAACAGAGCAGAGAACCTGGTTAAATGTCAGGCTTCATTGGGGGAAGCTCTGGAAAGCAGAAGCGATCATCTTATTTTTGAAAATACCAGTACACCTGTCTCAGTGCCTTGCACTGGCCCTTTCCCTTTCCTCTTCCTGGGATGTTGTTGTGCTGAAACCACTGTATGCTGCTTCCTTGAAACTTTTAGGTCTTGACCTCCTCACTTTCTAACTCTAGGTTCCTTCTATTGTGCTGTTCCTGATTACTTTATTTGTTAGTACATGAGAGCAGCTCCCTTGTGACCGTGTACAAACTGCCTGCCTGTGACATAACCGTTGAATTCTTGCTTGATCAAACTTTAGTCAGGGTCTTAGAATTTGGCTTCCCTTAACTTTTAACACAGAATAAATCACTAAAGTCTGAGTCATCTTCCCTGAATAGTTTATTCCAGGAGCAGACCAGCCTGCAAAGGGAAAACACTGAAGCAATCTGACGAGGCCACCTGCTCTTCCTGCTTGCACACCTCCTGTTTAGAAAACCTCGAGATTCTTCACCTTCCTCCTCCCGTGTATGACCATAAAAATTAAAAAACCTTGCTCTGTCTGATTTTGACGTTCTTAAGAGTTTTGAGATCAAAACTTTTTTCCAACTGCAATAGCCTTAAAGTTCTCATCTCAATCTGTTTATTTTGATTTGGCATCTGGAACTCTTAACTGGTTTAAAGTTACATCTTTTTTCCATGTTACCTATGACTTTCTAGGAGTCTATTTAGCACAACTATTTAATTTCATGTGTTTATTACATTTTTCTCTTTCCCTTACTAGAATCTAAAACACATGGCATACCATGCTTTCCTGTTTCATCTGCTCATCTCCAATCACCTACTCCACACATGGCAGGTGCCCAGAGCACATGTAAATTCAGTGGATAAACCGACTCCTGCAATGTGATCAAAGCCAAACACACCTAGCACATCAAAATATGGAATAAGAGATATTTGGTATGGTTTGGTCAGGATCCCATTCTCTACCCCATAGCTAAACAAAAGTCTCTGAGTGTTCTTTAAGGTAGGTTCCTATTTCCATCATCTATTCTAAATGGTGACACTCTGTTTTATTGCCTTTAGTCCTTTCTAAGCCTTTTTCCTCTCCGAGCCTTCATTCAGAGACAAAAGTCAAGTTATTGCCAGATTGTTCTCCATGGTGTTATTAACTCAATGAATTTTAGGTTGCCTCTTAATAGCATCCCTGTTGGTTTGTGTTAAACTCATTTTCACTGAATGCAAGCCACTTCCCTAGTGCATCCTTGTTGGCTGATCCCTTGTCCTCAGCTACAATATTCTATCTGTCAATGTCACTCAGCCTCTCTTCCCCACTGATCAGGGTCTGTCCACCTGTGTTTTTCATACCTTCATGGGGATGTACCATTGCTATCTCTCCCACCTGCAGTCTTCCACATGCTATTTTACTAAAATAAGTTTTTATGTCCACATCAAGAGATAGAAAAAAAGAATTTTCTGAATTTATTTTTTCTTTGCATTCATTGCTTAAATATTTATAATTTGAAATTTTGTCAAAAAAGACCCAAGGGCACAGACTTTCTTTTTTTAAATTGATTTTTATTGAGCTCTACACTTTTTCTGCTCTCTTCCCTGCCTCTCTCCTCCCCTTCAACCCTCCCTCAAGGTCCCCATGCTCCCAGTTTACTCAGGAGATCTTGTCTTTATCTACTTCCCATGTAGAATAGATCTATTTATGTCTCTCTTAGGGTCCTCATTGTTGTCTGAGTTCTCTGGGATTGTGATTTGTGGGCTTTTTTTTTTGCTTTATGTTTAAAGACCACTTATGAGTGAGTACACATGATAATTGTCTTTCTATGTCTGGGTTACCTCACTCAAAATGATGTTTTCTAGCTCCATCCATTTGCCTGCAAAATTCAAGATGTCATTTTTTTTCTGCTGTGTAGTACTCCATTGTGTAAATGTACCATATTTTCCTTACCCATTCTTCGGTTGAGGGGCATTTAGGCTGTTTTCAGGTTCTGGATATGACAAACCATGCTGCTATGAACATAGTTGAGCACATGTCCTTGTAGCAAGATTGAATATCCTTTGGATATATATTCAAAAGTGATATTACTGGGTCTTGAGGAAAATTGTTTTCTAATTTTCTGAGAAATCACCAACATCCAAAGGGGCTGTACCAGCTTGCATTCCCACCAGCAATGCAGAAGTGTTCCCTTTACACCACAACTTCTCCAGCATAAATTGTCATCAGTGTTTTTGATCTTGGCCATTCTTACAGGTGTAAGATAGAATCTCAGAGTTCTTTTGATTTGCATTTCCCTAATGTCTAAGTATGTTGAACATTTCCTTAAATATCTTTCAGCCATTTTAGATTCCTCTGCTGAGAGGTCTCTGTTTAGGTCTGTAATCCATTTTTTATTGCATTATTTGTTCTTTTGATGACCAATTGCTTGAGTTCCTTGTATATTTTGTAGATCAGACCTCTGTCTGATGTGGGGTTAGTGAAAATCCTTTCCCATTCTGTAGGCTGTCGCTATGTCTTGGTAACCGTGTCCTTTGCTTTACAAAAGCTTTTCAGTTTGAGGAGATCCCATTTATTAATTGTTTCTCTCTGTGTCTGTGCTGCTGGGGTTATATTTAGGAAGTGGTCTCCTGGGCCACAGACTTTCTATCCCAGCATTTTTCCGTCCCTCACACATAGAGGAGGAAGAAAGAGCAAACTTCACTGTTTACAGCCACAGTGATCTCCAGAGCACAACCACATTATTTATCTTTATCACACACTGCTGATCCCTTCAGGAAACTGCTAAGACCCCTTAAAATGAATGAGATGCCAGAGCCTCTGACCACTGCCCAAACATCACAAATCATGAGCTCACGTTCAAATATATTCAAAGTGCACATTTCTTGGGCTCACAAAACCAAGCTGGGAACAACTTGAAAGAAACGTGTAGGATTTCTGGGCCAGGAGATAAAGCAACAAAGTTAAAAACTGAAAACTGTAGAGAACAAGGAATCTCCCCTTACATTTGTAAAAACAAAAACTCCATTGTAAATGCAGCCAAAGCCTACTTCGATATTTTATATCTCCTTATCTTGTTCTCCAAATTTCAGGTCTGCAAACAAGGTGGATAGTGGAAGAAAGAGCTTCAAATCCAAGTCAACATGATCAGTTGGCATCCGAGCCTCATGGGGAACATGCAAGTCAGTTTTGTGTCTAACCCAGAGAATAATAATGTGGGGTACGCAACAACATCAACAAACTTCACAGTAAACTTATAACCAACTGCAGAGCTAGATGTTAATTTCCAATGAGAATATACTGTTATACAATCAACACTTTAAAATTCTGGTCTCCTAAGTTTACATATAAATTATATAGATTTTCTAAATGACTATGAACCACACATAGAACCATGAATTCAGGAAAATAACAAAAACACTTTGGGGAGAAAGGGGAAAATAAGTATGGACTTTTCCTAGCCGATACAGAAAATTCAATACGAGGCTAAAACAATGGTGAGTATTAAATGCCAAGGGATATTTGAGAATGATGCAAGAATGATTATTGTTTTTGTTTTTGTCATAACTGGGGTGAGGATTAGGGTTGATGCTACTGATTTCGAGCTGATAGCAGTCAAAGAGAATATGAAATACCCTACACAGTAAAGGACAGGCCTCACAATAATGAATTTTCGAGCCCAATATGCTAATACTGAGAATATTTAGAAATTTTGACTAGAGAGTATAAAAATTGTGCTATAGATATGGAACTAACAGAGAAATTATGTAACACACTGGAATGTCTTAGCAGAGACTTTGACATATAGAAAATATGTCATAATATAAAGATGTGTAGTTGTGGGTTTTTATATATAAACATGTATGTATGTGCATATATATAAAAAATAACTAGAAAAAGAAGAGGATATGAATTTAAGAGAGAGCTATGATGGAAACATGGAAAAGGTGAAAGAGGGCTGGAAGGGTGGAGATGATGAAGATGGAGTATGTTTGTGTATGAAATCCTCAAAGAAAGGTCCCGCCAGTTTGATAGATCACTTAATAAAGACTAGATCAATGAACAAATGGATTGAAAGGAGTAGAGATGTGTATTTTACACAAAAATAGATTCAATATTTTTATAAAATAAACCAAAAAGTGCAAGGTGAAACTGTTTTGCCTTGGATAGAGAAGCTTCTAAATGGAGAAGCATCTAGAGATGCTGATGCCATGCACAGTTTTAAGATCCATTTCTACTCCCGGTTACTGAGCTCCCATTAGTGGGAAAAGGGGATAGACAGCAACACTCTCATTGCCCAGTGGACAGCAAGTGTCAGTCCCTGGGAGGCTGGCTTGATCCTGCACAAAATAAAAGACCACATTAAATGAGATTCTGTACAAAAAAAAACAAATAAGTAAATTTGTTAATTAAATTATTAATTTTTTTTAAAAAAATCAGTGCTTATTTCATACTTAGTCTGTGTTTTCCAAATAAAGACAGGTGTCTGGCCCAGGCATATATTTCTTTCTCTGCTTGGGACTAGAAAACTATGTTCTGGAGTTTGTGCCTACTTAGAGTCTCTCTTGAAGACAAAAATAAATTCAACCAGCTCAGTTATTTTCTAAGAGAATGGTTTTCTTTGATAAAACTGCTAAGTCGCTCCATTTATTTGACAGGTCTCTGGAAACATGGCAGTGGTTACACATATCTGTCTTCAAACAATGAAAGACAGAATTGTCTTTGAAGATACTTAGGTCCAAGGAACTATGTATAACCAACTAGGTTGTGAGTGTGTTCATCCAAGCTCTTCCTAATCTACTGCAATTCGTTCACTTATAATCTTGGCAAAGAAGTCCATGTGGACCTTTTTAGTATCTTGAGTATGAGTCCATCCAGTTCCCAGAAGCTCGGATATTATGGACAGCCTTGTACATGAAGAGGCAATAGTTGAAGTGAGGATGGGGGCTCCAAAACGATGATGCTGTCTACCGAGAAAAAGAGGGGAAGCAACAGCAGCCTATGGACCAAACATAAAAGAGACAGGATGTCACACTAGACAACACCCTACTGTTTTTCAAAGAACCCTAAAAAAAGACTACCATGATGCATAAGCTGCAACATTTATGTTATTAACAGACAAATGTTACATAATCTTTCTGTGAAAAGATCTCCCAGCCAGCTCCATCTGCAGTCTCATCATTAAATAGTCACATGCTTTTTAAATATTTTTTTTTACAAAATTTCCCCTTTCTTGGTGTCATTTAATTTTTCACATAATTCTGCCTAGGATTCCTAACCATTCTTTGGTTGTTTATTCTGTATCCTACAGAATATGAAGCATGACTCTTTGTCCAAAAGTCCTGCCATGTGTGATTTAAAATTAGAGTTGACTGATAAATCTACATAAGTCAACAGAAATTGAAAAGTTCATAATTAACTGCTCTAGTCTTATTTACTTGGAATACATAGAAGAACCAATCCATTAAAAAATAATAAAAGCTATCAAATGTCCAAAGCAAACACTGTGAACTCAAATGGCTATAAATAACTAACAAAAAAAAAACCCTTACAACAATTACCTCTTAGAATTATCTTAATACTAAAAATGGCATAAAAAAACAGATTTTTTTATTCAGATAGAATAAAAACCTGAATATCTGGATAACAAAGAGAACTCCAAGTAATGTTAGGGTATGTTCAAGACAAAGGGGAAATCCACAAATTCAGTACTTTTATGGATGTGTACAACAACAGGCTTTAGGAACAAGAATGGCTAAGCCCAAATTGTGGATGAAGACCCTGTCCTGATTGGTAAACTCTTGGAAATCTGGAGTTTAGATGTTATCTCGGGCTGAAGAGATGGCTCAGAGGTTAAGAGCACTGGCTGCTTTTCCAGAGGTCCTGAGTTCAATTCCCAGCAACCACATGGTGGCTCACGCCACCTATAATGAGATCTGGTGTCCTCTTCTGCCATGCAGGCAGAACCCTGTATACATAATCAATAAATAAATGAATAAATGAATGAAAAAAGAAGTTATGTCTAAGCACAGACACAAGGTAGAAACTTACCTGGAACAGACTTATCCAATACCTGGGCACAGACAAGTCGAAGACAGAAAATATTCAAACAGGCATGTCTACTCTGATGCTTAGCCGTTCACATGACCATCAGGCCAGGCAGCTGAGCTGGATTATACTCAGCACCATCATTGGGTGTGAGTGTGGAGGAAAGGGGGTAGCATCCAGTGTTGTTGTCTCATTTGTGTTCTGTCTGGACAGACATTGCCATCATGAAGTCAGAGCAGCTGTTATTAGCCCATGGCAACTCACAGGACTGAGCCTAGGAAGATTCCCAAATAGAGGTGTGGAGGGCTCACAGAGCAGTACAGCATAAGATGTTTGCATCCCCACCCTAGGATAAAAGAGGTTGCTACATGCTGTAGGAATTCCTACCACCAGCAGCCTTTAAGTTACCTGCCCACTAGGGCATGGCCTCTTATACCACACATGCCAATGTAAAGCACATATCCAGCCTCTTTTCTGGCTGCGGGATTTGGTTGCTGTTCCCTGTTTCAGCAGAGGACTATGATCTGTGAGTCTACCCTAAATAAATAACCTCTATTATACTCAATTCTGAGATATTGTGGGGCTTCTTTTAAGCATCCTCTTCAGCTATGGTGGGTACAAATCTCCTATGATGTTGCCCACACTTCTGTAGGTTACTTTTGACCATGCCATGGTGAGGAACCCCAATTACACCCACTGGTTTGCCAAGCCAGACCTTGGAGAAACCATTTCTTTGATCTGTCTTCAGCTCCCTGTCTAGATGAATAGGAATTTGCCCTTGTTTCCCAGGCAGAGACCCACAACAGGTAAGATGATAACATTTTACTTAAGTAAACCAATTAGAAAAGCACTCATAGTTGCTCTGAGGTCAAGCTAGTCATTCCACGCCAGCTCTCTGCATCACCTGTAAGCATACTCAAGTGAAAAGCTTGCCTGAGGTCTTGTTAGAAAGCTTTTAGGTGGTAATCACAGATGCACTCCCATGGCTCGGTGATGGAAGCTTCTAAATGGGGAAATAGCTCAGTATTTTCCCTTCCAAGTTTGCAAACCTGAAGAAATTATGATTAGACATGAAAAGTTAAAAACAAACATGGCTCTGTTAAAATAAATTAAATGTGTTTCGTTAGACTAAAAAAAAATGCTCATTTTAAACCCAACTTCAAAAACCACTTTTTTTCTATTGATGTTTAAGACCACATTCTATCTCTCTACCAAGATAAACAAACATAAAGTCAGAGGAAAATGAACAAAAATTTGGAGGAAAATGGGAGCAGGGTATCAGGACAGAATTATAATAATTAGAGAAATGTATTTTCCTAACTCCCTGCCCTGGGGAACTTTCAAGGTAGTTATCTGACACATGCAGCTAGAACCCAAGAAGGGAACCACAGCATACTGTGTTCGTGCAGTAAAGATCAGAGTTGGAGGCTGCTAATGCACTTCATGGAGTTTGCAGAACAGAGTACCAAAGAGAATCACACAATTCCTACAGAAATCCCCAGCGATGTGTGAGGGAATTTCCTGTGAACTTTTGACCCAGAGCCAGCTGTACACAGGCTCCTCAGTGGGCCTGCTTTTCCTCCCAGCCACCAGACTCCAGGATGCCCGGCTAGCTTACACCCGAAATAATCACAGAAAAATTGTATCAATTAAATTACTGCCTGGCCCATTATATTTAGCCTCTTCTTGGCCAACTCTCACTCTTGATCTAACCCATTTCTATTCATCTGTGTTCACCACAAGGTCATGGCTTACCGGGAAACTACTAACCAGCATCAGTCTCGGGCAGGAGAACCATGACGTCTGCCACACTGCCTTCTTCCCAGCATTCTGTCCTGTCTACTCCACCTACCTGATTTCTGCCCTATCAAAAGGCCAAGGGAGTTTTCTTTATTCAACCAATGAAAGCAATACAAATGCAGAAGGACCTCCTACACCATTTCCCCTTTTTTTGTTTAAACAAAAAAGAAAGGCTTTCATTTTAACATAGTAAAATTACATATAAAAAAAGTTATCAAGCAAGAACTACAGTTACCATATTTAGATATATTTTATCTTTTATCATAACAATGGAAAACTATAACTATCTATCATTTTTTAACTTCATCAAAGACTCTAGAAGGATATAATATTACCTAAGTAAACAAGAAGTAACTTCCAAAACTCTAGATATGATAGAGACATTTCGCTGCCTGTACAGTCACCCAAAGTTCCTCTGTACCATTGGGGCATCCATCTTCAGCCTACAGGTCCACAGTATCCAGCAGACTTTTCCATGAGGCAGGAAATTTTAAAAACACTTTAGTCACTTTCTTCTGTATCCTATAGAATGCCTCGTAGACTCCTTCATGAAACAGGAACCCCAAAGGATCATCTCACCTTTAGGCAAGTTCAGCAGTCCTCTCTCTATGGGTTCTTTGTATCCAGTTTTTACAACAGTCCAGGCAAGGGCAGTTTCTTTCCCAAATTGCTAGCAAACTCCATAAGGAGCCTATTCAATGCCCATCTTCCTCTTGAAGTAGCTGATGCTGCCAGGAGCAGATGTGTCTCATTGTCATGAAAAGTCCTAAGTTATTAAAACATTAAATGTCATATTTTGTCATCTTTGAAAGATATGAAGAATGTCTATCTAACTGAAATATATCTCTATATATCTAGAAAATCTAAGTAACATGACTACAAGCTTGATTATTACAGATGATTATCTATTAACAGCCTATATTTCCTAATTATACATTATATTTTTAAATGAACTACACAATCACAATACCTCAATTAAGATCAGAAATACATATATATAACAAAATTGATCTTAAATTTATATCAATAAATCAAGATTTATACCAATGCAAATTATTTATTTCTATATCATATCCCCCTTTAAATGTAATAACATTTATAAACAATATTTGGGAATGTGGGCATAGCTGTCTCCTTCCCAGCATTCTGTCCTGTCTACTCTACCTAACTGATTTCTGCCCTATCAAAAGGACAAAACAGTTTTCTTTAATTAAACAATGAAAGCAATACAAATTCAGAAGGACCTCCCACACCAGTGAACATATCCCTTCTGTAACACCCGGAATTCCTTGATACTCACAGATTATACTTAATGAAGATGAAGGAAACAGAGTGTTATATAATAAGCATATATACCTGTGTAGATATATAAATTAAAATACTTCTAAAAGCTACTTGGATAAAAAGAAGAAATCACAGAAATCCTTAAAATATTTCAAGTAATCATAATGAAAGCACAACATTTCAAAGTTTTGTAGGCACAGGTAAGCCAGCAATGGAGGATCACTTTTCACCTCTAGATACTTATGTTTAGACCAAAACAAATGTTCACATCTTTATATACTTCTTTTTAAACAGTTAGAGGAAGACATGCATAATATACTCAAAGTAAATAAAAGGAAGGACATGATAAAAATGAAAATTAGGATCAGCAAAGTCATATGTAAACATTTTTTAGAAAATCAGATGCTAACAAGCAGACTTTAAAAAAAAAAGATTACCAAACATTTGTCATGTCATGGCACATGCCATGCTTTATGCTACATGTTAATTATATAGGTGGTTCTATCTCTATATTCAGTATATCTAAGACTTCAGAGATGAACTTCACAAAATAAATCTACCCATAAAACATCTACATAAAACACCATAAAGTTCAAGTGTCCAGTAGCACCTGGAATATCCTAAGACCTCAATATGTTTGGCAAATGAGTAAATGAACTGTAAAAAATTTTAACTAGCTTCATTTTTAATTAATTTTATGATCAAAACACTTGTAAATAAAAGGAAATTTTAATTAGTCTTTTTTAAATGTTTTCATTGTTTGAAAGTTTTATACAAGTATATAATATGTTTTGCTGTGGGGTGATCTTTCTATATGCTGTGAATATGTATTCCTCTCATTGTTTAATAATAAAAGCTGTTCGACCAATAGCCAGGCAGATTAAGGTTAGGCAAAACAACTGAACTGAGAACTCAGATGAGGAGGGGCTGAGTCAAGGGAGATACCAGCCAGCTATCAAGTGAGCAGGACATATAGAAAATGAGGTAACAATTCACAAGCCTCATGGTAAAATGTAGACTAATAGAAATCAGTTAATTTAAGATGTAAGAGCTAAGTACTAATAAGCCTGAGTTATAAGTCAAACAGCTTGTAATTAATAAAAGCTTCTGTGTAATTATTTGGGACTGGGCAGCTGGTAAATGAAAGCACCACCTCCATTTATAGTGTTTTGATCAAATCCAAGCTCCATTCCCTCTTCTTATTCTTCCCCTATCCCCCTATCCCTCATTGCTTTTCCTTCTGTAAGCTCTTTTTCAAAATCCACTGAGTGTACATGGTGCTGCCTAAATGTCCTTGGGTATAAAATCATCTACTAGACAGCCTCTTGGGGCTGATTTTCCTGAAGAAAATTACTATCCTTCTACCAACAGCCACCAATTGCCAATAACTCCTCAGATGGAGGTGGGACTTCATAAGCTTCTCTCCCATCCATGCTGTAACCTTGGCTGTATTGATCTCATGCAGATATACATGAAATCATAGCCATTGTGAGTCCACTTGTGCAATGGCCTTGTCGTGGCCAACAAATGCAATTTTTGCAGTAGACACCCACTACTTCTGCCTTACCAATCCTTCCAGCCCTCTTCCATGATATCCCCCAGACTTGGGGTGAAAGGTATGGTGTCGATGTCATATTTAGAACTGAGTACTCCCTAGCCTTTTATTCTATGTGTATTAGCCAGATGGGGGTGTCTGTATTAATTGTGACCTATTGATAAAAGGAGCTTCTCTGATGAGGACTGAGAGATTCACCAATCTATGGGCAAAACCATAAAAACTTAGGTAGAAGTTTAATACTACATCCCTTTAACAGAATAAGACAATTGGGTTCTCCCTAACATAGCCAACTGAGGATTTGGGACCCAGTTAACAGAACCAGGCATGAGCTTCAGCTTGTGCAAAAGGCTTTAAATACAATCTGAAAGTTATTGCTTACTCCCTTAACATCTCTGCTACTATTAATTAAACATATCATGCAAGGCCAGTCATTACTATATCTCACAGAGTTCACACCTGTAAGACTGGTCATTACTTTCCTCTTTCAGTAGCATGTATAGAACCTTCTGGCACTATGAAAATCAGCCAGTGGGGAAGAAGCTTCCAGATGAATACCAGCTTGATTTACCCACATTGCATGACTCAAGTATGTGGTATCTTCAGCAATGGAGGACAGCCAAGATCAATGGCAATAGTCTAATTTTGAGAAGACTTTTAGTACCTCACAGATCAACAACATCAAAAGAGGTGCCAGGTACTGAAGCCTTGCCTCCCCTGTCTTAGAGGGATTCTATTTAAATATTTGTATATGTATATAGAGATATTTAGGAAGCCTCTACAGTACTAATTTTCTAATACTAGTTTTCTATATCTTTATGGCATTTTCAAAAGTCTTCAGTGTTAGTTGCTCTATTGTTAGAGTCCCCCGGAAGCCCATCTTGGGGAGCCATTTCATTGGCATTCCTGTTTGCATGATGCCAGACTTTAGGCCAAAGAGTTCATGAGGAAATGAAAAGGGGAAGAAATATTTGGTTCAAAAACTCATACTAGAATTGCAGCCAGACTCGTTATAGAGGAGTGAAGCATTTCCCTACAGGTAGAGCCACTTTTCTCAACTCTCTCAGCCCCCAGCACTGCTTCTTTTGATTAAATCTGTACTTTTCCTTAGGACAGAACTGAAGCATAATTTTAGGTGATAAAACTATTTCTCACCAGTTCAGAACTTGGTCTTTGCATCAGGAATAACAGAGATAAAAAAATAAAATAAGAAAGTTGCAGGTTAAGTACAATCAGGAGTAAACATATTTAGCTCAAGAGGAAGAAAGAAACCAGAGTTATCAAAAACACAAAAAAACAAGAGAACACTCAGGAAGTGGTTTCAGGTGTTGGCACTTGAAAAGGTACAGCAAGTTCTAAACCCTAAATAAGTTTTTTAAAAAGTAATAAAATGATTGAAAGTATTTATGGAGAATGGACAATATGTCAGAAAATGTTCTAAACCCTTTGTTTTGCTTATGTGTAATTTCTATTTATGTATATCCCCTATTAGCAAAATTACACTACAAATTTCTCTCCTTTTTAGAGATTGAAAAATCCCTGTTGGAGACATCTTAAGAAACACACTAAATTATCAGAGTTAATTTCTATTGGAAACAGGCTTTAGATTAGGCAATATACTCTTAAAGCCACAGTTTTTACTACTGCCCAACACATCACCAATATCATAGCCACATTTACCATGGACTTGAGCTTCTGGTTAGATGGGCAGACCGCACTGGAAAAGCTCTTAAAGCAGTGTGCACCCTGGAGCTCCAGCCTTGCAGACAAGTGAAGACTGTAAGAGCCCACGGTATGATCCTTCCTTTCCTCCCAGCTAAAGTTTGTGTGCTTCTGAACTGAGAGAACTCTCTGAAAGCGAGTCATATCCATATTGACTTAGCGGCTGTCCTTGACTAGCCTCACAGGGGGGATTTGGCTTCAGAGAGGATGAGGTGAAGCTTCTCAGCATGTGTCTGTGACAGGAATACCATGTAAGGTCTTGTCACTGTCAATATGGAATTCAGTGCTTAAAGAGAAAGACAAATGTCAGTCGTTCCATCCAGAGGTGAGTGTGTAGCCGCATGGTGACTGAGATGCTCTGAAAGGGAGGAACACGGGTCTGTGTTGGTGATGCACAGAGGATATGCTGGCCCTAGGCAGCAACAGTGCCTGTCTTGAGAAAGAAATGCATGGCTGGGAGAGAAAAGATGAAAAAGATTTTGATAGGTGACACAGGAGAGATGAGAGGAGAGTTCTGAGCAGAATCAACAACCCTTATTAAGGCAAAGGAGCAAGCACTGAAGTCTCCCACTGTGATCAGCCCCGGGCTGGAACCATGGGGTGCAGTGAGTTGACAGAAAGAAAGGTGGGTCAGACAGCCTTGATAGGACCACAGACTCTGTACAAAGAGGACTGGAGAGCTATGAAAGGGAAGAGGCAAGCTAGGGCCCTAAGCAAGGGGAGTCCAATGCTCCTGAGGAGTGACCTCAGGATCTTTCTTCCCTCCTCCAACCTCACTGTACTGTCAGCAGAGGTCTACCTGTAGAGGCCCTCATGGAGTACCAGAGGCCCGGAAGAACATGGACCTATTCCAGCACAATCTTCTCTTGCCTTGTCTGGATCCCAATATGTTCCCAGCCCATAGGAAATAATCATCTTAGGCTTGATTGCAAATTAAACTACCCCATGACTCTCTCTTCCTTCAAATGCATGAAAAAGGATGGTAGCATTAGTTTGTGATTAAAATAACGTGTGCAATGTGTCCAGCACCATATCCAGTTCTTGCTAAATGAATAATAAGGGACTACTTAATTTGCATTCTGTATCATTCATTTTGAACTTTGTCTTTCTTCAAATTCAGCAGAGCGAATATTCTAAGATCTCACTCTGCGAAAACATCATTGCATCAGCCCAGTGGTCCACTAACACCTCATGCATGTGAGAGCAGCCTGTTGACAAGCAGACAATTTGAGGAGCGTGCGCTTCTCCAAGTTAGAAAAAGGATGAGCAGAAGGGACAAAATGTTGATCTGTTTCCAGCATAATTTTACTGTTTTGTTGCTTAAATAACAGCATAATTCTGACTGGTTTCAAAATCTTAATACCATCCTGCCAAAAGACAATTAATTGTAAATATTTCATATGGAAATAGACAATTGATAAAATTATTTCTATAAGTATGTACATTTCAATTTACTCAGTTAACAACTGCAGGATCATTCCATGATATGTGTTCTGAAACAAAAGTAAATGAATAAAATTTAACATCTACCTTCAAGGACATCATAGTTTACAAAAAAGAGACAACATTTAAGTGAAAAATTGAAACAGAAATGCTGACTAGGGCTGTGAATTGGATTTGAAGTCTGTGCTCTGGACCACCAACGATGAGAGATGAGTACTAAAAACAGCAGAATCGCCTGCTTGAATAAGTGAAAACCCAAGAAGGAGATTTTCCCACTTACACACTGAGGAATGCCCTTTTAAACCTCTGAGTAAATAAATGAGACTTCTCAAAGGACCAAACATTTTCATCTGTGAAGGAAAGGTTCAAATTATTAGCATTAACCACATTAAGACCATCATGGCATCTTGACTTTAAATCTTATATGTAAAAGATGTAGGACATAGGAAGAAATTATTATGTGTGCAACATACTTATAATCTCACAAAACTGTACTTGATATTTGGCTACATAGTTATATGCCTCGATTTTCTGGGGTTAATAAAAATTGGCTAATATAATGGGCTGAAATATGCAATGCATAGAAGGAAATAGGGTTTTAGCCGTGAAATAGCCAATAGTTGTCTTTGATCTGGACTGAATTTGAGCATAGGGAGCAGAACAAAGTAGGACAGTGGAAGGTGACAAATACATGAGAAGGGGTATGGACATAATTGGTAGAGTCACTTGAGAAGGTATCTCATCTTCATTTTAACACACGCCACATCTGTGAGTCTACCTGATGCTGAAAGTGAAGGCTAACCCTACATCTTTCCAAGCTCAACACGTCCACACAGCCTTCCAGCTCAGGAGCATTTTCATGTCACTCTTTTTTTTTAAAAGCACATGAATCTTCAGACAGTTATGGTATAGTCCTAGCCCCTACTCACTCGATTTTGCCAATGAAAGAACAGCTCGATTCACTAGCTAGCAGGAAGCTAAGCGATAGGATTATTCTTACAAACCAGCATCCTTCCTAACTCTGCTCTCACTTTCAATCTGAAGAGGGCAGCTAGGGAGAATTGTTTATGCCTGAGAGACACAGACATTGAGAAATCTAGGCCAGAAAAAAAAATTTAAAAAAAGAGATGGTTCAAGTGAGGTTCTGTTTTCCCCAGACAATCAGGGGAGGGTAGCCTGTTATTGATAGACTACTATTCAAGCTTCTGTAACTCCATGACCTCATGCGGCCCAGAACTGGCAACCTAGAAGTGTACAAATTAAAAATGATGCCCAATAATGCTACACCCAAGATGTGTGACATCTTTGCACTGACACTAGTAGGCTCTTGCTTTTCTTACAGTTTCTCCATTGTCCTTTTCTTCTGGAACACACTACTCAAATTTGGGGTAGTAGAACAAGCTGATGTTTTTGAAATAATTCTCTAGCTTTAGATTTTGAGTATTCATATCCGCAAATAGTCTTAACAATACTGGAGTCAAAAGTCAACACAAGCTCATCAACAACCTATGTCCTCTGCTTGACTCTTAATCCCTTGTGAATATGTAGCTCTGCAATCAATATTTGTGGAAGCAAAATGAAATTGGTAAGTGATATTCAAAAGTTATGTTTTAAGTTTCATTGTATGGTGTTGTTTATAAACAATAAAGTTTGGCTCATAGAAACTGCTTGATACTGAAGTGTCTGGAGGTGGTTATCTGCTACCCTTCTAAGGTCAAGAGTAGAAAAGCAAATAATGATGTGATTGAAGTGCCGCATGAGTATGTGCATGCACACAAGCACACATGCACATATGCATGCATGTACATACATATACGCCCAACTGTTTTAGGAGGGCTGTTAGTTCACTCCCAGCTGCTCAGCCCTGAAATAATCACACAGAAACTGTATTAATTAAATCACTGCTTAGCCATATTTCTGGCTAATTCATATCTTAAATTAACCCATTCCATTAATCTGTGTATTGCCATGAGGCTGTGGCTTACTGGATAAAGATGTGGCATTTGTCTCTGGAGGGGCTACATGGCTTCTCCTTGACTCCGCCTTCTTCCTCCTAGCATTCAGTTTAATTTTCCCTGCCTACCTCTTTTCTGCCCTACTATATGTCCAAAGCAGTTTCTTTATTAATCAATAGTAATCACAGCACACAGAGGGGAATCCCACATCACCCAACACTGAGGCAGGTATAAGAAGTCATATTTCTTTCACCATCATAGTAGAGAGGTCAGCTCAGATTCCTTCCTAAATTTAGAAACTTATGTCATCTTGCAGTTCTGTACTTCCCTAATAATCACCCTCTATTGCTGACTTGCTAAGTACTACATCTTGTCTCTGGGGATAATCCATAGGGGTTCAAGGTGTGGCTGCTTTGTTCAGTAAAGGACAGCTTAAATGGATTCCATAAATTCCAAGCTGGATCAACTTCAGCTTGTTGAAGCCACTTTTCTCTGTGCGACAGGAGCTTTTCCAGAGAAACCAACCAACCCCACAGTAAAATTTCTACAAGACCATCTACAATTCCTGGTCTTTTGTTCTGGCACTGTGGTAGCTATTATATTGGCTATTTCTTCAAAGATCAAAGTGTCATCCAGATAGCTGGACAACGTAGAGTTGGAATTCTATTAAGCATCCTGTGGTTTCAAGTATAGCCCCACTCCTTTGCCCCTTGCCTCCATCACCTGGTCTGTGCACATGAAATGGAATGGAGTAAGTTACACCACAAGAGAATCTTGCGTTTTATGATTATTAATATCAACGCTTGCTGTCCTTAATGGCAATAGATGTCAAAAGTAGAATGCTTCATCAGAATCAACATAATTTAGTGTGCCTTTTTATGAGAAAGATGCCTAGGACTCAACCGTATATGCTTAGCTCTATGAAACCATAAAAAAATTCAATGCTAGGGCTGGAGAGATGGCTCAGAGGTTAAGAGCACTGCCTGCTCTTCCAAAGGTCCTGAGTTCAATTCCCAGCAACCACATGGTGGCTCACAACCATCTGTAATGGGGTCTGGTGCCCTCTTCTGGCCTGCAGGCATACATTTAGACAGAATATTGTATACATATGAAATAAATAAATAAAATTTAAAAAAATTCAATGCTTTACTTACTACTTACTGAACTAATGGTAGATACGAGTTTGAGAGAAAAAAAAAAAACTTTGGAAAATGACCATTCACACAAGCAAAGTGGGTTTCTTTCCTTCTCTTCCTGGCCACACAACCAAATGTTTGTGCCTTGTATGCTTTCCACACACATAAAGTGTTAAAAACTTCCTGTATATTCTCCACTATGTATTCTCCATTTTAATCTTTATATCAACAACACATAGCTGTAAAAGCACTACGTTTTGTACTAGATGGCCCAGATCCAACAGGCAGAATAAAAACCACAATCTACTTGTCACCAAGCCTGCATGCTTTCAGTACATGTCACATTGAAGTGCCCTTGTTAGCCCTGGAAAAGAAATAAAATAAAATTAAGACTCAGGGAAGCTATAGAATGTAATATCATATTCCCACAGACCACATGCATTTAAGTAACTAAATACTTCTTATGAATGGCACAAGTTGCTCTTTAGTGAGAGGACTCAGTTCTGAATAGAAAGTGCAGAAATTTCATTGATGAGACAGAGTGGAAAGGGCCCAGACTTGAATCTGGCAGATTGGAGTCTGAGCCTTATCTTCCCTTATTAATAGCTGCATGGCCCTAGACATCTTATGTAACCTCCCTGTACCTTCATTTTGTTATTTATGAAAGGCCTCACTGACTTGTGGCAGGTTAAAGAAAGCATGAAGTACATTAAGGTCAATAGCTGACAGTGTAGCAGACACTTAACATACGATGTGTGATTCAAGCTAATTCAAATATCTAGATTAGAGTAAGAAAATAGGGAAAAGTTAATCAACTCTCGGCCTTCCAGAAAGCTAAGACCAGACTGGGGAAAGGGATCAGTGAGTGATGTGCTTTCTGTGCAAGCATGAAGACCTAAATTAAATGGCCAGTTCCCACATAAAAGCCAAGGGGAGTGATACATGTCAATAATCCCAGAATTTCAAAGGGAGCAGAAACAGGTAGATCCCAGAAGCTCAATGGCCAACGAGTGTTACCAGTATAGTGAGAGACGCTGTCTTAAAAAATGGAGAGCAACAGAAGAAGGCACCAGGCACTGACCTCTGAAATTAAACCTTCTTCTCTCTCTCTCTCTCTCTCTCTCTCTCTCTCTCTCTCTCTCTCTCTCTCTCTCTCTTTGTCTGTCTCTGTCTCTCTGTCTCTCTCACACACACATGCATGCACACACATGCATGCACACACATGCGTGCACACACATACACAGACATATTCATACATGGGCATACCACATGCACACAAAGAGAGGGGGTGGGGAATCATTAAGCCAAGCCAAATGTGGTCTTGGCTCTTGTCTTCCTGTCTTGCTTGTACACTGGTCATGAAAACTACAAGTTTTTGTGTGTACCCTGCAGACAAACATAAAAATACACAGAGTCATGAACCATGGTCCACAGCTCTCAGAGTGGCTAGATACAGTAACAAACTTTCACATAAAGTACAGCTGTACTGTTTGTTTAAAATGTCTAAAGAAACTCTAGTTGTTGACTGACTCATCACCCAAAGCCACATTTACCTTGTTAATTTTTCAAGTTGCAAAAAATTTTAAAAAATGCTCAGGCTTCCAAAACCTTCCAAAAATTAAACCAAGGAAACGAGTAATAGATGTCACTTGAACTGGTACTGATCCTAGATAATTGCAAGACAGTGGTAAAATAATAAGTACAAAGTACTTTGACAATGTCTAGTTAATAACTGTATGGACATTTTTAGGGGGAAAACAGCAATTACATGATGAAAATACTTAGAAGTCATCATCAAAGGCCCTTTACTGATATAAGCTAATTAATCCTGGGACACCCTGGCAGGAGGCAGCAACCAGTTCCCATTCAAGAGAAGAGTAAGAGATATCAAATCACGTAATGGAAATATATTTCTGTTTAGCATCACCAACAATTTGGTGCTCTGCTTCAGAGCATCCAGGGGTCTCCCAGACCAGTGTAGACAGACCGTGTTCCTAATGAGTAACTTGCCCAGATGATGTGTGGAGTCAGTACAGGGAGGTTTGGGCTCCTCCTAACCTTCAACCTTACCTCACATCATCCTGTCTGTCCCAAAGAATCCCTCACATTGCGTTACCACCCCCAGGCATTCACACACTCTTGAGTTTATCAGCTCTTGTTCTCATATCCAGCGAGAGTATTTTGACTTCAAACATACAGAATCAAAGGAAAGGCCAAGGAAGCTATTCCTCCTTCTTTAAAACCAAGTTTCTTATATTAAAACATACTCCATAACCCTCAGCTTTAGTCTAGCTATAAGTCAAGAACTGCTTCAGTAGTGTGATTAATTCTTTAGCTAAGTAAAAATGTAAAAGAAAAGCGAATTACATCCTACATAATCCAATTTAATCCATATTAAAGTCTAAAGCAAAATCTCATTTACATATAATGTATTCTTTAACAAAAAGAGGGCCCAAAAATTGTACAAATGCTAGACCCAAGACCAGCTGAACCTGCTGATCTTTTGGGTTGACTCTGTGATTCTGGGTTAGAGGATATTGGACTTCTAGGGGTCTGCTACCCCCACGGAGATAGGCTCAGCTTCAGCAGGCACAGAAGGCCTGCACTGTTTTTTTCTCATCCCAACTCTACTTATTCTATAAAAGTCCTATTTAGGTGGTTATCCTAATAATGAAGAAATGGAGAACAAAGAAAAGAGAGGGTGAACTGGAACAGATGATGAAGAGAAGGGAGAAGAAGGAAAATAAAATGACCAGGAATGGGAAGGAGAAGACACAATGGCTTGTGTCAGTCACAAAGTTAAGCCTTTATGTGTGTCACATTCATCCATCTTTATTATTAAGGCAGGATAATTACCATTCAATGTTATAAAAGCCCCTGAAGAGTCATGGACATTGGGAGTGCAAGTGACCTTTCCAAGTTTCTATAGTAAGCTGAATGGTAAACCAAGACCTCACCTCTTCTCTATTCAAATATGATGTTTCAGTTCTTCTCCTCTCACTATATAAGGATGAACTTCTTCTTCACCTCTAACTCTCCCTTTAAGCCCTTAGGGCATCAACAGCCAATGGATAAGCATAAAGGACATTTCACTGTATTATTAGGCCAACACAATGTTTTGCGACAACCAGTTCCAGGTCAAATTCAAATACAGTTTTGACAGGGAGGATGGTCATGTATGGCGGGGTGTAGACTTACGGATCTGATGACATAGTTTCTAAGGTCCTCTGTCTCACTCTTCATAAGTAAAACATGAACAATAATAATAGCAATTACGTGAGGCTAAGACAATGATTAAAGGAGGGAGTATTTAGTGTCTGTCACATGAAAAGCTTTCAAGAATTCTTAGTTGTGTTTAAAACTTATTCAACCCCATGAATTACTACTGACACTCCTCCACTCAAAGAATACTGAATTAACTAACTTTCGTGGCTTTGGAGTCACACAACCTAAACTTGAACCCTGGATCATAAGTCTAATGCGATGGAACACACCTGTCATCCCAGTACAGAGGTAGGAAGACAGATGTTGAGATCAGCCTAGGCTACATAGAGAGGTGCAGTCTTAGTTACATAATGAGATGCTGTCTCAAAAAAGCAAACAAACATGTAAACAAACCCCACATTATCTACTCGCTGTGTTAAACCATGAGGGCATTACTTAATTTCTGTGTGCCTCCATTTCCACAAAAATGAAAATGCTGATGAGGCGCTGTTTAGTCTTATTAATAAGTTGGTCATAAAGATTAAATGAGATTTGTGGGAAAGGAATTTAGCCTGCTTCTGGGCTAATTACAAGGACTTGATGAATTTAATTATGTGTAGATTTCAGGTAGGCATACCTTATACAATGAAAGGCCTCAGTCCTTTTTTGAGACACACAACTAACAAAACTTGGAGCTCACTCAACAAACATTTATTGTGTGCCACTCTGTAGAAGGCAATATTGTATGAAAATAAATACAAAGCCCTCAGGTGAGGTCACAGCATATTTTGGTTTAGACAATGCACCCAAGAATAGTGTATGAAGTTTCATATAGACTTACAAAGGCTCGAGAAAATATTCTTTAATTTCTTAAACATTACAGCTAATGCGTACCAAACTCTTCAATAGTGTACAAACCACGACTTTGTCTCGTTAACCTACAGCCGTTCACAAATGCTTCTGCAGACAAGAGTTTTCATGAAGCTGCTGTTGCTACCACTCCATAGCTCTGAAGTCCTTCTTCCTGTCAATTATCCTGAGGCAAGCATCTAGATGGGAGAAGCGGCAACTGGGGCTGAGACATGGGATGCGGCACTTGGTACTCTGCCTGCCCTTGTATGTAAAGGTGTATGCATGTGCCGGGCGGTAGTGGCTCATGCCTTTAATCCCAGCACTCGGGAGGCAGAGGCAGGTGGATCTCTGTGAGTTCGAGACCAGCCTGGTCTACAAGAGCTAGTTCCAGGACAGGCTCCAAAGCCACCGAGAAACCCTGTCTCAAAAAAAAAAAAAAAAAAAAAAGCTGTGTGCATGTATGTGTGCACGTGCATGCATGTGTGTGTGTGTGTGCGTGCATACGTGGATGTGTGCAGGTGTGTTTGTACATGCACATTAAGAACAGAGGTCAACTTCAGCTGTCATTTCTCAAGCGGTTCACCTTCCTCTTGAGACAGTGTCTCTCACTTGGCCTGGAGCTCTGGGTAAGCGGAAAGGTGAGCCTCAAGAATCTCTCAGCCTCTCCAGTGCTGAGGTTACAGTCATTTATCCCACAACCAAATCTTTTCAATGGATACTGAGGTTTGAACTCTTGTCTCCATGCTTATACTACAAGCACTTGCTGAATAAACCAAATCCCTAACCCCCTACTGGATCCTTCTTAATCTTTGCATCTCCTTTGGTCCCCTTTTCTTGCCCACACTTGTCAATTCTAACCAACTCTGCCAGAACCTTCGACTTAGTCCTTACCAAGAGCCCAACTCCTGCTCAGTTCTCAGCCTCTATACAAGAGAAACTGCTATCAATCTGTACCTTGAACATCCAGAGATTTCCTAATTAAGAAAATGATTAAGGCAGGGATTTCAAATAGAGCCACTATAACTTGTCAAAGCCTGTTAGCAAATGACAAAGAACCTGTCTAGAGCACAGGTCCTCTTCCAAGGAAGAATTATTCATTTCATCTGCATCTCCCAGGACTTGGAATACTTACCAGCGATGGAGTTTGTCCAGAACCCAGTGAATGACTCTGCTTTAGCCTTTTCCATTCTCCTTAGAAAAAAAAAAAGCAAAGTATCTGCCAAGCCCAACATCATATCCCCAAATTCTGAGCTAGAACCCTACATGTTTTTTACACCTTTTTTTAACTACATCTATCACCACACCCAAAAGTATGGCCACACTATGTCAAATCTCACCCCAAACACTGACAATGTCAATTTTTCATTTTTGCTTTACCTGGCTTTCTCTGTGGCAAAGACCTGCTCAAATTCTATTTTCTATGAAGTTTTCTGACACTTCCCCTAGGTAAGACGACTCAGCCCCATTTTCATCTTTAGACTCAGAATACTTTGGGTCCTCTTATGAAATTATTCAGAAACTTTTTATAAGCTCATGTTTTTAAGAGCTCATGTAATCATCCCCCAAATCATATGAGGCAAGTATAATCATTTAAGATATTCTTTTTTAAAACAGGAAAGCAGATTAGCATTCCGCATCCTTCCAAAAATCACATTGCTGTGGATGATGGTGGAATCCTTTCTGTCTGTCTCCTGTGTCTGCTCTGTCACCCACTGGTTCTGCTTCACAATGAAGACTCCTGCACTGCTGGAAGGTAAGAAGCAGAAGCTTGCTAACACATGTTTCTCCAGAGCAAGCCCTCTGCCTGGAGAAGGACACAGAATAACCTAGAAGATGTTTATGAGCAAAGGCCAAGAGGTTGTGGCCACTGAACAGAATTCCCTAGTAGCAAATGCATGAGATGTCGGGAGTGGAGAGAGTTATAGAGAGCTCTCATGGGTAAGTGGGCATTTTCAACTGAAAAGGTAAGAAATCTATGCCAAGGTAACGAAATGAGATAGGCATGCCTTCCCATGAACAGCTAATAAAGAACAGGATAAGTAAGAATGAGAAGGCTTCAAAGGTTATACCCTTCCTTCCTGAGGATCTTCAGATTCTGCACTAAATAGATAGTCCTTAAAGGAACAGCAAGTAGGGTGGTTCCAACCTTCTTCTAGAAGGGCATAGGTCATTGTGTTCTCTATCTATGCTCCACTCAGCCAATTCATGCCCTGTGCCATGGTGTAAGTGTGACTATAAGTGTGTCTTCACGCTAGGAAGTCATGGAGTTCCTCTCTGCTCCTGCACTTCTATCAACCAAGTCCTCCACTTTAATTGTATACTAAAGATCTGATATTTAGCTCTGTGGATGCTACCGGGGTCAGAAAAAAGATTAAACAATTCTTTACATAGTAACTATGGCCTTATTCAATTAGGGTTCATAAGCCCTTTAAATACAATGTAAAAAGTCTCATAAGTAATGCATGCCCATACTGTGAACAGTAGAAAAGTTACATCTCAATAATCAGTTCTGCTTCATTGGTATCTACCTGGAAGGATCTGAAAAGGATTATGAAGTTCAATACAGGTCAGTTCAAGAAAATGTACCATTGTTGACTGTTAGTATCTACAAGAAAAGAACGGGAAAGAAATGGGAGGAAAATATGTTTCAGCATCACTATGGGCAGAAGAGTACCAAGGACTTAGGAACAGCTTTCTTTGCAGACAAAACACTCAAGGGGGCAAGGAGCAGTTAGGTGGACAGAGATTACAGTGAAGAATGGAAGCACCTAGTTCCTGGAAATAACTTTCATGGAATCTTAAAAACATCGTGAAGAAAAAACTCCCAATATCTGAGCACGACTCAGATGTAAACAATGTGGGGTCAAGGTCAAGGTGAGGTTGGGAGGTAGACTGGAGCCAGGGTGTCTGGGACCTTTCTTACTGTGCGGAGACAGCTGATTGGACATTACAAACATAAAAATTAAAACATATGTACAGGGAACATGACTAGTTGAAAATTTTGCTCACACACATTGCCCACACAATCATGGACAATTTTCTACATTATTCAGCCAATCTACCTGTCTGAGTCCAGTTCAATGACATGGGACAATATGATAAAAAGTCTCAGAGACATTAAAAGATCAAATCTAGAGTACATTTTCTTTCTTTCTTTCTTTTTTTTTTTAGTTTTTCAAGACAGGGTTTCTCTGTGGCTTTGGAGCCTGTTCTGGAACTAGCTCTTGTAGACCAGGCTGGCCTCGAACTCACAGAGATCCGCCTGCCTCTGCCTCCTGAGTGCTGGGATTAAAGGCTTGCACCACCATCGCCCGGCTAGAGTACATTTTCTTGAGATGGGTATCAAGAATGGCTAATAATCCCAGCAAAATCCAATTTATCGCCCAGTTCAGGAATCTGTACTCCTCATTCCTGATGTAGTCTGCCTGAAGAACTCTGAAAACAGGAGTTTGCAAGGCAGCAGCTTCCAGCCCTCAATCATGTTAATGGTCTTCCATATCGTGGTGAGTTCAATGTCCTGTTGTGCTACTCTCAACCTTGGTCTGCTGTTATGGTTGAAGCTAAATAGAGGTGACGTAACTCGACTTCCAGGACTAGATATCTGTTTATTTGAGGGCTATTGGTGCTTCTAAGTCTTTGTTCCTTCAGCTTCCACATAAAACTTTACAATTCCTCAACTGCTCTTTAAAACTATAAGCCAGTTCTTCTCCAGATGAAGGTCTTCTGGGGGAGGGGCATCTAAATGTTTCTTGTTCTGTGGCTCTGGTGCAGCAATCTGAGCAATCCTGGCAGCACTGTGCCTCAGGGGAACGATCAGTGTTTTCATAGTCCCAAGGTCCTTACATCAGATTTCCCTGTGCAGTGGAAACACCATGGGTTGTGTGGGAAAGCAAGAGCCTTGAAACACCTTTTTGTGCTTGGTGCCCTACACAAGGCTCATATATTGGTCCTTCACCCACGCTTCCTTAAGAACCAACTCTCCGAGTTGACCTGAAGGTTAATCCTTAAAACAAGCTTGTCATTCACTCTCCCATTCACTAGTACCCATCCGTATGGAATTTAGCTTCATACTCTATTTGATGACAGAATGGAGCCGTCTGAAAATGAGACTTGTCTGGCTTCCTTAATATGCACTTGGATTAATTTCTGGTCCTCTAATTAAACATCTCTGTGTCTGACAGAAACTGGCAGAACTGCTCACAGAGATAAATCTTTATCAGCTTTCTCTTCGAGACAAAGGGCGCCCACAGTGTTTTAGAGGAGCATTTTGGTGGAAGAAGAGAATTATAGTTTTAAAAAGCAAATGTACATAAATCCAGAAGCAGAAAAGACCTTGGGCTGGATGGAGAGGGTTTCTTGGAGATTCGTGGACATAAATGGCCATCCCCTCAGTCCTCAGGAGAAATGCAGCTACATCTGAAACAAACAGCTTCACTTCTGAAATCAAACAGATCATTGTCCCCTGAGTCTAATACTAACTTAATAGAACACAGTGAACTTTGACCATGGAATCCATAGACCAGGGTATCAGGACTCAAATGCTTCTTGTTCACAAACTATGCTAGTTCTTCTCTGAACTTCAGGTAATGAGAGCTGCTTTCTTTTCAGTCTGAAAACTTTCTGGGTAAGGAAAATGCCGTGTGTTCCTGTGAGATGTTACTACAGAGTAAACTGAGTAATACCACACCCCACCCTTATGATAATTAGTTGTACGTGTCACACACTAGGCTCCAAATGCCGGCCTATAGAAATTTCTAGGGTCTCTTCCTCCTCAGTCCCTACTGTAGAACCTGCCATGTACTAGGGGCTTGATAAATGTTTGCTGAATTGATCGCCACTGAATTGAATAATTAACTTGCAAGGTCTTAGGGAACAACTGTAGAATCTCATTTTACACCAGTACCAGTGCCTTGCTTACAGCTGATGTGAGGAAGTGCAGGGGAGATGGCAAGTGAATGAATGAATAAATTGAGAAGAACTGAAGAGAAGTTTCTTAACCCTGAACACACTGTAGAATCACCTGGAGGACTTTTAAAAATTAATCTCTGGGACACTGCCTCCAGAGAATCATTTCAAAGTGTCCCCGGGATATTCTAATTTACACTCAAGGTGGAGAACCAGTGACTTTGAATAATGGGAAAGCCTCTTCACCACCACCAGCCTTGTTGTTGTTGTTGTTATTGTTGTCGTTTCCTTTAACCAACTGGGTTTTGTCTTCTTTTGTAGAACAAGGCACTCTGAAAAGCCAGGCACTCTCCAATGGAAGAGTGCTGTTGCTAGTGCTTGGAAAACACCGTCAAAAAGTGCTTTCTTGTGCCTTTGGCTGATGGACTTCTCAGCAGCCATCATCCTGGCAGAGAGGCTTGACCCTATTTTCTCCATATAACTAAGCACCCTAGGCAAGATCAACCACTATGCGGGTGCCACCTTGTGGCCACACGGCAGTGACAGATACAGCAGGTTCCTTCCAACAGGCTTATATCTCTCAGATGCAAAACCCAGGCATCTCTGTTCTGATATTTTTAGAAAAACGAATATTCTGTAAGGAAGAGAATGTTCTGTGTGCTTCCTGGTGAAGAGAATGCTGCAGACATGAACACTGGGCTGATGATTTATCTATGCCCAAAGGAAAACAAATGGCAAAGCCCAAGAAAAGACGGTGTATCAAGAACAAAGCATAGATTCTCTCAAACCTGTTCATAAACCCTCAGTCCCTTGAGGAAAAGGCTGTAAGGCCCATCACGCCATCCACAGTATAATTCCCAGCTAGGAAGACTGAGGTCCCAGGACTTGGTTGCCTTAGTCAAACAGCATGGAACCACTCAGGAAACTGAGGCAGGGAGATTTCTGTGAGTTCATCTAGGCCTGGGCAACATAATGAGTTCAAAGCCAATCTTGGCTACATGATAAAACATTGTCAAAGAAGGAAGGCAAGGAGGAAGAAGAGAGGAGGGGTGGACAGGGAAGAGGAGGAAGGAGGAGGAAAATCGCATGGCCAGCAAAATGTGGTTGGTATGTACCTATAATCCCAGCATTCCGGAGACAAAATGTGGTTGGTATGTACCATAATCCCAGCATTCCGGAGACAAAATGTGGTTGGTATGTACCATAACCCCAGCATTCCGGAGGCTTGGGTTGGTACGTACCTATAATCCCAGCATTCCAGAGACTTGGGTAGGAGAATTGTGTGTCCGAGGCCAGGATCGCTCTACAATAAGACTCTCAAATAAGCCAGCAAGTAACTAGTAAGTTCAAGGCTTGGCTTCTTAAGTAGATACTCAGGAAAAACGAGGTTTCTTTCCATCCTAAAAGGAAAAATTCAAGAACAAAGGTTGTATTTTACAACAGAATTTACATGTGTTCATACAGGAAACAAAACGTACACAGACATGGACAGGCACCATGTCTACACACTTCACAATAAAATACAGTTGGATAATAGAAACCTTTTTACCTCATGAAGAAAATAGACCGTGATACTATCATGTTTTCCTTGGAGACGGGAACTAATATCTTCATTTTTCAAGCTGTGATGAATACATAAGACTCCTTGGTAAAGGAATCTGGATGCTAAATATGAAGTGTGGGCTGCACACTTGACACCAGCCTGCTTTTCCAGGGTTTTAAATGTGTGGAAAGTGGTAAGAGTTGCAACTGCGGCCAAACAGCCCCCGGCTGGTGTGTTAACTCCACCACCAAGAGCTGTGAAACCTTGCAGAATCCAATCCAACTCCCAAAGCCCCAGCTTGCTCATCTCCAAGTAAGAATGATAATATCACCTCCTGAAGATTTTATTCTATGAATGGAGGGAACTGACTCAGACAAAGGCTCCAAAACAGGTAACTCCAGAGGATTAACTGAGCAAATGGAGTTTCCCTTATCCACATTTCAAAATCCATAAAATCATAACTTGTCAACATGCTAACAAAATCAGTGGAGGAAAATCGCTTTGATTCTACACGATTTTGAATGTCATGGGTATTAAGAGAGTGCTAGAAACAAATTATTCACATAAGAAAAAATAGGCGAAGGATTCATTAGGGAGCTAGAGAAATGGGAGAGCTTGATGAAGGGCCAATCAATCCGGACAGTGGGTTAAACCTACATCGTGGCACCATTTAGAAGGTAAACTATTTAACCAGCAGTTGTTTTTAATTATTTTTTATATTTTTAATTAAAATTTCATAATTTTCCCCTTCCATTTTCTTCTTCCTCTGATGCACTCACCCTTACTCCCTCTCAAAGTCATGGCCTCTTCTTTAATTGTTATTATTTCATACACACACACACACACACACACACACTCACACCTAAATATATAAATTCAAACTTCTCAGTCTATGCGATGCTGCTTACATGTTTGTGATTCGGAGCTTGACCACTTAGGTAATCAAGTATGGTGTTATCCCTGAGCAGACCTGTTTTCAGTCAAGGCCATCTGAAGAGAAAAATAAGTAAAACTAACCTCTGCCTTACAACTTGCACCTGGCTTACTTAATCAACTGGCTGTCCTCTAGAAAGTCAAATTGTCCTCAACAGGGGGATCGGTCACTCTGGTACAGCAGCGATCCTCTCAGCCATATCACCGGTGGGAGATGTGATGTCAGAAACTAAGATTTCAAACCTTCCCAAAGCAAAGACTCCCAGCCAGACTCTAGACCAGAAGATGAAAGTTCTCTAGAAAAATACAAAAACTTTCTTTCAGCTGTGTCTGCTTCTGCCATTGTGGACTAATCCCTGTTTCTTATTTCATTTTGTCTTCCTCCAGCACCAGCTGATTGAAGGTGGGGTGATTCGTGTGATGAACGAGTTCAAGGTTTAAAGGATTGTTTGCACGTGTAAACTCACAGCAGCTGTGGCTATCAGTGCACGATCCAGTCAGCCAAAATTCCAGCAAGGATGGGGAGGAGCTCATGAGGCCTCATCTCTAACTGAAAAGCTATTGGCAGGTGATATCTGCTGGGGGAGAAGGAATTCCTCTTTGCAGGTGTGTCCACTGGTGTGTTGCCCATGCTCCCTCCAGTGGATAGCCCTGTCCTGCACACGTATAACAGCATTAATTGGACATAGTAAGTTATTAATAAAAAGAAAAAGAGGACATGAATCTGAAAAGGTGCTGTGTTATCAGCGATACTGGGGAAATTGGAGGAGGGGTTATAGGGAGAATCATATTTTAGTGTATTTATGTGTAAAACTCTTGATGAATATTTCTTTAATTTTTCAAAACAATATTTCAAAAAACTACTGTTATGGCTGAGATCCAAGCTAACAGAGCATCATGGGGACCAGGAGACAACAGGCAGATAAGCAAAGCTTAAAGAAAGGAAGCATGGAGCCTGTTTGAAGAGCCAAGTCTAACCTGAAACTCTGAAAGCCATTGGAACTAGAATCTCTAAGAAGAAACTCAAGGGAGTAGGCATCATGGCAGCTCATCAAGAGATGTCAGTGTCAGCAGCAGAGGTGATGATCAGCCAAGGCTGCCTAAGCTGGCATAAAGCGAACTTAGGTGTACTTCGAGAGGCATAAAATGACCAAGACTTTCTAAATCCAAAGGGCTTTCCCTGCCCCAACTCTAAAGGTCTAGTATTTTTACCTAGGTTAAGACCATCTCTGTAAGGATTATAGTAAAAAGCATGTGACTATATTTCCTTTGAAGAGTAATGGTGATAATGCTATTTGTCTGGGTTACTTACGATGCAGGGAGAAGAAAAACATGAAATAGGATTGAGATGGTAGAAAGGAAAAGAAAGAAAAAACCAGGGGTAATGGAAGCAGGCTCCTGTCTACCCACCTAGCCTGTCAACTTGTTCCCTACAGGAGACAGTCTCTATGCACGTGTGGATAATTAAATTTAAGTAAAATTAAGAATCCAGCTCCCCTTATCAAATCAGCCAGATTTCAGATGTCCCAGAGGCAAGTGAAGCTTAGGGTCCATCATATTGGTCATTGATACACTATTTCCATTACGCTTGCATTGGGAAGCCCTACCAAGTGAGTGACTCTAAAAAGAAGCACTCCATATTGTGCTTCAGAAGCGGTAAGTTTCCAAAGGAACTGCGCGCACTGTATTGTGCCAGGGAGGAGGGGGCGGGGAGGATAAAGTACAGGGTGGCAGGGGGTGGGGAGGAGGAGAGAAAGAAAGGAACTCTGGTACTTTACAGCCTTTTCTAGAGAACCAAGCACTCCTGGTTTTGTTTGTATTTCTGTTTGTCTATTTGTTTGTTTATAATTAACTCACAAGGGAAAAGAGCAACATATAAAAATATTTAGACAAGACAAGCTTCTTCCTTAGCAACTCCACATGTGAACAGTGGAGCCTCAACATAAACTAATGCTAAACGGATCCTTTATTCTGAATTACCCACGGATAACAAACATTGTACATGCTGAAGTTCTCATGGCAGAGTCTGTGTCAGCTGCTCTCACACTTTCTGTTATCTTTATTGGCTCCTTGATTGGAATTCCATAATAAATACAGTCTACTGTGATCCTCTCTCTCTCTCTCTCTCTCTCTCTCTCTCGCTCGCTCACTCACTCTCGCTCTCTTTCCTCCCTCTCTCCTTAAGGCTCACTTTCTTTCTTACTTGATGAATCTGTAGTTTAACTTTCCAAAGTTTTTTTTTAACCCTTTGCTTGGTTTATTATTCTAGGCTCTGGAATTTCTCCATTATAAATAGACATCCACTATCTGACCATAAAGATTGTATGAGAGCCAAGATTATAGAAGAATGGGGACGATTTAACATAAGTAATCCACATTTGTATAAAGGTCTATAGGATACACAGGACTAGATTCTTACAATAGACTCTTTTTCCCCATAGTGAATAAAAATATTATTTAAAGGCTATTTTTATCATATACAGGTTGAGAAAGGATTCCATGACAAGGCCCATGTTACACTGGCAGTATTTGAGGAACATGGCTTGACCATAGGATGGTCATAACTTTTCTGTTTCTGGTGAAGATTTTGAATCAAAGGATCTCAGGCCCTTTCAGCCCTATATATTCATTTCATAGCCTGGGTTTCTATAGGAATCTCAGTGAGAAGCCTACGTGAGAAGGGCCTTGTTACCTAGTAAAAATGCCTTCTCTAGCTTATTGTTTTAGTGCTAATAGAAGGAAGGCCATCAGAGCATATTAGAGACTTCCAAAGTTGATGATGGCTAATTCACTCACTTGCCAATTTTTCCAGGCCACTGGACCCTAAACAGAAACTTTCTTTTATTAAAAAGAGATTACTTTTTAGAAGAACTGCTAACTCATTTTTTGCCAGATCCATCACCGGATGGATCAAGCGTGGCTCTGACATCTTTCTGTGTGCGTGCGCTACTTCTGCTCCGCCTTTCCCTGCACCCTACCACTTATGTTTGAAGCTGCTCTGTAAATCTCAAGAATACACTGAAAGAAAATTAAAAATCCTTGCCCAAAACTATAATCGTCACTGAGTTTGGTCATAAACTTTAATTAGAAAGCTGATACTAAGTGTGTATCTTTATTATGTTTTGAAAGCATGAATAATATATGTAATCGTCCAAAGGCTGAGCTGCGCATGTGGCGTTATTATTCACACATAAACAAAAGTGCATTGTGCTGTGTTATCCATTAGTGTCCAGCTTCTTTGGAAGCGGGGGACAGTCGGACCTCAGCTGGCAATCTATGCGTTCTCAAACATCTTTATTCACAAGCTGTAAAAGCAAGCTGGTAACAGTCGCCAAAGCGGTTGCCAAGACAACTTATCGCTGGATTTAGTAGTACTGCTTCAGGAGGGAGGCCTATGAGGAATTTAATTAGCTAACGCCTCGTCCTCCTTTACCAAAAAAGGATGGATTCTCTTTCAAGTTTAAAGTTTCTATGGAATAAGAGTCCACGGAAACGGGGTAGACACACATGGAGATAGACTCATCCGCACCTCGGCGCTGGGTATGACAGCATCACGTGCGGCTACATAAACTCTGCCTCAGCTGTTCACAGTGTGAATAAAGATGGGGCCAGGATGGGGCAGATACACACCATATGGATAAATAAGCATGTTGACACGGGCACATCCAGGCGGATAACACATGAGTGTGGTTGTTTTTCTTCTCTCTTCTCAAAAGGAAACAGGAAGCTTACTAGAAAGTTAATTTTCTTAAAAAAAAAAAAGCAACAACAAAGAGCATCAAAGGAAAGACAAATCAGATGGAAAACGGATGGAGATTTTACAGCCATTAAGATTGTGCTCCGCAATTGGTTCTGAGCCTCCAGGTAACCATGGCAATATTGGAAACAGTACAAATTGGACGATTTAAATTATTCCCAACAGACAGGAATACTTGAAGCATTGTTGTAAACAGTGTTGGGTTTTGTTTAGGGAAGGCCTGAAACCCATGTACAGTTTTTACTAATACTATAAAAATCTTGATCTAAGTGTCATACTTCAAACTTCATGATCTTCATAAACTTTTATTTTTCTTCCAAGCACCTATGACGCTAAAAGAAATTACATTACCAATTTTGGTTAAGAATATTAATCACAGAGTCAGCAGGATTGCTCAGTGGGTAAGGGTGCCAGCAAACCTGCACTCGGAGTTCAACCTCTGGACCCCAGTAAACGTGAAAGGAGAGCAATAATTCCACAAAGATGTCCTCTGACCTCCACGTGCACACTACAGCACACACGTACACACACTGATAATAATCAAATAATTTTCAAAAACTAGATAAAATAAGATTAACTACTAATCATTTTGATTATGTCTCCATCTTCCACACATACTGCTCTCCTATATTAATAGTTTGCCACAAACTCAGGCCTAGAAAATTCACTTGACAAGTGAGCATCCTCAGGCACACTTTTTCTTGAAAATTGATAACATTCCAGTAATTTTCCCATTTTTGAAGAATGTGTAATACACATAATGATAAGTATGTGATGTATCTTTTATCCCTGTGAAACATATATATGTACAGAGATAGAGAGATAGATAGATGATTGATAGATAGATAGATAGATAGATAGATAGATAGGTGTCTGTTTTAGAACTGGATAGCCTTTGCCCTTATACAACATTAATTACATTATACATACATTATATATTATACATATGTTAATTAATATAGATTGTATACATACATTAATATACATATGTATATTAATATACATGCATTAATCCTTACAATGAATAAAGATAAGGTGATAAACACTACTTATCTCTTTGTAAGCATCAAGAAATTGAGGTCCTCAGGTTGAGGAGATACAAAAGCACTTTCTACACAAGCATGGGAGCTTGTGTTCAAATCTCCAGCATGCATATAAAATGTCAGTTGTGGCTGCAAGTGCCTATGAGCTCACCACTGAGGATTGGATACAGGTGGTCCTGGGAGCTTGCTAGTCCTGATCTTAAGAGCAAATAATCCCATCTCTGTACAATGCAATGCATTGAGATTCCACCCCCCCCCTTTTTTTCTAGACTTTTGGGTGTATTTTTTTTAATTAGTGGATGTGTTTTTCTCACCTCTGTGCATTTTTCTCACGTGAATGCACTGAGCTGAACTTAGCCCAGGGCTAGAGATGAGATCCTCTGTGGTTCTGAGGGTTCCTTCTGGGTACTGCTTTCTCTGATCCAGTACTTACTCCTACAAATACCCACTGCTTTGGTCTCCTTAGATTCTCAGGGTCATTTCCCCAATGTAAGGGAAACACCGAGCTCAACATACTAGTGGTAGCCAAGAACACAGTCTGCACACTATCTGGTTCAGTTGTAGGGTTCATCTCATTTGCTTCTTATCTCTCGGGAACTGCTATCTTTTATTACCCAGTGTCCAGTGTTTTCTAATTCATTGCATCACATGTTCTATCTAGTTTTTGGTAGTTTCTGTAGGGGTACTTAATACAACTTTGGTTTTTCCCTACTGGTTGGAAGCATCAGTCTGTCCTTTCTAATTATGTTTGTGTTTGGATTTTCATTTTTGGGGTGTGTGTGTGTGTGTATGTGTGTGTGTGTGTGTGTGTGTCTTACACACGAATGTGGGCTGTGTGCATAGGATAGCAGGTATCTTCCTCAGTGGTTCTCTGCCTTTTGCCAGAAACTTTACATTCCATCCCTGCTAGCTGCCCAGCCTGATCCTCCTGTCTCTGCCTCTAAATGCTGGTGCTATAGGCATAAACAGCTTTTTATGTAGGTTCCTGGGATTCAAACTACAGTGCTCATACTTGCAAAGCAAGCCATTTTACTGAGCCGTCTCCGCAGCTCTTTTACCCTTATTTTATATCTAATGAAACCTGAAATCTATGGAACATTTCAGAGCATAACAAGTGCCCAGGTTCCATGATGTACTGTCTTTGACTTCCTCTATCTTATCTTCCACATAAATAACAGTGCCAGTATCTGCTATAGTCTATTTGGAGACGTATAATTCAATTTAATATACAGTTTAATGATGCTTCATTATCTAAATGTTAGAAACATGAAGTTTAAAAGAAATAGGAGCGCTCAATAGGAACTAGATGCTTCTTGCCCCATTGTAATATTGCATGCTTTTGCAGATAAATGTCAGGTATGAGCATCTTCTCAAAAGGGAAGATGCCCACATTCTGATGTCGTTTGTCGTTTGAGGGCTACTGGGTACCTTCACATCTCCCCATCTCAGGAAATGTGTCTCAATTTGCCACACATTTCCTTCACAATGTCACCATGCAAACCCTGTCCCAAGTGTAATTGCTCCCACCCCTAATGCCTACTGTGCAGGCCACACAGCACTGTTTTAGCTTTCTTGTGGTACTGAAAATTTATATGTATAACACCAGCACCAGGACCTTTTCATGCAGATATTCCCAGGCAGCTTACTTTATAGAGATTAGTGGTTTGGTGCACTCATTCATCTTTTTCAGTTACTCAAAAAATGCTCAGAAGTCTAGAATATATAATAACATATTATAACATATGAATATGTAATTATGAATAAATTTATGATTATACAACTTATATATGATGTGATCACAGATTTTTTTTATTCTCTGGTATTCTGTCTGGGAATAGCTGAGAAACAGATACTGAGTTATATTAGGTTTAATTAATATTAAACAGCATTGGGTTTGGCAAGTCCTTGTCTTCTCTGCTGCCAAATCTCTGATCTCATAAAAATCTAAATTGGCTCTCGATGGGTGACTTTGGGGTAGCTGTTTTCCATGCCCTGACACTGCAGTTAATTCCTTGGGATTGTCCATCTACCATTTAACAACACCAAGTTTTAGAAATTCAGGGCAAACCACCCTTGACAGGAGCTAATTCCTCCACACAAATATTAATTTATAATGAAACTTTATCTTTTGGTCCTTCAGCTCATCCTGTAAATAATCCACGCACTCTCAAGCTTAATGCCCAAACAAAATGATAGAACTTTGGTGATTTAATGTTAAACTCTATGTCTTGTTTCCATCTGAGGACTGAAAAAGATAGGAGAGCACTGTTTACATAGGTGACCAAAGTTAGGAATGTGTCACCAGGCTAGAAAGGGACTCTGATCACATGCATTCGGCAGATGATGACTCTAACTTTCTAAAACTGAGAGACATGCGTACTTGATCTGAAAAGCATTAAGAATCATGAATGCTATAATTTTCAAATTAGTAAAAGGAAGGGAAATAGCAGTAATCAGACTTATCCAGGGAAACAAGAGGAAAACGTAAAAGCTTCCTGAGTATAGAGTTTGACAGGATGCTCAAAGATATTTTTAGAATTTTCCATAAGTTGCAAACCACTGATCCAGCAATGTCTGACAGCCATGACTGCCATCTGAGGAACTTTCAGAAATCCTTACTCACAGGTCAGATCACAGACAAGATCTGTGCCTAAAATTGGACTCACCACCAAAACTTTATAAAAGTACTTGGGCAGAGGGCTGTTTGGCTCAGTGATTAAGAGTGCTTGGTGGTCCTTCAGAAGAGCAGAATTCAGTCCCTAGTACTCACATCAGATGGCTGACAACCATCTGTAACAGCAGCTTCATGAAATCTGAGACCTCTTCCGGCTTCCCCAGGTACACACACACACACACACACACACACACACACACACACACACACACACCACATAATTTTTAAGATGTGAATAACAGTCCAAAGTATGTATAAGACATTTCTTGCTACTTCCACCCTCCAGCTATTGTGAATAATGGTACAGTAAATATGGGGAGACATATGCCCTTTCAGAATACTGATTTGAATTTATTATGCATACACCAGGTGTGATTGCCAGATAATTTGGCAATTCTTGTTGATTATCTGAGGAACCTTCATACCATTTTCAATAGCATTACATCATTTTGCATTTCAACTAATGGCGTAAAGAAGTTCTAAAACTATGGATTGCTTGCCGTATTTCCATGTCACCATTGCACAGGGGTTATGCTAATCTTCTCTGTGTATTTCCAATTTTAATAAAGGCGCTGCCAAAACAAGTACTAATTAAATAAATGGCGATGCAATTTTCAGAAATTCTTACTAACAAATCCCTGAGGGTGGCAGACAGAATCTCCCAGATTTTTGAATATACACATGTTTGAATGAGTCATTTCATTTAAAAGGGAGTCTGATTGATGGTCAAGGAAAAGTTAATAACGAGCTCTTCCAGAAGGTGGGAGAAGATAAGCAAGGAAGTCAGGACTACGAGGAGCTGGTCCACCCACTGAGACAGTGTGCCTGATCTAATGGGAGTCCTGCTGGACTGAGACTGATGGAGCATATGAGCAAATCAGACTCTCTGAATGTGGCTGCCAATGGGGGCAGACTGAGTAGCCATCGATAATGACACTGTGACACTATCTCCTCTGCATGTATTGGCTTTTTGGGAACCCAGTCTATTTGGATGCACACCTTCTTGGGCCGGGATGGAGCAGGGAGGGTCTTGGACTTTCCACAGAGCAGGGTACCCTGCCCTCTCTTAAGGAAGCAGAGGGAGGGAGGAGGGGTAGTGGGAAAGCGGGGGGGGGACTGGGATAAGGGAAGAAAGTGTAAATTTTTGAATGAAAAAAATAAAAGAAAAAAAACAAGCTCTTCAACAGTACCAGCATTCATCCATCCATCAACATGAAGAGTCTCAGATTCTATCCCAAACCCACTGTTTTGTTAGTCTGTGGGTGAGGTCAGGAACTGTTTGGAAGCCTTCTGGGGTTACTGATACATCCCTGAGTTTGAAACCCTTTCTGTGCTATAAGTTGATGAGTTCTAAGAATTTTCTAACACTCATGCTTCTATACTACATCTTCAACAGACCCAATTGCCAACAAATATATTCCTTCTTGCTTTTCTTTTTGTTTTGTTTTGTTTTGTTTTTTACTATTATTTGTTGGTTGGTTGGTTGGTTGGTTGGTTGGTGTCTTCCATTGTGAAAGTTTTCTAAAAGCAGGTTTTGGGGATGGTTGACCCCAGGAATTAAAACACTTAATATTGGTTTTCTATAAAATGAGAAGGTATAGAAGGATCAAAATAACAAATATCTGCCTTAGTGGTCACCACCACTTCTCCAGAGCCCAAAGTTGATGTTCAGTACCAAGACATGTTGAGCAGTCTGGTGTGGATGGCTCCTAAATCCTTCTGTGCATAGCCCTACCAGAAACTTTAAATTCAATCATTATTCTAAACCCACTTTCCGTGGCTTTCCAGACAGTGCATTATCTTCTATCTCTATCTTTCTCAAACGTTGAATTACAAACACTACCAAATCTATAGGATCTTTAGTACTACTTACTATCCTAGGAGATTAGTTTTCTCATCCACAAAATGTTACTGATTTTGCCTCCTTCATGGAGAGCTTGTGAGACTTAGCGTAATTTATCAGCTAGATCGATGTAAGTCACTGTGTTTTGTTCAAATGTCAGTAAGTCTTGGTTTTTTGCATTCTTTTCACTTCTGTACATCTGTTATTCTTATTACTCATCTTAGCCTTGGCCAGAAAGTATAGCTAGTCCTGCTCAGTGATGCACTGCAATGTGCCAGAGCCCTTAATGTTAGTCAGGAAATCTCATTTCTTAGCCTAGGCTTCTGTTGTGTTTACCTCGTCGGGCTGCACATCTATAAGCAGTAGCTGTTGTATGAGCGTGAAGATTATTTTCTCACATTGCCTGATTTATCCTCACAGCAACAACACCCAAGTAACCATCTTTCCCAGCCTAAAACCGAACTCTGTGCCCATATGTTCCACATCTTAATGCTGACCTACGATGCTAATGAAGAGGTTCATCTCCTGTTGTAGATGCAAGGTAGTTAAGATGTATTAGGAACTACGTTTGTACAAAAACTCCCTAGAGACTTTGCCATTGTTACATTGTTTATTCTATACCAGATCACACCGATTAAACACAACTTTATTGTTACTGATTTCCTGATGAGAAAACTGCTACTCAAAGACATTGAAGTAACCAAAATCATAAGTTTATAAGCATGGTCTCTTGTTCCATACATTGTAAAAAACTCAACACCAGGACTCACACTTGTCATCCCATTTATTCAAGAGACTGGGATGTAAGATTGCAAATTCAAGGCCTGACTAGGCTACAAATGAAGTTCAGGTATGCATGCACAATATACTGAGATCATATATCAGAAAGAAATAAAAGAATAGGAATACAGCTCGGTGGTAGAAGGCTTCGTTAGCATGCACAAGACTCGACATTCACATCTAGTAATGAAAAAAAAGTGACCATTACACCAGGTACAAGGTCCTCTGAGGCTGCACCCTGGATCTATGTCCAGACTAAGCCTACCAAGTCTGCCTTCCTTGTATCAGAACCAATATCAAACTGTATTATTTTGCTATTTCATCACATGTAAGAAACAACTTAACAAGAATTGTACCTTGATATCTGACTTTAGGAAAGTATGCAGGGCAACATGAGAAAGAGTAGTCCCAGCTCCAAGACAGCTCAAGCAACTTACTGGGTTCTGACCGAGGATCCACCATCATTACCCAGTGGAGGAAACACTGGAGCTGAGCCAGAGGGAGCAGGTTTAAAGCCTGCCTTGGAAACCTTTGCCTGCTTGACATTTAACAAGCTATCCAACCCCTCCAAGCCTCTGGCACCTCCACCTACAGAATGAGGGCAAACTTTTCTTCCTTAATTCATACATTCAATTGCACCTGGACAGGAGCATGGAAATCCATGCTGTAGTAAATGAGTTCCTGGGGACATAGGCTATAAAGCCAACTAAAGCCACGGGCTTTACCCTCCTAATCCCTACAATCTCTCACAGACTGTATATGTCTCCATTGATTCAAATAGGTGCTGAAAGGTCTAAAAAAGCAAAAGGGAAATCTAAACAAGTCAAATAATGGGATGGTTAAACTTCAGGATGTTCTACTGAGGACTCCATGAAGATTCACTGAACACTCAGCAGACCTCATCCACCAGTGTAATAATACATCCTTAATAGGAATGGCAGTCTTTGAGGAAGCAGACCAGTAAAAAGGGAAACCAGACACAAAAGAACAGCAGAAAGGAGACGAATGTCTTTGAGACTCTAACTGCTATTGCTCTCTTTCCTCTTATGTATTCTTGAGAAACCCGGTACTACTTCCTTAGCTTTGATCTAGGACTTTCCCTTGTATTGAAAGGAGTTTTTGTGAGGCTCATTCAGTGTCACTGTTATGCAGCAACAAACACTGGTCCATGTCGTCAACTGCAGTGATGACCGAGGCACCCCGAACCTCACTGATTTTGCCAATTTCGAAGGCAGCCATAACAGGAGAGAGATGAGTCAATGGGCAAAAAAATGACGCCCAAGTGTGGCAACCTGAAATTGATCCCCAGCACCAATGTCAAGATGGAAGGAGAGAAGTGGCTCCACAAAGTTGTCCTCTGTACTCCTACTGGGAGTTATGGTACACACACACACACACACACACACAGCAACAACGACATGTTTTTAAATGAATGGAAGGTATCCTGTTCCAAGCTGTTCTTCCTTAATATAGCTTGCTATGGGCAAATGAGACAGGTGCCTTTGAGTCTAATGCCACAGTCCAAGCTCTCATAACTGACATCCTTACACACAAACACACCTTAAAAGAGATTTGTTGGAGAGTCCTCAGCAGGACAGGTTGGGAAGATCTTTCACTCAAAAAAAAATGGTTCTTTGAGTCTACTATCTCCCACCAAAGAAACAATAATCACTTTCTAAAAGAAGCTGAGGCTCCCTATGCTGAGACAGCTACTGTCACTTGCTCTGCCACCAGTGCTGTTAAATGTAACCATGCTTTTCCATGCCTGTCTCCATAGGCCCAGATTATAGATTGCATCTGCCTTCCTTCCGCCTTCTCAACCTCCCCTTGAACAATATCCAGAATCTTGCGACCTAACATTGCCCTCTGTTCTCCAAGTCCAAATCACTCTCCTTCTTCCCTTTGATGATTTATCAATTATTTGGTAGATAATTATTGAGCACTTTATGTTTGCAAAGCACTATTTTATGTCTTGGAATAGAAACTCATTCCAGTTTTCACAGGGCTTACATTCTAGTCCCTAGTTCCACCTCCTTCTCTGACTCAGTTGTTGGCAACTCAAAAGAACACCCACTCTATGCTGCCCCAATGGTTCCTCTCAAGTAACCTCCAACATAAAACAGCATGACTTGGTATATTTTTAAGAATTAGACTGCTTGGAGTTATTAATACTTAACACATAAAATGTCAAAAGGAGAGAAACAGGAGGCTTAACATGCCCAGAAAAAGATCCATTTTGGAACCCAAGAATTAAAATACAGGAAAAAAAAAGGTTTTAAGTCACATGTAGAGATTGTTCCTTGAACCAATCATAAATGAGCCTCGGTAGCTGGTTAAATATAAAGGAGAAGAAGGGGTCTCAACCCCAAGGATGATAAAATCCCAGGTGGGACTTAGAGAACAATGCTATGGAACCCTTCTCAGTGGATTTAATATATTGGGTGGAATTGTGTTCAAGTCCACAGCTTCACTCTCTTGTTCTCCATCCCACAGTGGCTCCAAAAGTACCAGTGTCTACCTTACATTTTGAGAGAAAGTCTTTCAATGAACACGGATCTCACAAATAATATAAACTGACTTGCTAGCAAGTCAAGGAACTAGTCTGTCTCCACTTCCCCAGTGCTGGGATTATAAAAATGTGCCACCACAGCCAGCCTTTCACACAGGTTCTAGGACATCAACCCAGATATTCACGCTTGTATAGCAAGCACTTGACTGGCTGAGTTCTCTCACTAGCCTTATTTTTGGACCCTCACTGTTAAGATATCCTAAATTAAGTATTAAAGTCACTAGTGTTTGTTATGACTCGGCTTACGCATGGTCAGACTAAGCCAGGGAAGCAGCTCAGCCTCCCACTAGCTGCATGACCCGTTCTAATCAACTTTTCTTGATTTCAAGATTCTCAATGAAGAAAATAATAATTATCTTTGATGATCAATGTTACAATTAAAGGAAAAAATACAAGTACAAGGAACTGTCAGAGTCTGTGTTCTTTTCTACTCTGTTCAATAAATATTTACTAGTGGTAAATACATAAGCAGGCAAAAAGTAATAAGCTGATTGATGGGTGTTTCATTTCTCTTCTTACACTCTAGAGTCACCTAAAATATATAGAAAATAAATTATAATTATTCTTATGTGGGAATTCATAGCTTAAAATGAGACATTATCTCATTCAATCTTCATAAAATTCCTTGAGGCACAGTCCAGACATGGGTTGCCGTTTATATTTTATAAGAAATTCTAGTAAGACTAAGAACAGTGATTTTAATTATTCAACCCAACATATTAAAGAATGAAAGATAGGATCTGGAGAGATGGCTCATCAGTTAAGAACATGCAATGCTCTTGCCGAGAACTCAGGTTCAGTTCCCAACACTGACATCAGGCAGCTCATAAATTACATGAGCTGTAACTCCACTTCCAGTGGATCTGACACCTACTTCACAGCACCTGTACACACATGACACACACACAGACGTGCAAGCACATGCATATACACATAAATAAAAATAAATCTTTTTAATAAATAAAAGAAGATTAAAGAAAGACAGAGAAAAGGAAGGAAAGAGAGGGAAAGGTAAGGAGTGAGGGATAGGGACAGAGGAGAAAAGATTGGAGGGAGAATCTCTCATATAACTCTTAACTCCGAGTTCTTTATGTTTGAGAAAGTCACAACCCAGACACCCTCACACATGAAAGTAGTTTGACCACAGTCAGGGGGTGAGGCATTCACACAATCAAAGTAGACATTTCTTTCCTGAAGAAATCTGATTAATGGCTAGATCTGTCTACAATGTGATTCCTGGAAAACTCAAAGGAAAATTTTTTTTATATCAGGCTGTCAGAAGATGTTCTGCCTCTGGAGAAGCAATCTTTTAATCATCTTCCATTGCACTGTCATGAAGATGGCTTTGAATAGAGTGAAGCTTAGGAACCACAGTTACCTCAGAAGTGTCACTTTCAGCGTTTTGATCCACTGGTTAGAATATACAATGATATCTTATATAGTCAAAAAACACACAAAGTTTTAGATAAAGAAGAGCTCTAAGTTTTTACACACCAAGGAGGTGGACTCAGTCCAAGATTCTGCAAGCACTTAGCAACCAGAATACCATCCTAAAGTCAAGAAAACGAAAGTAGAGAGATGCGTGACTATTCATCATTGGAGTGACAGCTCCCAGTGTGGTCAGATATTGTCTGTGCAATCTCCTTGTACACCCAATGGGTAGGTATTTGTGTCCTTTGTTCTACAAAGAGGGGATCTTCAACTCATAGATCTTGGGTAGCACGTCTACAGCCAGCGATGGAATTTCTGTTGAAATTCTGATTGGGCTAAACCTAAACTTCAAGTTTTGTCACCTAACCGTGAGCCCTCAACTACACCAGTATAGGACTAATAAAGAAGGAAAAATTATCAGTGTGTATAGTTCACGCTGGCACCAATATTCTGCTTCAATATATTCAGAACGGAGTCTGCAATTCTGTATTTTGTGTTTCCTGGGCTAATATGAGACAGAAAATTTCACAACTTGTTGGCACCTCAAGAGACAGCAGATATTTTACCTTTTTATACTGTTCCCAAAGTTCTTGGGATTGTTCAAAGGTTTCTTACAAACTCAAGGGCACAGAAAGTCCAATCTTTCAGCCTAATCTCAATCATCCTCCTCAAACCCTTCCTTTACATCACAGGAGGTAACTCTTCTTTATAGTGGCATTTCATTTATTTTTTTAAAGATTTATTTATTTATTATGTATACAATATTCCTTCCATGCATGCTTGCATGCCAGAAGAGGGCACCAGATCTCATTATAGATGGCTATGAGCCACCATGTGGTTGCTGGGAATTGAACTCAGGACCTCTGGAAGAGCAGTCAGTGCTCTTAACCTCTGAGCCATCTCTCCAGCCCTCATTTATATTTTTAATAAATAAAGCTTGCCTGAAGTCCCAAAAGTAAAACAGACACACTGATCAGCCTTACAGACCAGGCAGTGGTGGCACACATCTTTAATCCCAGTAGCCACACTCATCTGCCATAGAAACCAGGTAGTAGTGGTGCATGCCTTTAATCTCGGCACTAGAGAGGAATACAAGATGGGAGGAGACATCTCTCAGACACAGTCTCATTCTGAGGATTCCGGCAGGCAGTATCATAATTTTAGACTGAGGTAGAGGTAAGAGCCAGTGACTGGCTGTTTTGCTTTTATAACCTCCAGGTTGAACCCCAATTTATGTCTCTGGGTTTTTAATTAATCATGCTTTATTTCAACATTATCCACCTGAATTGTCTCTGCATTTTTCCTCTAAAAAGGAGGTCTAATGGTTAGCCATGATGCACACAGTATTTTCAATCTAAGAAGCATCAGATAGTACATACAGCTGATTATGTGAAACCAGTCTAAAACTATGTGAATTAATTTTCCATACCAAAGATGGACTGCATCGTCAAAGCAACAGAAAACAAAACAAGACTGAGTCCTTGCATTCTGCTTCATGAGATTCTCTTAGCTCAGCTTGTCATAGACTCCAGTGCAAATGGACATTAACACTTCAATCAATGCTCCCAAATGAACAGGATGCAGTTCCTTCCCTACAGAAATGTCACAGATTATTGGGAGACAGAGTAAATGAAAAGGGAACATGAACTGTTACACACTGGGACTCAATTTTGTTGTTCTGTAACTCATTATTCCATGCATTCTTTGAACCTAACCTTTCTACATTGGTCAAAAGCATAAATTTAAAAAAAAACATGATTATTATCTGAAATCATCAAAATAAAGTGTAGTGAGATATTTTGAAAACTAAAATGTTCTGCTAATGGATCATACAGTATAAATTTTTGATATACATAATTGTATCACAAAATTGTACAATAACCTTTGTTCTGACTTCAATTACCTTTCTGTCTCTTTTTCTTCCCAGCCACATATCCTCATCCACTTAGACTTATCTTTAATTTTGCTTTATCTCACCAAGTTCCATACATTCAAAGAACATCTTAACTCTTATCCCTAATAAACTGAGATACCAAACGGAGGCATTATTTACAGAAAATCCACAAACAGTAAAAATTCAAGCACAATGTAGAGACAATTAAAGGTGTTTGAAGAAGGGAAGATTTAGAGGTATATTGGGAATGGCTGGCAAGAAGAGGTGGAGCTAGTGAAAGCAGAGTTACAGGGGATTGGAGGGCTTGTACAAGACACAATCCAAGTGACAGCGGGGGTCATGGTGAGCAGACTACATGCAAGTTATACACATCTAACAAGCCATAAAAACTAAATTACAGCTAACATCATAATAGATGCTAAGAAACCAAGTCACTTCTACCTACAATGGGGAAAGTATAAACTTATCACTGTTTTTTTTCTTTATATTGAGTCTCACTTCATGGTCCAGGCTGGTCTCTAAAATACAATTATGCTTTCTCCTCTCAGGTGCTAGCATTTCAGATATATGTGACCACACCTGGCCTCACCACTTTTATCAAATACTGTTCTATGCTGTGGGACAATGGTCTGGACCCTGTCACTTGTATTTTAATAAAATGATGATTAGTGGTTTGATGGATCAAGATCCCCTGAAAGGTCGCCTTGAACACCCCTCAAAAAATTACTTTGTCCAATAAACAGCAGGAAGCAGTTTGGAGAAGAACTATGCCCATATTCCCAAATATTGTTTATAAATGTTTGTTTACATTTAAAGGGGGATATGCTATAGATATTTGCATCGGTACGGCTTTTGGTTCATTGATAAAAATTTAAGGTCAGTTTTGTTATACTATGTATATATATACTTCTGCTCTTGATTAAGATTTTGTGTTTGTACAGCTCATTAAAAAAGTATAATTAAGAAAATATAGGCTAAAAGAGAATCAAGCTTGTAGTCATGTTATTTAGATTTTCTAGATGTATAGAGATATATTTAAGTTATATAGATAGTCTTTAAATCTTCCAGAGGTGTTCAGAATATGGCATTTAAATGTTTTAATAACTTAGAACTTTTCATGACAATGAGACACAGCTGCTCCGGGAAGCACCAATTACTTCAAGAGGAAGATGGACATCAAAGAGGCTCCTTATGAAGTTTGTTAGCCATTTGGACAAGAAACTGCTCCTGCCTGGACTGCTTAATGGTATGTTGGGTGAACTGGACATGCAGGACCCACAGACTGCTGAACTTGCCTAACCTAAAAGTGAGAAAAATCCTTCAGGGTTTCTGCTTCATGAAAGAGTCTGCCAGACATTCTGCAGGACACAGAAGAAAGTGACTGACAAACTGCCAATATAGGTGGAAATGTCTTTGAAATTTTCTGCTTCATGGAAAAGTCTGCTGGATACTATGGGCCTGTAGGCTGAAGATGGATGCCCCAACTGTACAGAAGAACTTTGGATGACTGTCCAGGCAGTGATATGTCTCTGTCATTTCTATGGTTTTGGAAGTTGCTTACAATGTACTTCCTGTTTACTTAGGTAATATATTCTTCTGGAGTCTTTGATGGAGTTGAAGAATAAATAGTTATAGTCTTCCTTAATTATAATAATAGATAAAGTAGATATGAATATTGTAACTATAATTTTTGCTTGATAACTGTTTTATTATATGTAATTTTACTATGTTTTAGTTAAAACCTTTCTTTTATTTAAACAGAAAATGGAAAGTGATGTGTGATTATGTATGCTGGGATTACCATTAATTAATAAAGAAACTGCTTTGGACCTATAGCAGGGCAGAACTTAACTAGGTGGGGAAAACTAAACTGAATGCTGGGAGGAAGAAGGTAGAGTCAGAAAGAAGCCATGTAGCCCTGCCAGAGAAGACACCAGAACTTTACCTGGTAAGCTACAGAAACATGGCGATACACAGATTACTAGAAATGGGTAAATTAAGCTATAAGTGTTAGCCAATGAGAAGCTAGAGCTAATGGGTCAAGCAGTGATTTAATTAATACAGTTTCTGTGTGATTATTTTGGGTCACAGCTGCCAAACAATCAGGAGCAAACAAATGGCTTCTTCCAACAGTCTAGTAGCTCAGGCTTCTTATTACCTCTTATAACTTACATTAGCCCATAATTCATGTCTGTGTTAGCCACATGGCTTGGTACCTTTCATCAGCAAGGCATTCTCATCTCTCTTCTTCTGTGTCCATGTCACAACTGCAGACTGAACCTTTCCTCTTCCCAGAATTCTCCTGTTCTTGTTGCCCCACCTTTACTTTTTGCCTGGCTATTGTCCAATCAGCATTTTTTTAAAATAATACAAGTGACAGGATAAAAGGCCATTGTCCCACAGCAGTTCTAGATCCTCTATAGTAAAACATGGAAAGGGAAAATTATATTCTGATTGAAAATGAAGAGGTAAAATTATGTTTACTCACAGAAATCATGCTTGGTCATGTAGAAAATATTTGACCAAAATATCCTCATCAAATTAATAAGTTATTATATAAACATCATAGTATAATGGGTTAATATTTTTAAAAATAGAGTTGCTTTCCTATATAGCTTCAATAAATAATGGTATATTTTAAAATAAAATAATTACTAAAACCATTTATAATAATACACATATAATAAATAGATATAGGTTTAAGAGTGCAAGACATAAGACACTGTACACTATGCTATACTCAATAGAGATTTTTCCCATAGGTATATACATTAACAATACAATAATATGGTATATGCTAAAATATGGAGTATTTAAGGAGACTGTTTACAAGTTGTGGGGTAAAGAGATGCTTCTAACTGTCATAGTTAGAGGTTAGAGATACACAAGGTAGAAAGTTTAGAATAATCTAAATGGTGATGGCACAGACTGGAGATGTGACAATGAATTTATGGTTAAGTAAATACAAATACAGCTTATTCACACAGAAACATTTAAAAGTGTACACATACACTGGTTAGTAGACACTAACATCTCAGCTCTATCAGATAAGGAAGAAAACTGGCACTCCCACACCAACATCTCAATGGTAAAGGATAAAAGCAACACAAAAGCCAAAAGAATGAATTCTTAAAGGTCACCGTTGGAAAGAACTTAAGCAATAAAGTATAATAGTATTAATTATAACTCAAGTATGAAATACATATCCACAAGTAGCTTCTATTAATGAAAAAAGCATTCATTACTTTTTAGTGATAAAGCACCATGATCAAGGCATCTTAGATAAGGAAGGGTTTGTTTTGAGCTTAGAGTTCCAGAGGGGTGAGTCTGTAACCATCCCGTAGGGGAAACATGGCAGCAAGCACTAGGCATGGTGGCTAGAACAGTTGAGAGATCTCATCTCAGACGACAGGCAGAAAAACAAAGAGAGCAAACTTGAAATGGGCAAATTTTAATCTCTCAATACCTTCTCCTAGTGACATAGTTCCTCCAACAAGCCCACACCTTGAAAACCTCCTCAAACAGTGCCACCAACTAGAGACCAATCATCTAAATGCTAGCAGATCCACAAGGCAGAGGAATTATAAACATTATTTGAATACCTCACCTTCAAGGAGATGCCTGCTTAAGTGTGGGTGGCAGCACACAGTGACTTCCTTCCTAGAGACGTTGTCAAAGAGAGCAGGGGATGAGTAACTTTCTAAAGAGAAATGCCGCGGTCAGTCGGCATTAGACATGTAGAGTTGTGTTTAGAGTACAAAGTCTTGATATAATATGATGAACCTGGCATTGCCTCCATGTTTCCCCCACCCCTAACCCCACTCTAATCTCAAGAACAGCATGAAGCAAATCCCAGTTGAGAGATGTGCAGCAGGACACCTGGCCTGGTCTTATCAAAATTGTCAAGGTCATTAAAACTAAGGAGAAGCTGACAGATTGTCAAACCAAGAGGAGCCTGAGAGATGACAGTTACGTTAATATAGAATCCAGGATGGGGTCATGGAACAAAAAAAGGGCATTGGGTCAAAACTACAGAAGGACGAGGAAATTGAGGTGGTGGTGAATGGCAACGCGTCAGGATTGGTTTTCCACTTGTTTAAAAATGCACCTTGCTGCTGTGAGATGTCAGTAATGTGGAAACTGGGCCAGGAGTGTGCAGGAAACTTCTATGCTATCTTCATTTTTTTTTCTAAATTTGTTTTTTCCCCTGCTGAACTGTTTTTAAATAAATACAATACGCTTCTTCCCCAGGGAGTAAGAGCTTGCACAGGCCAGGAAAGCATTCTCTCACTAGGAGGCATTGCCAGCAAGAAAGATGATTAAGAAAAGATAAATCCAAGTGACTTAGAGGCTGTTGACTGCAGAAAAAAATTAGAGGCACCTAGCTAAGATGCACAGAGCCAGTTATGAATGAGGTAGAATCAGCATTGAAATCTGACTCTATTCTCTAAACCAGTACCATGAGGGGGGAAAAGATCACAACAAGGAAAATAAGTGCCATCCTTAGGATGTCTTCAACCAGTTTCTAAAACAGCCCAGCTTACCCACCCTTGTGATCTCCAGACAATGTTAACAAAGCCCAGGTATTGACAATGTGATGAGGGTGGTGCCTACGGGAAGAGAAATGTCTGAACATGTCACTTCTTTCCTTTAACACAGGTTTTCCTGAGCCGCCTTGAGCTACATTAAATATTCCTCCCCCAACTCCTATGGGAACCAGTTGTATGACAGCTGCAAAGTCTTTGTCCTTTGCAATCCTGAAACATTCCAAGATTTACAGAGTGCTGAGGTCACCAGGAACTCTGCTCACTGCTTCTGATAAAGGCCCTAATGGTAGCTCTTATGTGCCGGGCCTACATTATATCAGCCTCCGAAAAATGTTAGGAAATCAGAATCATCACACATGTTTCCGAGATTGAGAAAGCTGAGCCAGGAGTGAAGGAACAGGCCTATAAACCCAGCATTCCGAAGGCAGGGGAAGGATGAGTGCAAGTCTGAAGCTATCTTGGGTACATAGGGAGGACTTGGATTTTTAAAAAAAAAATAATCATCAAAGAACACTTCTAAGAGACAGATGAGTCTCCCTAAATCATACAGTTGAGACAGGATTAAGACTCTATGTCTATGCAGAAATATTCTGCCACCTTTCCTCGTGATTATGTTTATTTCCAATTACTTCATTGTCCTTTCATGGACTAGGCACAGCATCCAGTACTTTATAAATTCAGTTTAACACTTGTGACTACACATTTGGACAGCTGTTACTAATAACCCCACTTTGGAAACAAAAGGACTGATTTCATCTCTAACTCTGAGACTTTTAATAAATATTTTCTCAGCTTCCCCTGCTGTTTTGGCAGTCACCGGTGCACTTGTGAGCAATTTATGCCTCCAGGGTCCAGTTTCCTGATCCAGTGTCTGAGACAAAGCCCTTTTGAGGATTGGGCAAAGCCACTTGACATGGCAGTCAAAAGGCTCAGTGAGAAATAAAGTAACAAAAAGAGTATCAAATTGCATTTTCCTTGGAAAGTCTGTGGGAAACAGAGATGGTATCAGCCGACATGTGTGCAAGTTGCTTATTAAATATGTGTTTATTTGAGAAATACTTAAGCAAATAACTGAGTAAAATAGTCTTAAAGGCTCCTCTGAGTCTGGGTAACTTCTGGTTAATTCTCAGTTATTCTGTGCTTGAAAATTCATGCAAGCAAAAGTTCTATGGTGTGTTTAAGCGAGCTGAGAGATAGAAATAAATGTGTTCTCACTAAATTTGGAAAGGGAGACATGGCTACTCAATCTATTGATTAATGATCAGGAGAAGGTGCTGCCAGTCAGGAGGACAGAGCTGCAGATTACCAAATTGCTCAGGTTAATCAGGAAGAGGGATGGCAAGACAGAGACCTGGGACACCCATGACAGTGAGCAGTATTGTGGGGCGGTGCTCAGCACAGCAATAAGCACATCAGGTTACTCCAGCAGTCAGGGGTAGCATAAACAACAGGTGCATTCTGGATTTGGAAGAGCTTGAGATTCTGCTGGTGCAGTCTAATGGAACCCTTGAGATAATTAAAATGTCTCAAAAACTAGTGCGTGAGGTGTCAAAGCAGATAATTCAATAGAGATGTCAGCTTTCTGGATATCAGCCGTCTAAACAAAGATTAAGATTTAAGACTAGAATAAATTTCTGCTTCCTTGGCCAATAGCTGGAATGACAGTGACTTCTTGCTCATGTGTTTTGAACTGAGTGTAGGCTTTGAGGAGAGAGGTAGATACAGAAGAGCTATCCCTATAGATTCTACCTTGAACTGTTAAGAAAGCCTAATTTTATCTCTTCTTCCTTTCTAGAAATAACTTTCAAAATGCAAAACTAATTGACATTCTTCTCCTGATAATTTTTTCAGAAAGATTATATCCCAGGGGCTGCATAACCTTTCATGATTTAAACCATTCCTAAATTTCAGGTCTAAGATGTATAGTTTTCATGTGGTTCATAGATGAAACTCTCTTGTCCCTGCCTTCTGCCCTTATCTGTTTTAGTCCATTTTCTGTTGCAAAAACAGAATGCCTGATCCTGTAGAGCCTTTAAGTGATAAAACCTTTAAGAGGTAAAGTTTAGTTATGGTGTGGGAGAATTGTCTGTATTCTGTCAATCATATTTTAAATAAATGCTGATTGGCCAGGCAGGGAGTATAGGCAGGAAAACCAGACAGGAAGTAGAGGGGAGAACAGGAGAATTTGGGAAGCAGGAAGCTTCCCTGGCATTCCTGCACAGGCCACCAAGAAAACAGGATGTGTCCCTGTCCCAGCTGAGAAAAGGTACCGGCCATGTGACTGACATAAATAAGAACAATGGGTTAATATAAGTTACAAGAGCTAGTAAGAAGACTGAGATAATGGGCCAATCAGTTTATAACCTAATGTAGACTCTCTGTGTGATTTTCTTTGGAGCGCGCCGGCTGTGGGGTACCGGGCAGGACAGTAACCCCAACGAGCAGGCCCCTCATGTTACATAGTTAGGGATATCAGGTCACTGGGAATGTGGCCTGAAAAGAAATGATTGAGATCCAGCCCCTCTCGTCTGTATCAGTCATTAGACAAAGGCCTCCTCCACAGGAGGAGGGGGAGAAAAAGAAAGGAGCAGAGAAAAATGTATAGCTCAATAAAAACAAAAAAGACAAAATTAAAAATAAATAAATAAATAAAATTTAGTGAATTCAAAGTCAGCCTCGTCTACATAGTGAGCTCCAGGACAGCCAAGACTATGTAAGTTAAATCTTGTTTCAAAAAAATGAAGGAAGGAAGTAAGCTAGGAAGGAGAATTTAGCTGGCACACAGTCCCAAAGGCTGAAAATTGTAAAACTGCATGCAGTCACTTGCTTGGCATCTTTCCAGGGTGCTTCTGTTCCTTCTAAGCATGATGAAGGACATAAGGAAGTGTTCTGCTCCAACATACATGAACAGGCTCCACAGTGTCATCACGAGGATGAAGAAAGAGACGATAGATCAAGGACAAAAGTCTGATTCTGGGTAACAGCTAGACCAGGTAGATCCCTGCAATGTGGGACAGGGTTGGAAGATCTAAAACGTCATCAGGACCAATGGGTCTTTGCCCAAGCCAGACTGCTATCGTCAAGAGCAGGCACATTCCTGGCACTGACAGCAGCAGAGTCTAAGGGTTGTACATGTCTATAAGCCGTTCAGGGAAAACTGAGTAGGGACAGTAAGCAGCAATGACTGATTCAAGAAGGCTACTGCTCTAGCCATTCTGATCCCAACAAAAAGCAAGTACCCTTGCTTGTGGCCCACTCCTTGTACAAAGGCACAAAAGCCATTACAGAGGCCCTACCATCATGACTTCTGTTAATACTCGTTTTCTCCCAAAAGTCTCTGAAATATCGCTGGGATCACTATGTCAATTTGTCATGCACATTTCAAATAAATCTTATATATCATTTTGTCTTTCTTGCTAAACTTTAAAAGCCTTGAAAGAAGACAATTTACTGTGGTTTCCAGAACCAATCTTCCCTCCCAAACCACTGGCTACTATGTATATATTCTATGGACCCCTGTAAGACATCTAAAGAGGCCCACCGGAAGAGGAGAACGGCCTGGAGAACGGCCCGTACGGCAGGCCCTTGGAGAGGGCTTCGGATCTAGCCACCCCCACCGGAGGAGAACTCGGCCCTTTTGACTGAGGTAAGCCCTTGGAGAGGGC
>JAQHUG010000034.1:5864555-5874938 GCA_028555095.1 Dicrostonyx torquatus | reverse complement strand
GACATCTAAAGAGTGAATGTGTGAGGACAGGAGAGAATAAATGAATGGGCAGAGGCAGGCGGATCTCTGTGAGTTCGAGACCAGCCTGGTCTACAAGAGCTAGTTCCAGGACAGGCTCCAAAGCTACAGAGAAACCCTGTCTCGAAAAACCAAAAAAAATAAATAAATAAATAAATAAGAATAAATGAATGAATGAAATACTTCTATATTTCCCCTATTATATTAGACACTTATAGAACTATAGTAAGTCCTCAAGAAATAAAATACATAATTTTGAATTGTGAAATTAATGAGAATATTAATTACTAAAAATTGTCATTTATGCTAGAACTTTCTCTAAGGAGTTCAAATTCAGTTTTCTGATTTTAAAGCACACTTTAAACATAAAACCCACTAAGTTAGGGTTAGAGGGCATCTCTAACTAGCCTACCAGAGAGTCATAGAGAAAATAAAAAGGGAATAGTCCCACACAGACAAAAAAAAACAAAAACAAAAACCATACATGAGCCAGGCATGGTCATACACAACTACTCTCCTAACAATTGCTGAGGCAAAAGTAAAGCAAGTTCAAGGCCTGCCTGAGCTGCATGGCAAGAACTTGTTTTAAAGGGATGGAGAAAAGTGGATGGGGCTGAAGAGATGACTCAACAGTTAAAAGCACTGGTTCAATTACCAGTATTCACATGGTAGCTCACAATCAACCATAACTCCATTCTCAGGGGATCAGACTCCCTCTTCAGGCCTCAGTAGGCAGAAGACATGAATATGGTATAGACATACATGTAGGCAAAGCATTGAAGCACAAAAAAATAAAAGTTTTAAAAGTTATAAATAAATAAAAATTAAAAGATGGGGCAAGGGGGCTGGAGAGATGGCTCAGAGGTTAAGAGCACTGACTGCTCTTCCGGAGGTCCTGAGTTCAATTCCCAGCAACCCACATGGTGGCTCACAACCATCTGTAATGAGATCTGGTGCCCTCTTCTGGCCTGTAAGCATACGTGGAGGCTGAACACTGTGTACATAATAAATAAATAAATCTTTAAAAAAAAAAAAAGATGGGGCAAGGCATGTCAATATAAAAGAGACTATTTCAAAAAGGCAATGGAATGATTTAGTGTGGTAAGAGTATATTATATATACATGTATATGTATATGAAAATTTCACAATAAAGCCTACTATTTTTTACAATTACTGTTTATTAAAATAACTTAATATTGTTTAAGATAAAGGCACTAAATTTTAGATCTAGAAAATGTCACCTAAAGACTTGTGTCTAAGACTTGGTCATCAGTTTTGTTCCACGTTGAAGTGGTAGACTCTCTGAGAGGTTATCTAATTGGAGATCTCAGATCTCTAAGTGAATGTCCTGAATAAATATAATTGGAACTTAACCCTGTATTCTCTTCCTTTCTCTGCTTCCAGCTACAGGATGAAATCCTCATCCACCACTGCCTCACCACAGACAGAAGTGATAAACAACCCACCATGGGCTGAAACCAAAATTGAACCAAAGTAAATTAGTTGAAGAAAATTAAAAAAAAAAAAAACAATGACATGCTCACTAGAAAAAAAAAACAGATTCTGTAAGAAAATTCACTACCAAAACTTAAAACAATAAACAATTCCATTTTTCCTGAAAAGAATGTTTTTCTTGCCAAGGTTGCTCTAACCTTTCTTACTCATTAGTAACATGGCTAAACTACAGAGAAGAGATGATGATTTCTTTGGTTTCTGTATCATTTTCATAAAGAATTGCAAATTCTGCCAGGAAGTGGATAGAACTAGAGAAGATCATGCTGAATGAGATAAGGAGACCCAGGAAGACAAACATCACATGGTCTCTTTCATCAGAAGTTCCTACTCCATAAGCCTCACACTTTATCAAGAAAATGCTCTCTGCAACAGAAGCAGACCATTAGAGAAAACTAAAATCAATTAAAAGGCAGAGTTGAGAAGTTCAGTCCCAAGGATACATCTGAAAAAAAAAAAAAAAACAACTCCTACTCCTAAGGCTCAGAAAATATGGTGGAAGGGAGAGTGGAAAGATTGATTATAAGAGCCAAATAATCAGGGAATTTGATGTGAAACTGTGTCTCCTAACAATGTCAGAAGGTACAGTCATAAAGTCACCACCATGGCTACCTAAACAGAATCTGAATAAGGACAACAACACATGTTCCAAAGTGAATGGGGTTAGAAACTACAAGACCTCTCCCCTCCCATAAAACTACAGGCGACTAAAGAATTCTGAGAGTGGGAGAAATTGTCTTCTCAAGGGAAGAGCACACCAATTGGTTATCCAATACCAAATGATCATCCCTGAAAACATACATACAAGCAACATTATACAGATTAACCAGGTTATATTTAAGAATGTATATGTGTATGCATGCGTATATATGCATATATGCATACATGTACAAACGTATCAACAATTAATGAAAAAGACGTCATGAATTTGAAAAAGAGCAAGGAAGGGTATATGAGAGAGTTTGATAGAAAGGAAATGGAAGAAGGGAATGATGTAATTATATTGAAGTATGATTAATAGAAACTTAGGGAGAGAAACTGGGGTTCAACCTGAAGATCAGAAAAGCAAAGCAGGTAGCCACAGGTTCTTACCTCGACCTCAGTCTAAAAATGGCGATTCTGCCTCCAGGAATCTCAAAATGAGACTGTGTCTGAGAGATGTCTCCTCCCATTTTATAATCCTCTCTAGTTCTGTGATTAAAGGCATGCATCGCTGGGATTAAAGGCATGCACCGCCCGGTTTCTATGGCAAACTACATGTGTGGCTACTGGGATCAAAGGTGTGTGCTATTGTGACCTGGTCTGTAAGGCTGGCCAGTGTGGCTGTGTTACTCTCTGAGCTTCAGGCAAGCTTTATTTACTAAAATATAAATGAAATATGACTACATTATACTATAATATCAAAATAAAATAAATGGTAAGAAGGGAAGTATAAGTCTACGGGTGGTAAAATTGTCCCATAGTTAGTAAACGTTTGGTCATGAGGCCTTTCATCGGGTATTGGATTGCACGTGGTTAAACAAAAGGGAAATTTGTACTCACCCCTCACGATTCACTTCCCAAGCCCAAGCATCTCCTCTACCTTCTCAGTACTTTGCATGGATCTCTATTTAGCAACATGTTTTCCTACCTCCACCAACAGTTTCTGTGGGGATTCTCAGAGGGAAGAAAAGCTGTCTAATTTGTCTTCACACCAGCATGGCACCAGCAGAGAGCCTGGCACCACGGTGAGGATTTGCTTAATCAATTAGTGACTAATGAGGTAAGCTGGAGCGCCAGTTTGCAATGTTTGTAGTGTAATCTATTCCTCCCTGAGCTCCCACAGACATGAGTTAATATACTTATAGCTTAGGATAACCAAATCATACATTGCAGCTCCCCACCCCAGGTTTCTCTTCCCTTCACACTTCTAAACACTTCAAGGACAGAAACTTCAAATGACTCATCTTTTTCTTTCTCTGTCATGAGCGAAGTTGGAGGACATTATGCTAAGAAAATAACCTAGCCACAGAAGGATTCGATATTGTTTATCTAAGGAATATAAAGTAGTCAACACAGAAACAAATGTGTTGTAGTCATTACCTATATGTGGAGTAGTTATTATCAGTTATCTGAAAAGGAGAAAAAAAAGACAATAATTGTTAAAGACTGAAGAGTTTCACATGAACAAGATAAAATCTCCTTACAGTTATAGTAGTTACAATTGTCAATATCCTATTGTATATTAAACACTTTAAATTTTGTTTAGAAGTTGGATCTTATTCTATGTTAAATGTTCTAATCACAAAACAAACTAACAAATAAAGAAGACAGGAAAATGGAAGTAGTTGATATGTTAACAGTTCTGACAATGATGGTGTCACAAGAGCACACCTTCTCCTGACTCATCAAGGTGTACACATTCAATACACATGGCTTCCTATTGCACACAGCTGTATCTCTGCAGGATGGTGCCTAAAAGACAACAGCTTGGGAGTCATTCCCCAATGTTTACAGCAAAAACAAAAACACAACAAAAAGAAACAACCGGTCAATCTGAAAGTTGATGAACTTTGTCGTAGCTATCAGAATGGTCTCAATAGACAAGCAAATACAGAAATTACCAACTACAAAAGTAAAATAAACATAGTTCAAACCAGAGAAGTCAGAACAAGAAGACCAACCAGAGAAACAAGTGAAGAGCTTTCTAATAGAAAAATAAAAATGACAACCATTTATTAAGCCATACTTTACCAAGAATTATGCAAGTGTGTGTTATATAATAGTGTGTGTGCATGCGCGCGCGCACGTGTGTGTGTGATGTTTAGAGAAAAAGAGCTCAAATGTAAACTTTCTTTATTCCTGTTTTGCAGATGAGAAAACTGAAGCTTCAGGAGTAGAGGAACTTGCCTGGAGTTCCACATGGCTAAGCTGCATTCAAGTTCTAAAAACTGTGGAGTGTTTTGTTTTTCTTTTTGTTTTGTTTTTGTTTGTGCTTGATCAAGCCATTTTCTCAAACGGCCACAATGGCTCCAAATAGCACATATGTAAAATAATATGTATTTAAATAAGTATAAAATTGACATCACATCAAACCCCCAAAGCATAGGAAAGAACCAGATTTATCTCTAATTTCTCCCAACAGTCTGCCATTCACTCTTCTGCTGCTCTAGCTGATGGCCATGAGACCCTCGGGGACATAGGAATGAGGGCTGCAAGTCTCAGTGGCTCCAAGTTCTCATGCTTCTGCAGAGTTGGCATTCTGTGATAGTCAACACCTGAAATCCAACCTGCACTTAATCATTAAGTGTTTATTTTTCATTTCAGCCATATGTATTAACATTTATTAAGATCCAAAGTCTGATGAACGATACAAAATTAAATTACAGTTATCACTTTAATAAGTCCTTACAACTGTAAAGCGCTCTGTTCTTAACAGAGGGCTCTCACATATATCATCACACTTAATCCTCATACACAGAGGAGAGGTGATTTATCATGCTTGCTTTACTTAAGAAGCACATACACTTCAGTCACACAGCCAGTATTTGGGCAACTGAGATTTAAATGTAGGACTTCTGATCAGAATATATATATACATATATATCATAAAATATATATTTATATAAGGAATATAAAGAATACTTTTTTCCAAAAAGGTGCCATTCAATAAAAGAGACAGGAAAATAACTTGAATGAGAGGTGGGGAAAGTGGTTTCAGAAAGGAACAGAGTCTCGGGTAATACAAAGCAGATGATAGCTGAATTAAGAAGGTTCAACACTGGGTACTTTCCTCTCTCCCCTTTCCAGACTTGTTTCCCACTGATCTGGTGGCCTTCTAAAATGGACACCGAAGCCCAGGGGAAAGACCTTCTCTGTAGGAGACATAAACACTGATCCCGTGTTATGTACAAATGATGTAGCTCTTGGCAAACATGAAGGAATCAAAAAGAGCATCTTAGAATGAGGGGGCCTGAGAAGTAGAGCTACACATCAGGACTTCCCCCCGCAAAACGAGAAGGACAATGTCTGTGTTCAAAACTGGTTCCTGTGATGACCAAAGATTGAGCATTAATCAGCATTGGGGAATTTGTGTATTCATGAGATACAGTTCTGCATATGGTCCATCCAAGCCTTGGTAGGGGAATGGTCATGTGACAACAATATTGAGTGTGCTCTAAACAGATCTCTGTATACCAGTGATCCAACATGGGCTGCTTGTGCACCTAGTAGCTATGTGGGGACAAGGTGGTGGGAATTAAAGGTAAAAACATCCCCCACTCACTTTCTCTCTTTCTCTTTGTACTTCCACATCTGAGGGTATATTGCTTTCTGTGTTTTTCAGGTTGACTGTGCTGAGTGTTAAGGTATAAGAGTCTTTTGTACTATGACACTCAATATGCTAACTGATATAAAATCAATATTATCTCTAATTGATTATGACTTAAGTATTTTTGTTCTGAATTATAATGCTAACCCAAGAACCAGAAAATATAAATGATTTTGGTGGCATTGCAAGACTCCTTTATCCACCTTATCTCACAGATTACAAATAGTGGTCTGAAGTAGTATAGTATTGGAATCCATTTGATTGGCAGTAGCAAGTGTCGGGAATGGGGGCATAAGGAAAACTCCACTCCTTGTCTTTTGTCAGGAATATTTTCTCTTGGCAGAGGACCCTTGACTTCCCTCTTCCACTAGTCTCTAATTTTGGACCTTAACCAAGTACAGTATAATGACTTCTCAAACTCTTCGCCAAAGATTCAGAAAAATTGTATGACTCATCCAAAAAGAAGTATTTCCACCAAGAGGGAGGTAGATGAGAAAAAAGAAAGAAAGAAACATGTCTGTAACATGTGTAATAAAAACCCAGAGACAGACTGGGAAGTGGTGGCACATGCCTTTAATCCCAGAACTTGGGAGGCAGAGGTAAGTCGATCTCTGTGAGTTTGAGGCCAACCTGGTCTACAAGAGCTAGTTCCAGGACAGGCTCCAAAGCTACAGAGAAACCCTGTCTCTAAAAAAAAAAAACCCAGAGACAGATATTGGGGTTCAACCTTAAGGCCAGGAAAAGCAAAACAGCCACTGGCTCTTCCCTCAACCTCAGGTTGAACTGGCAATACTGCCTCCAGGAATCCTCAGAATGAACCTGAGTCTGAGACCTGTCTCCTCCTATCTTGTATTCCTCTCTGGGGCTGGGATTAAAGGTGTGCACCACTACCACCCAGTTTCTGTGGCAAACTAGTGTGGCTACTGGGATTAAAGGTGTGTGTCACAACTACCTGGTCTGTATGACTGGTTAGTGGAACTTTTTTACTCTCTGATCTTCGGGCAAGCTTTATTTATTAAAATAGAAATGAAATATCACTAGATATGCCCCTTTGCTTTTCATCAGCAATGATGCTTATGTCTGTTTTACTCTATCTAGGTCAAGCCAACCTCTGTCCTCTCAGAGTTTCCAAATTCTGAACATTCATTAAGACTTGTCATATGGTCTCTCTTATCTTTGAAGCGTTCCTTGATTATTTCATCACCATAAACTTCTACCAATGGAAAACTGAAAAGAAAAAAATAAGGCTAGTCAGTGAAGCTTTGACTATTACTGCCTCTAATTAATGTCAATGGTCTTTTTCCTGCTGTTAACATTAGCTAAATTTGAGTCATAAACTGTATGGTATTAAAAGGGGCTGTAATAAAAAAAATAAGATTCAAAGTAAAGGCACAGAGGGTTGAATCAGAGATCTACACTTAGTAGCAATGCTGGTTAATAATTGATTGAAAGGAACAGTGGAGCTCTGATAACATAAGGATTGATTTTTCTCATAAAACCAAGAACCCTGATCTGTTACAGCTCTTCACAGATGTCATCATGACCCTAGGCTTCTTCTCTCTAGTTGCTCCTTCTGAATATGCCTGTCATTCATCCTTCTGCCCGTAGCCTCAAGGGTGCAAGGTGCCAGCTGAACTTCTGGATTTTACCTTCAGTCCCAAATGCAAAAGAATGGGAAAGAAAATGGTAATTAAGAAAAATAGGATGTTCCAACTGATGTGGTCTGCTTTTGATCAAAAGAAAAGAAAAGAAAGAAAGAAGAAAGCAAGAAAGAAAGAAAGAAAGAAAGAAAGAAAGAAAGAAAGAAAGAAAGAAAGAAAGAAAGAAAAAACTTTTTCTAGAAACCACACCAGCTAACTGCCAATTGCATGTATGCTATTGACCAGAGTTGTGTTTAATGACTCCATTAACTGGAAGAGAGCTAAGAAAAAGAGGGTAGAGGAAGTTAATTAACCTCCTTTAAACCTCAATTTTCAAATCTCCAAGACTAGAAAACAATGTGTGCCTTGTAGAAGAGAATTAGTGACTCTCTCACAGTAAGTGACACATAGCAGGTACTCATCCCTTTATTTAGAAATCAGTAAAAGCATAAAAATATACCATAATTACCAATTCTTTCCCCATTATCATGAGACAAAGAAATAACAGCTTTTCTGGTGTTTACTTTGAGCTAAGCCCTACGAATAAAAGAATAATTAAAACTTGATTATTGTAATCAAAGAAGTAACCGTCAAGAGGAAAACCACATAGAGAAACACATAAGTTCGATGAGACATAACAATTTGCCAGAAAGACTACTTTGCACAGGGAAATTGGAGTACAGAGCAAAAAAAGACTGAGTATCTGTTGGACTTAATGGAGGCTTCATGGGGAAAGTGATGAACCACAAGAACACAGAGAACTTTTCGTAAAGAATAGAGAAGAACACATAAAGTTAGGGAACAGGGCCAGTAAGACTGCTCAGCAGGCCAAGGCTTCTGCTACCAAGCCTAACAACTTGCATTGTTACCAGGGTGCACATGGTAAAAGGAGAGAACCAAGTCTGCTAGTTGTCCTCTGACCTCCACATGTGTGATATGGGACCCATGTGTCTACACACACATACAATAAATAAGTAAATGTCAATAAAGAATTTAAAGGGAATCAGCATATACAAACAGTAAGGCACAAAAAGGCTAATCAAGTTTGTCACAAAGTACAGCTGAAGAGAGCTAGCAGAGACTGAAGAGTAAGGACTTGCTTTCATTAAGTTAGTAAGAGAGAATGTGTGTAAGGTGGGCAACTTTTGACTTGACCACAGTGATTAATAGCTCCAAGAGTTCATACTGTTATATAAGACTTCTCTTTCCTGGAGTGACTCAAACTGCTTCCTTCTGATGGAAGAATATATGTTGTAGGAGGCCACTTGTTTGTTTTTGGCTGTTTAGCCCCAAAATAACCACACAGAAACTGGACTAATTAAATCACTGTTTGGCCTATTAGCTCTAGCTTTTAATTGGCTAGCTCTTACCTCTTAATTTAACCCATTTCTATTAATCTGTGTATTGCCACATGGCTGTGGCTTACCTGCAAGGTTTTGGCTTGTCTGTTCCCAGTGGTGGCTACATGGTGTCTCTCTGACTCCACATTTTTTCCCCAGTAATCAGTTTAGTTATCCCCCCCACCTCTATTCTGCCCTGCCAGGCCCAAGACAGATTCTTTATTAATTAATGATATTCACAGCATACAGAGGGGAATCCCATATAAAATATAGGAAAAGTTACAGAAGACCACTTCCAGGATGAGGATACAACTGTGACTTTCATCATACAAACCATCTTTCTCCCAGTGGATGGCCACAAGAAAAAGAACTAAGAACAGCCCACATCCAATAGTAAGAAATGAAGAACCACCCCTTCACTTAATAGTTCTTTAAGAATCAAACAAAAATTGTCACAAATGAGTTATCTCAGAAGCAGGCCAGTTGCTGCTGAATCTGGGAAGACCACCTGATACACTGAGTGTAGCCTGGAAAAACATACTAAGCCATATTTTAATTTCTAGCTCAAAAACAAAAATGGGGTGATAGTTTATTCAAAGATTCTGGGGTTTTAAGTGGTGCATTAAACAGCAACAAATATATATCATGGTCTTATCAAGGGTCTACTGGCATTTCACTGCTTGTATATCATTTATCCAAGAAATCTAATTGATTAAATTGATTGTTGTCTTCAAATATAATGCCTGCTCTGAATGGTCATCTTTAAACCAGCATTCCCCTTAAGTAACTACAGTTGCACCCTCTCTTTAAATGGTCTTCCCACTCTTCTCTACCTTAAAGCATGTTAACTCCTGAATTGTCCACTTTGACATCCATGACCTCTGACCTGCTTTCTCTAATCTTTTAGCGTCACAAATATCCTGATGCCATTGTTTTCTACAGCTGAATAATATTCCATTGTGTAAATGTATCACATTTTCCTTATCCATTCTTCAGTTGAGGGACATCTAGGCTGTTTCCATGTACTGACTATTACAAATACTGTTGCTATGAGCAAGTGTCCTTGTATGATTGAGCATATATGCCCAAGAGTGGTATCACTGGGTATTGAAGTAGATTGATTCCTAATTTTCTAAGAAACCACTATACTGACTTCCACAGTGGCTTACAAGTTTACACTCCCACCAGCAGTGGAGGAGTGTTCCCCTTACTCCAAAACTTCTCCAACATGATCTGTTCCCAGTATTTTTGATATTAGCCATTCTGACAGGTGTAAGATAGTATCTCAGAGTCATTTTGATTTACATTTCCCTGATGACTAAGAATGTTGAGCAATCCCTTAAATGTCTTTTGGCCATTTGAGATTCCTCCATTGAGAATGTTCTGTTTAGATCTGTACCCCCATTTTTTTTCATAGATTTTTTTTTCCTTTTTTTATTTTTATTGTTAAAAGAAAAATTTACATTTACTCCCCTTGATCCCGGCCCTCCCGCTCCCCCACTACCCCACTGCCCTCCCCCTGCTTCCTTATGATGGTGCAGGATACCCTGTCCTATGGGAAGC
>JAQHUG010000034.1:5836255-5856946 GCA_028555095.1 Dicrostonyx torquatus | reverse complement strand
ACCAAGGGGAGCCTTGCCCCGGGACACTCTGGAGTGTGGGGCACAGAAAAGCCGGAACCAATGTCCCAGCCCTGCCCTGCAGGCCAAATCCTGCGGGGAATCGGGGTCGCGCCAAAGCTGAACCTTGCCCAGGGACCGTCTGGAATGTGGGACACCCATTTTTTTTATTTTATTTATTTTTTATGTTATTGGATTATGTAGCATTTTGGTGTCTAGTTTCTTGAGTTCTTTATGTATTTTGGAGATCAACCCTTTGTCAGATGTGGGGTGATGTAGGCTGTTGTTCTGTCTTATTTACCTTGTCCTTTGCCTTTAAGAAGCTTTTTAGTTTCAGGAAGTCCCATTTATTTGTTGTTGCTCTCAGGGTCTGTGCTACTGGTGTAAATTTGCAGGCAAATGGACAGAATTCAGAAAAAAAATCCTGAGTGAGGTAACCCAGAAAGACAAACATGATTAGTATTCTCTGGTAAGTGAATACTAGATGTAAAACAAAGGATAGCCAGACTATAATCCACAGTTCCAGAGAAGCTAGGTAACAAGGAGAGCCCTAAGATGGATGCATGGATCACCCTGGGAAGGGAAATTAGATGAGATCTCTTGGGTAAACTGGACCCGAGAGTGGGGGGTGGTAGAGGGGAGAGGATGGGGGATAAGAACATAAGGGAACAGGATGGTCAAGTTGGGGGAGGGATTCAGTGGTAGAGCAATGAAAGAGATACTGTGGTAGAAGGAGCCATTATGAGGTTAGGAAGAAACCTGATGCTAAGGAAATTCTCAGGAATCCACAAGGGTGGATGACCTCAGCTAAAACTTCTAGCAATAGTGGAGAGGGTGCCTGAACTGACCTTCCCCTGTAATCAGAACGGTGAATACCCCAACTATTATCGTAGAGCCTTCATCCAGTAACTGATGGAACCAGATACAGAAATCCACAAACAAGTACCAGGCCAAACTCTGAGAATCAAGTCCAAGAGAGGGAGGAGGGAATATATGAGCAAGGGATATCAAGATCATGACCAGAAAATCTACAGAGACAGCTGAGCCAAGCTCATGGGAACTCATGAACTCAAGACAGAAAGCTATGGAGTCTCCATGGGACTGAACTAGGCCCTCTGCATGTAGAAGACAGTTGTGTAGCTTGGTCTGTCTGAGGGATCCCTGGCAGTGGGACCAGGATCTATCCCTGGTGCATGAGCTATCTTATTGGAGCTCATTCCCTATGGGAGAATGCCAGGCTCAGTCTTAATGCAGGGGGGAGGGGCTTGGTCCTACATCAACTTAATATGCCAGGCTTTATTGATTCCCCATAAAAGGCCTTATCCTTTGGGAAGAGTGGATGGGGCAGCTTTGGCAGGGAGGTAAGGGAGGATAGGAGGAGGTGGGAGGAAGAACTGTGGCTGGAATGTAAAATAAAATTAAACTAAATAAATAAATAAACAAGAAAGATGTGGAGGAAACAGAAAAAAACAAATATCCTCTGGCATACAGTTGTCATTTAATTCTTTGGTGGACTTTTATTCAGGTTGGATTTTTAGTTCTTTTACGTGATGTTTATGCTCCAGTATGTGCAATCTGACCAATCCAAACATTTCAAAGATATTGGAAATTCTTTTAAACGATTATGTATTTCCTTTTGCACCTCTACCCTTGGGACTGTGACAGTATTGATTTTTCTGGAATTGTTCAGATATATAAATACAATGAGAGGACTTCTAGCACGCATCCATTCAAGTTAACTTCTAAAATACTGACAACACTTCTGTTATCAGTATTTAAATAATTTAAAAATGATCCCTTCTTTGTTTCTTTTTCATTGAAACAACAAATATTCCAGCAAGAAAAAAATGATAAATTGTTCCAATTGACCTAAGCAGAAGGCTAATTAAGATAATAAATTATCCCAGTTGGCTTCACTAGAAGGCTGAAAATTTCAGGTCATTTGCAAGAAGCACAAGACACAAGTGAGGTTGTGTCATTGTTGTGTTGCCTGGGATACAAACAAGTTGGAACCCAATGTATGGAATTTTACTAAGGATCACGTCAGGAACAAACCACGTGGAAAAGAAAAGAAAAAAAAATAGGTAGCAGTAGGCACCAAGATACAGTATCAGGCCTGAAATAGACTCAGAAAACATGGAAAACTCCAGACTTAGCAAGGGTGGGAAAGCATTCCTGTGTTGGGATAGGATGGACAATCCTATAGACCTTGTCTTGTTCATTCTTGGAAGATAGATATAGCAAAAGAGATATGAATTTGTATTCTCCAGCCAAAGCATTATTGAAGACACTTGTTGACAGCTCGCCTGTGGTTGGGGTAGGAAAGATATCTTGGAAAGGAGACCCAGGCCTCAGAATCCATTAAACACATGAAGAAACCGTGGTTCCTTCATGAGCTGTTTTGACAATAATGACTGGGCAGGGAAAGAGGGGGAATTCTGAGTAGATGTAGGTAGGAAAGAGATTGATTTTTCAGTGAGGCCGTGCTTCTTTCTTGTATTATAAGATGGAAGAACCTAGTTCAAAGAGAGAAGCTAGTGGTGATGGAAAAGTAAGGGTGATATCCTTCTCTTCCATATATTATTTACTTTTATATTTCAGTCCTAAGAGTCAATTAAGATATATTTAGTCTCCCTGACTTTACTGTGATATATACAAAATAAAATTGTGTCTTATCATTTAGAGCTATGTAAATCATGTAATTAGCTGCTGGGTAATTGAAATAAACATTTAAAATTGAAAGCTCAGGGCTGTTGAGATGACTTAGTCTGCTAAAGTGCTTGACACACACACACATGAGGATCTAAATTCAGATCCCAAGCACATACATAAAGTTTGGCTGTACATGTCAGCAATCCTAATGCTGGTGTGCAGAGGTAGTTAGAGTCCATTGGCCAATCAGCCTAAGCAAATCAATGAGCACCAGATTCAAAGAGAAACCCTGTCTCCAAATCATATGATAAAGACCCATTTAAAAAGAAATTTGACATCTATACTTGGCTTCTGTAGGCACACACACACACACACACACACACACACACACACACACACACACAGAGAGAGAGAGAGAGAGAGAGAGAGAGAGATGACGAAAGAATAGCCATGCAAATGGATGGAGCTAGAAAACATCATATTGAGTGAGGTAACCCAGACCCAGAAAGTCAGTTATCACATGCACTCACTCATAAGTGGTTTTTAAACATACAGTAAAGAAAATCAGCCTACAAACCACAATCCCAGAGAACCTAGACAACAATGATGACCCTAAGAGAGAGATACACAGATCTAATCTACATGGGTAGTAGAAAAAGACAAGATCTCCTGAATAAATTGGGAGCATGGGGACCTTGGGAGAGGGTTGAAGGGGAGGGGAGAGGCAGGAAAGAGAGCAGAGAAAAAAGTAGAGCCCAACAAAAATCAATTTAAAAATGTAAAAAAAAAAAGAATAATAGCCTTGAAAGTCCTAAGATACTTGAATATTACTTTCTGCTTAACTTGAATATGGAGAGTTAAATATTACATATGTACTTATGTAATATATGTATATATACATATATATATACAATAGCAATAGCATTTCCTGCATAGTGTACAAATTCAGCTCTTTATTGGTGTAGAGCAAGAAAAAAGGCACAGATGTTTCTCACATAATTATATTAGATAATTAACAGACCCAAATCTAGTGGGCCCCAGGAGCTTGTCAACTCATTACACAAATAAGAAAAGCCAAATTGATACCCCCACAGCCTGGGAGTTTACATACAGGATGAGAGTCTGAGATGTCTCCAGTTGTAAAGACCCATTCTTTCAGTGTCTTTTTTTCCTCTTCTTTGAAGTGTTGACTACAGAAGACGATTAACACATAGCTTATTGGATTGAAAACTAAATAAATCAATATTGCTTTCTTTAAACCCAGAGAACTCTCAAGGAACAGTTTTTACAAGATGTACTTATCTTTAATAATCTTCAATGAACAGATTTTTTACAATTGATCTGCCCAGGGTCAGGGGAGACCGGGGAAATTGGCTTTGTGGTTAACCTTCATGGGCCTTTATTGGTTGTTGGTATTTTGTGTTGTTTGTTCCCTCTGTGGTAGAAATGAAAAGCAGCATTACAAGCAAGATCTATAAGTGGCTTTCACTCCCAGAGTACCGGAATAATGCAAATGGAGTATTAACAGAAGAACACCATTGCAAATTCTTGCAATTCTCCATAGATCCATCTAATCCAGTCTGCTCTGTGATAAAAAGAATACTGATTGCTAAACAGAACCTTTCATTTGAGACTGTGCAGTGTTCCCCTTTAGAGAGTTTGGCGATTATATAAGTGTCTGGTTCTATATCAAGGGAGTTGAATATTTGCTGCACAGCAACAAAATACCAAGTTGACTGCTGCGTTGCACGTATTAGACCTTTCATGCTCACCCTCCAGAAGGAGAAACTGCAAGAGAAAAATTTCACTGTATTTTAGGAGTTTAGGGCTATGGCAGTCAAACTAAAATAAAACATGAAACTTATGTATTCCAATGGAGGGGACTACTGAACCTTCTCCAGAGTTGCTGAAAACAGAAGGGGGGGGGGGGAAGGACCAGGAGGTCACACCACTTCTTGATTGGCACATTAGGATTTGCATGAGTCCTGAGTCAACACAAATTGATGCCTCTAAGAAACTACAAGTTTAGTCCTCCAAAGTTGCCATCACTGTGGGCATTTCAGATGCTTGCCTTCCCGCATTTTTTTTAAGTGTGGACCACAGGCACTTGAATAGCCTCTGGGAGAAGGCTCCCCAGGCTCTGAGAGGGCCTTCTTTTCTGTGCTAATTCATTGTGACATTGTCAAAGACACTCAGAACTGAGTCTGAGCCAAACTCAGTAAGCAAAGGGGAGGGGTCACTTGTAGTCTACCATTGATTGTGCGGACTGACTAAAGTGCCATGCTGGTGCTCTCAGAATCTAGCCAGCAAAGGTAACGGAACCAGGGGAATGTAGAAAGAAGACTACACAAAGTAAGTATGCGTCCTCCCCAAAATAGGTGCTCTGAAAGAGGAAGAATAAATATAAGTACAAGCAAGTCTGTTATAGTCATCTGATCCAATTTTTCACAAACTTAGCCACCTGCATAATGAACAACGATGAACTGAGTTTTCAGTCAGGGCCTGAGGATTCTGGGTGGATTCACAGTGAAAAAGACTTGCCACCCTACAAAGGGTTGAGAGCAAAGACAAGACAGAAATCAACATAGCATCTCTGAGGGAAAGAGGAGAGCTATCACCTTCTATATGGTCTCTTCTTAGGTATCCTTATCCCTTATTATTTGAATCTGTATTCTTCCACTGTAATAGAATACAGTCAGGAGTAAAATATATTTTCTGGCATCCATCAAACAAGAGTATGGTCTTCAGGAGTCTCAGTGCTGGTGAAGTGCCTTTCCTTCAGTCCAATTTGTTTTCTACATTTTGATCCATCTAGAACCCATAGTACAATGTGTAACAGATGAGACATTAGTTGGATGTCAAATTACTTAACTGTTTCATAATGGAGCAATCTTTCTATTCTTTATTCTCTTGACTCTGACAAGGCCTTACTTCATTTTCTGCTTCCCCTTGTTTGCACATGGCTAAGGCTGGCACACAGCCCCAACACCTATTTGCTGTAATAAAGCGAATTCTTTGGCTGCCTGTTAGAGAGTCAGCATGGGAAAAAAATAAATGGGGTTCTTGCAGCCAATCAACTAAATATACTTAGGGCAAATAAGCCAAGAATTTCACCTTGATACAGAAGACAAACAGTATGAGAAATAAAGGATCAAGAGGGATTAAGCATATGTGGAAAGGAATCATCTGCCTATAATAGACACAAGGAAAACAAATAGAAAATCTGTTGCCAAGATTACATAAAGATTATATTGGAAATTGTGGGATGAAAGAAGGGATAAGAAGGAAGCAGCGTAGCAGTAAGCTAGGTCCCAGTAGATATGTTTCTAAGCAAAGATGATAGGAAAGATCCTATTGTTAAAGATTAGCAGAGCTAAGACGGAGATGGTGCAGGGAAGCATGGCTAACATGGGCTGTTTGGTGCCTGGCATGGCTGTGCTATGCTCGGGCAATAAAAGTGTTAGATTGGTGATGAGGGTAGAAAGGAAGAAAAGGGATCTCTAGTAAGGTCACACTGTAGTGAGCTCAGGTGTTAGCAAAGCATCAGATGCCCGGGCTGATAGAGGGTCTTTCTTCACCTATATACACTGTATGAAGCTCAGGGAGCTCTTGTGGATACATCCAGCTCTGCCCATCTGAGAGTGGCTCCAAAAGGTAGGGATCTAAATGATCAGCCTTTCCCATTCTTACTGAAGGGCCTCACCCTCACCAAGCATCTATGTGATTTCTCTCCTCAATTGCCTCAGTTTAATAGGAGCTAAGCTACTGATTGACAGATTCACCAGAGCCTAACACCCAGCACAAGAGAACAGACTTGATCAGTGTCCTGAACCAATCCTTAGACCTACTCCTACGGATATCCATAGTCAACCTATATCATCCCTCTCTCTGAGGGTTTTCCCATAAGCAACACATAGGACCAATCCATGGAAAGGCCAGAGGTTTGGGGGAATTAACCCCTAGGAACAATACTTAACTGTAGAGGGATTCAAGTTGGTGGACAAATATCCTAATCTTTTTGAACCCTCAATGTGGCAAGTCTGGTGTGGATGCCCTAGAGTTTGTCAGTGGGTTTTGTACAGGCTGGTTTTGTGTGTCGACTTGACACAAGCTAGAGTCATCAGAGGAAAGAGCCTCAGCTGAGGAAATGCCTCCATGAGATCCAGCTGTAAGACATTTTCTCATATTGTGATCAATGGGTGAGGGCCCATCCCATGGTGGGTGGTGCCATCCCTGGGCTGCTGGTCCTGGGTTCTATGAAAAGGTGGGCTGAGCAAGCCAGGGGAAGCAAGCCAGTAAACAGCGCTGCTCCATGACCTTTGCATCAGCTCTCGCCTCCGGGATCCTGCCCTGTTTGAGTTCCCGTCCTGACTCCCTTCGGTGATGAACAGCAATGCTAAAGTATAAGTCAAATAAACCCCTTCCTCCCCAACTTGCTTTTTGCTGTCATGTTTTGCCAAAGCAATAGAAACCCCAGCTAAGACAGGATTCCAGGGAGGGTTACTGAATCCCAGCTGCCCATAATGACAGTCCACACAAAGAGCAGTTGCTGCTTGTTCTCCCCCTTCCACATCTTAATCCTGCATCTCCATCCCTCTGAGAGCTCTCTGGATGACCTTGTCACAGTGACTTCCATGAAGAATGATAACCTTCCACTAAGAGGCTACTTTTAGGAGAAATAAAAGTTATCACACACCATGATGTCATGCATTAATGAAAATAGAAAGATAAAAACCCTCTGAGTGCTTCTAATACATTTTGCTATTGGAACATACAGCACCCTATTGAGGGAGGCACTGTTAATATCCTTATTTTATGCATGAGGAAGGTGAGACTCTGATAAATAAAATGACTCAGGTAGTGGCAGATCTAGAAGTCAAATGCAGTTCTGTCTAATCCCAAACCACTTCTCCATCTATTGCATCACATCTCCAGCAAGCCTTGTCATAGTAGGACTGGTCTGAGGACACAGACTGCTTCCATGGCTTCTTTTTTTTTTTTTTTTTTTTTGGTGTTTCAAGACAGGGTTTCTCTGTAGCTTTGGAGCCTGTCCTGGAACTAGCTCTTGTAGACCAGGCTGGCCTCGATCTCACAAAGATCCGCCTCTCTCTGCCTCCCGTGTGCTGGGATTAAAGGCGTGCGCCACCACCGCCCGGCTTCATGGCTTCTTCAATAAGCCACCAAAAGATGACTTGGGAAGCAACGTGTCCGGGAAAGAGGTGAACACAAGGTTGAGAAGTATCAAAATCAGGTGACAAGTGTGGAAAGGAAAAGAAAGAATCAAATGCTTTCTTCTTTTAAGAGGGCATTGGAGCACTGTTTCTACATGGGGACCATCTTCATGCTGCCATCCTGAGGACCCACTAGGTACATGCTTCAGATGAGCAAGGAGAGAAGCAACACACACACACACACACACACACACACACACACACACACACCAGTGACTGCCTGATCTTTGGCTAGATCTCCAGCAGCATTGTTGGAATCCTTACACAAATCCTCAACAAAGGAAAAAAAAAGAGTCAGGGTATTTTGGGTTTAAGCTAGGAAATGTAAGAGTCAGTGACTTCCACCTGAGATCTAATTTCAAGCACCCCTCTCACCTCTGATCATTAATTGGGCCAATGTCAAGGGTAATACAATCTCTGCTGGCAAAATGATAATGAAGCGAATGGTACCACCTTGTCCAGCAAACCCTCATAAATCCTAAATTCTCAGGGTGTTGAGGAAGACCCAGGACTTCATACCCAAGGGCCCTGCCACACTAAAACTGACTCTAGTTCACACTAATTCTCTAATGAGAATTAATACTCACATTCATACTAGAATAGAACCAAACATGACTGGCAAAAAAAAAAAGTCAGCATAATGATGCCGAATGATACTTTGTTATACTCATAGATTGGTGCCTAACCCAATTTTCAACACAGAAGCTTCATCCAGCAACTGATAGAAAGAGACCCACAGCCAAACATTTAGCAAAGCTCAGGGAATCCTGATGAAAAGAGGGAAGAGGATTTCAGGAGCAAGAGGGTTCAAAGACATCACAAGAAAACCCACAGACTCAACCAACCTAGGCTCATGGGCACTCGCAGAGTCTGAACTGACAACCAGGGAGCCTGCATTGAACTGACCTATAAGCCCTCTGCTTGTTTTTGACCATTATGTAGCCTGGTCTTCTTGTGGGACTCCTAACAATGGAAGCAGGGAGTGTCTCCAATTCTTTTGCTGGATTTTGGGTGCCTATTCCTCATACTGGATTGTCTTGCCCTGTCTACATACAAAAGGAGGTGCTTAGTCTTATCGCAATTTGATATGCCAAGTTTTGTTGATATCCATGGAAGGCCTGCCCTTTCCTGAAAAGAAATGGAGGAGGAGTGGATTGGGGGGGGCAGAGAGAAGGTGGCAGGGAGGGGATGGGAGGAAACGGGGAGGGGAAACTTAAGTTAGGATGTAAAATAAATAAATAACTTTAAAATAAAAGAGAATAAAAGTATCAAGGGCCTAGATATATGGCTCAGTAGACAAGGGCATTAGCTGCACTTCATAAGACCAAAATTTGATTCCTACTACTTGTGACTCCAACTTTAGGGGTGCAAATGCCTTTTAGCTTCACAGCCATTCACACATGTATACACCTATACAAACACTCACACAGAGAGAAGCAGACAGACCAACAGACAAAAGCAGAGAGAAAGCTGGTGCAGGACAATTCTGTATTCTGTCAATTATGTTTTAAATAAACACTGATTGGCCAGTAGCCAGGCAGGAAGTATAGGCGGGATAACCAGACAGAAAGTAGAGGTGGGGCAAGGAGAACAGGAGAATTCTGGGAAGGAGGAAACCAATTCCTCCCCAGTCCAAAGAAGCAGGATGTGACCCGCCCCGCTAAAAAAGGTACTGAGCCATGTGGCTAACATAGATAAGAATAATAATATAAGTTATAAGAGTTAATAAGAAGCCTGAGATAATGGGCCAATCGATTTTAGAACTTATTTAGACCTTCTGTGTGACTTTCTCTGGAACTATATGGCTGGGGGAATGGGTGGGACAGAAACCCCAACAATCAGGCCCTTATACTACAGAAAGCAAAAGAGGGGGGAATGAAAATTAAAATTTTAACCAGTTGACATGGTAGTGTGGGTGGAAAAAAATCTCAGTGCCCTATCACTAGATAAAGTGCTATAGGCAATTAATAATTGAGAGAAAAGGAACCAGCCTTCTCTAGCAACAAATTCTCTGATAGGTTATCTAATCCAGGGTGGTCAGCTATTGCTAAGTACTTGTTCAACTATGCAAAGATGTGTTTTATTTGTTTAATTATGTAAATATTTGCAGCATCTGTTTAGCTATGTAAAGATGGGTAGCATTTGTTTATGTTGCGGAATATTTGTTTAACTATGTAAACATGTGTTGCTCTTTGACCTTGCCTCCCTAAGATACCTGATTGGCCTAATAAAATAGTGAGAGGGGAGGTATACGCAGAACTTCCAGGCAGGGAGAGTAAATAGTAAAAGGAGAAATTCATGTTCAAGGAAAGAAAAAAAAGAGACACCAGGGAGATGCCAGAGGTCAGCCAGACAGACATGGAGGAAACCAGAAAGTAGGGCATGCACAATGAAAGAAAGGTAAAAGTCCCAAGGCAACTGTAGATAAATAGAACCAAGTTAAATTAAGTTAAAAGAGCTACTGGGAAAAGCCTAAGCTAAGGCTGAGCATTCATAATTAATAACAAGTCTCTGTGTCTTTATTTGAGAGCTGGTTCATGCTCCAAAGAAAAAGTCAACTACAAATTGCATCCAGCTGAAATTTCCACATAGGGTCTGAGAAAGCTGAAAAATAAAAATGGGTATGTAGTGCAGGAGATTTGTCTGTTTTGTCAATCATGTTTTAAATAAATGCTGATTGGCCAGGTAGGAAGTATAGGCGGGTCAAACAGACAGGAAGTAGAGGCAGGGCGAGGAGAAAGTCCCTGGCGCAGACCACCAAGGAGGTAACAATGTAAGCTGCCCAGCTGAGAAAAGGTACCGAGCCATGTGGCTAACATAGATGGGTTAATATAAGTTATAATAGCTAGTAAGAAGCCTGAGATAATGGGCCAATCAGTTAATAATCTAATATAGACTCTCTGTGTGATTTTCTTTGGGGCTTGCCGGCTGTGGGGTACTGTGCGGGACAGAAACCCCAACAAGCAGGCCCATCATGTAACAGGTATGGATCCTTTAAGAGGCTCTGCTATGGTCAGAGTACTTAAGCAGGTGACATACTAAGAGAAAATAGCAAGCTAACTTCCTAGAGCTGGGGCAATTAAATGCAGCTCTTAAACACAGTTAAATGCAGCTCTCAGCCAGGCCCAGGAGCTTAAGGCTCAGCTCTCAAAGACCTGAGGAAGGGGTGGAGCCTACCACCAGAACTGAATGACTGAGAGTCTAGCTGCCTCTTAGCAGTTTAAGATTTGGCTCACATGGGCAGAGAACATTACAAGTGCACAACAAAACAGGTCCAAAAAAAAAACTCAACTTTTATCAGGGTATAGTGGTTATAGTGTGTATAAATGCTTAAGAAAGAAAAGAAAATGGGTATAGACATTCATAAAAAATTTTAAAAATAATTAGGTAATGTTAAAGAAAGAATAAAGTAATATAAGAAGAATAAGCCATGTAAAGATAAAAAATACATAGGGTCTCTGGATCCTGTATGGTGTTTTGTTGACTTTGAATTTTTTTGAATGTTGATAAGCAGCAGCTGCTCTTAAAAGAGACACAAGGAACTGTTGGATCAAACCAGCCTAGATACTTTAGTAATGTCTTAACTTTAAAATGAAATTCAGAAAATGTATTGCACTGTGGGAGAGGTTATTCTTTTGTTTCCACAAGAAATGAAAGACTGTTGATTCCTTCAAAATTAATAGAGACTATATTTGACTGGAGAAGACATCCTGAAAATCTTGGCTATCAACATAAATAAATAAATCTTGAAAAACTACAAGACAAATAATGTATATGCTGGTCCCTTGACATGGGAATATCCAGGGGACTGAATGAGAAATGACAAATCTTGCTGATTACAGAGTCCTCATGACTTATTATTACATGCCATCCTTTCATATAGCACAGATACAGGTTTGCTTATAGAGTCCAAACAAACTCATAAAGTTGACAGATATCTTTTACCTGATCAAACATAAAACAAAAGTCACCTTTGGCTGGCTGTGTACAACACACAGTCCATACTAGTGCTAATGCAGATATGCATGTTACCTTTGAAAGTTTGTGTGTTTTCAGAGCAAGGGTGCCAGAAAACAGGTGACCCACATTGTCCAGCCTTTCAGAACATTTCTGTTGCAGTTTCCTCAGAGTTGTGCATTCACAATAACTTCAAGACTGCTAATTGAGATGGTCCAGTCTCACAGCCTCTTCTAGCCAGGACTTCAGATAAGCCCTGCACTTTCCTATTACACAGTGGCTGAACAACAAAAGTTAGAGCCAATTTTCTTAGAACTTGAGCATTATCTCATTATTTCCTCAGGATCTCCTGGGGATGTTGTCACTCCCGGACACCAAGAAGTGGAGTAGGAGGGTTCTTCTGTATTTCTGTGCTTTGATTGGTTAAATAAAAGATTCTGCCTGGCTTGTAAGATAGGTCAGCCCTTAGGTGGCCGGAGTAGACAGAATGGAAGTTCTGGGAAGAGAGAAGGAAGTGAGCTAGTTGTGATGAGACTCCCGTCACAGATGGATGCAGGTTAGATCTTTCCGGTAAGTCACCATGTGGTGACTTACACACTTTTATAATGGGTTAGTTTATGAGGTGAGGGCTAGCCAAGAAGAGGCTGGTGATGATGGGCCAGGCAGAGTTTAAATGTATATAATTTTCATGTTGTTATTTTGGGCATAAGCAAGCAACCAGCAGCTGAGCGGGCCGGCAGCTGGGGGCTGAGAGTTGGGTGCTGGGAACACAACCTACACCTCTCCTCTATCTACAACAAAGAAGCAGTCTAAAGAACTCAATGCCCACATTCCCAAGAGGTACAATGGATGGGTTTTGGTCATTTAGTGGGTTATGAATATTTGTTATCATTTAGTGGGGGTATGGGAACATAGGGTGAAAAAGAGCCATTCATCTCAAATATTTTACATTGGTATGGATTTTTTATTTTGATTTTATTTATTGATTGACCAGTTGATTTTATTTGATTAACTTTTTTATTTATTTTACATACTGTCCACAGTTCCCTCCCTCTTCTCTTCTTATTCCCCCCCCACACATCCCATCCAATCTATTCCTAATCCACTCTTGCTCCATCTCTACTCAGAAAGTACCTGGCCTTCCATGGCCCCTGGTATGAATTTTTGTATACTGATATAAATTTAAAGTTATTTTTGTTATGGCATGTATATGTTCCTACTCTTGTTTAAGGTATTATATCCATGCAACTCATTAAAAATGTAATATAAAGTTCTAGTCCTTGAAAGCTATTATTAAAAATTGTTTAAGATAATTAGTTAGGGTTAGTAGTTAGTCATCTATAGCAACCAAACTTGTAGTCATGTTAGGTATGTTTTCGAAGTTAAACATATATTTTTTCATTTTAATTTTATTTAAAGAACATATATTTTAGATAAACAGGTGATCTTCAAATACTTCAGAGACCTACAAGATGTTTAATAACCTAAGGCTTTTCATAACACTGAGAAATGTCTGCTCCTGGCAGAACCAATCTACTTCATAAAAAGATTATGGGCATTGAAGAACCTCCATATGGAGTTTGCTTTCATTGTTAAAAGAAAGAGAAAGAAAGAAAGAAAGAAAGAAAGAAAGAAAGAAAGAAAGACAGACACTAGCCATTTAGGCAAGAAACTGCTCTTGCCTCCATTGCTGAGAGTTTGCTGTCTAAATTGGACAAGCAAAACATAAAAGAAGGCAACCACTGGACTTTGCCAAGACAAGGTAAGAAAGTCCTTCAAAATTCCTGCTTCACAAAAAAGTCTGTCAGATATTCTAGGCCTGTACACTGAATGTTAATGCTCCAATATTGCAGAGGAACCTTGGCTGACTGTCCAGGCAGCCAGATGTCTTTGTCATTTCTATAGTTTTGGAAGTTGCTTGCTCTGTACTTCCTGTCTACTTGGGTAGTATTGTATCTTTCTCAGGTCTCTGATAGAGTTGAAGACAAGATAGTTATAATTTTCTTTGTCATCAAATTCAAAAAGAAACTTATTTAAGAGGTATAAAGTGTATAAGGTTGAAAGATATAAAAACTTTAATTGTTTTTCTAAGAAAATATTTTGAGGTCTAAGAGGATAATTTGGGGTTCATAATAAACTAAGATAGAAAGTAATTTAGGTACACAACTTTGAACTCACCAAGATAGAATATATAATGGAATATTTTCTCTGAATTTGCCAAATACAAGTGGACTGGATATTGGAAATGTAATTCTTTTTAAACTCATTCTTCATTTTACATATCAACTACAGTTTCCCTTCCTCCTGTTTGCTTTCCCCACCTCCCCTTTACCTCCCATCCACTCCTACTCTGTCTAAATGTAATTCTTAAATGTTAATTGTTCTTATTGTATATAGTATTACTATGTTAAAACTAAAACCTTTCTTTCTAGTTAGACAAAAAGGGGAAATACTGCAGAATATTTGTTTAACTATGTAAAGGTGTGTTTCTATTTGTTTAACTATGTAAAGATGTGTCACATTTGTTTAATTGTGTAAAGATATGTTGATGTTTCATCTTGCCTGCTTACAGCACCTGATTGGTCCAATAAAAAGCTGAATGTCCAATAAATAGCAAGGGAGGAGGTGTAGACAGGAATTTAGGCTCAGGGGTGGTGTAGAAGGGTTCTTCTGTATTTCTTTGCTTTCATTGGTTAAATAAAGAGACTGCCTTGGCCTGTAGGATAGGGCAGCCCTTAGGTGGGTGGAGTAGAAAGAACAGAAGGCTGGGAAGAAAGGAAGTATAGCAGACACCATGGTTCTCCGGCCTGAGATGGATGTAAATTAGAATCTTTCCGGTAAGCCACCACCTCGTAGTGACACACAGACTTTTAGAAATTGGCTGAATCAGATGTAAGAGCCAAGAAAAGGCTAGAGATAATGGGCCAGGCAGTATTCAAATTAATATAATTTTCATGTGGTTATTTCGGGTATAAACTAGCCATGCAGCCCTGTGGCTGGGAACTGGGCAGCAGCGGGACACAGCCTGCTCCTTCTCATTACTACACAGGGGAAGAAAGAAAAAGAGACACCAGGGTGATGACTGGGGCCAGCCAGCCAGACACAGAAGAAGGAGGAAAATAGTATACACAGAATGAAAGAGAGATAAAAAAGGCCCAAAGCAAAATGTAATTAAAATAAAAAGGTTAGATTTAGGTAAAAGAGCTAATGGTACAAACCTAAGCTAAGGCCAAGCATTCATAATTAATAATTCTCTGTGTCTTTATTTGGAAGCTGGTTGGTGGCCCCCCAAAAAAGCCGACTACAGTCAGCTCTAAACACATATGCATATGAGCAGCACTAAATTAACTACAGTAGACTGTATTTATATAGTTACAAACGTAAATATATGTAACAATAATTAACATGAATTTGAGAGGAAGTGGGGGAACATGGAAGAAGTTAGTGGGGGAAAGGAAGGGGTAAAAATGATTTAATACAACATTCATGTAAGAAATTCTCCAAAATCCTGGGGCTGGAGAGATGGCTCAGAGGTTAAGAGCACTGACTGCTCTTCCAGAGGTCCTGAGTTCAATTCCCAGCAACCACATGGTGGCTCACAACCATCTGTAATGAGATCTGGCGCCCTCCTCTGGCATGCAGGCATACATGGAGGCATAATGTTGTATACATAATAAATAAATAAATCTTTAAAAAAAAACAAAGAAATTCTCCAAAATCCTTTTCAAATTTTTATTTTAAAAAATTCTAAAAAGGTACCTGGCCCAATGAATAGGATTCAGATGTAGCTAACTGTCCATTGGTAATATTCTAAGTCAGATGGATAACGATGCTTCGATAATGTATTTATTATAGAACAGGATCCCAGCCAGTGGCAAACCTGCAAAGGAGGGAACCTGGCAACATTGATGTAGGCAAGATGTCAATCATTTTGCTGTGTATGGCAGATGAAAGGAAGGGAATCCGATCCCAGCAGTGTGACTGGGATGAAAGCCAAGACTCTGGGCTTTGCAGATACAACAAATGAGGAATGACATGTAAAGGAGGGCTCTCAGGTCAAGATCACAACAACAAGATAGTTGTTGCTAAACCTGCTGATTTCTTGCCAGCCCCCATGTGTACGTATGCTTCAGGTGGAAAGCATTGTTGTTCAGTAGTTTTTATGTGACATTAAAAATGAGGCTAGATAGTTCATTTATGACTCGCTTCCTTATTTTGGATACATAATCATCTCTTACATGCTATCAACTTTATTGGATATTGAACTTACAGCAGTTCAGCTTTCACAGAATATAAATAGTGAATACTATCTATTGAGTGTCTGCCTTATCCTGGAAACTGCTAAGTATCATAGTGTCTTTGACACATCTTCAAACAAAGCTATAAATGTAAACTGCATTCATTAACTTTTTGCTCCTATGACAAAACATTGGAGATAATCAACTTGAAATGAGGAAAGGTTTATTTTAGGTCAGTTTCAGAAGTTGTAGTCCATAGTCACCTGACCTGGTCACCCTGGGTCTATGGTAAGGCAACAGATCATGACAGGGTAGTACGATGAGCAACCTGTTCTCGTGAAACTCAGGAAGCAAGAGAAAAGAGATGAAAATTCCATAAACACCTTCCAAGGCAGGCCCCCAGTGATATAAAACTTACTACTGGATCCTACTTATTAAAGGTTCTATTACCTTCCAATAGTGCCAAACTGAGAACCATGCCTTCCAACAAGGGCCTTTAAAAGACATTCCAGATGGAAGCTCTAACATAAGCTCTAATTCTAATTGTGTATGATATATATGCAAAGACCTGGATTGTAGGATTGCTTTGTTTGTCTTCATAAAGAAAATAAACACTGGGAGCTGGAGAGATGACTCAGGAATTAAGAGCACTTTTTATTCTTGCAGAAGACCTGTGTTCAGTTCTCAACCCATACATGGCAATTCACAACTATCCATAACTCCAGTTACAAGAGATCCAATGCCCTTTTCTGATCTCTGAGCTCGCTAGACATGCACATGGTGCATGTACACACACATACATGTAAGCAAGACATTCACACATACAATAAATCTAAAAAATGTAAAAAAGTCAATAACAGTATATGATTTAAGTTACACTCTTTTTACTATAGGACACTTTTATCCAGTGTTATTATTTTACTGCCTTCTGTAATTATCAATCTGAAAACAATACAAATGAATGAAAATTCATTATCTACATTTGTGATTTTTCTCTAAAAATAAAACACGTGCCAGCTGTTTGAGGATTACAGGTGATTTTAATATGTAAGTAGTCCACTGCCAGTAAAGGGAAGGAGCTCTCAAAAAGACAAAGCAGAACCTCTCAATCACAATACTATGTTAGGCCTTCCATTGGCCAAAACCAATATGGTCTGATTGAAACGGACAACACAAAACATTGAAATTGTTTAATGTGGTATGTCAGTGGACAAGAAACAGTGCATTCTGAATCTGTACTTTGCTTCAAAGAACAAATTGTCAATCATAGCCCAATTCCAGAACCGTGAAAGGAAGCTGAAATGCCATCTCTACAAATCTACAGAAACTGACATGTCCTTTTGAGAACAATCATCGCAGCACAAATCCCATGAGATCTAAGAGCCCAGAAATGTAAATCTGAATGTCACAGGGACATTCACACTCTGCAAAAGTCATCCCTAAAAAAACTGGTCACCAAATGACAAGATGACACTTGAAAAGGTGAAGGTCAAACTTCAACTCTCCATAATCAGTATTTTCAAGACATGGGAGGTGAAAGTTGAGCAGGACACAAGAGCTTCAGAAAAGGGACAAGGGTTCTCTCCATATCTACTTGTCCTTAAACCAGCAGTTCTCAGCCTGTGGGTCACGACCCCCATCAGATATTTACATTACAATTCAAACACTGCAAAAATACAGTTATGAAGTAGCAATGAAGTAATTTTATGGTTGGAAGTCACCACAACATGAGGAACTGCGTTAGAGAGGCTGCAGGCAACAGGACGGTTGAGAACCACTGACTTAAACCCACAAAGCTTGGGGTGAAGGAAGCCATGGAAATAAACTAGGAATTCAACCAAAGAAAGGTTTTAATTTGGAAAATGCCCTCCTGACCCAGCAGACTCCAGTGATGGGTATTTCTGAACTATTGATGCTGAGAAGTAAAAATAAAAGCAAGGATATGGCTTTGATCTACAAATCAGGCCCTGGCAATGAAGAGAGAGAGAGAGAGAGAGAGAGAGAGAGAGAGAGAGAGAGAGAGAGAGAGAGAGAGAGAGAGAGAGCTTTACTTTCCCTTCAGACTCTGACGATGGTATCTGTAGTTTCCAATCCACAGGCTGTTAGGATTAGTTATCTTCTCTACTTGATTCTTCAATCTTTAAAGCAAAAAGGCTGCCAGGAATCACGACTCTCCATGCAGGTGATATGAAATGTAGATATTACGTGTAGAGCATGTAAAAGAACTTTGTAAAATAACATTGTTCTCAGATAAAGTTCCAGTCTTAGTATCTCTCTTCTGTCTTAAGAATTAATGGTTGGTGTCCTGTAGGTTCCCTTGTCATGAACTTGACACTCCCCATTCCCTCTCCCAGCTCATACAATCCGAGCTCCGCTGAGAGATTGACAGTGGATCTCTGCATCTGCTTCCATCAGTTATAGGATGAATGTTCTCTGATGATGATTAGAATAGTCACTAACCTGTAACCTTGTCTGTTTGTGGGGCTCCTAGCAGTAGGATCAGGACCTGTCCCTAGCACTTGAGCTGGCTTTTGGGAACCCATTGCCTGGGTTAGGATGCATCACCCAACCTTGATGCAGGGGGAAGAGCTTGGTTCTGCCTCAATTTGATATGCCCTGCTTTGTTGACTCCCATGGGAGGCCTGCTCCTTTCTGAATGGAGACTGTGGAGGAGTGGAAGGGGAGAGGGGTTGAAGGGAGGTCGGGGGAGAGAATGGGAAGAGAAGAGGGAGGGGAAACTGTGGTTGGTACGTAAAATAAATTTTAAAAATTTCATTAAAAACACACAAAAAAAATTTTAACAGTCGGGCTAGGGAGACAGCTCAGTCAGCACGGTGATCGTAAGGTGGGTATGAAGACCTAAGTTTAATTTCCAGAAACCCTGTGAAAAAAAACAGCTGGGCTTGGTGGCATGCACTCAGAATCCCAGCACTACGAAGGCAAAGGCAAGTAGATCCCCATGGGCTCACTCGCCAGTCAGTCTACCCTACTTGGCAAGTTCCAGACCAGTGAGAGACATTAACTCGAAAAGGGGAATGGGGGAACAGAAGACCAAAGTTGACATTCCTTAGGAGTGTGAACTTCACTATTAAAATAGGACAAAGTCATACAGTTTAACTAGTGCATCCTGGGCAGAAACCTGGAAGCCCACAGAGGTAGCTCAGGATCACTGTGCTTTGCTATTGCCCTTCAGTATCATCAGTTATTTATATGTGTGTGTGTGTGTATAATTATATATATTCATAATTCATATCTTCTTCCAACCAAGGAAACTATTCACAAATTGAAAAGCATCAGTTCACATCACCCCAATTTCCTGCTTTCCCCAAGACATATCTCTTTGGGAAGGCTGGAAGTATTTACACTATTCTGAGCATTAGTGACCGTATCTTATTCTTCTTTTAAAGATTCAGCAACCATTCAGTTAAAGGAAAGGTGTATAAGCACCCCAGTCACCAAGAACAAATGTTTTACCCAAAGTATACATATTACAGACTTGACAATGAGCAGGGAGTTAAATGCCAAATGTATTATCAATCCCAAGACATTTAATAGAGTTCTATGTAATCATGAGCAGAAATCTCCAGACATTACAACTTTTTCCTGCTAGGTTACCTGCAGAATAGTGCATGTTGAATCTGCCCAAAGATATTTAACTGCTCACATACATTTTGTTATATGCATAGCAATAACAGATAAGTTGGTGCACCATTAATTATCTCAGAGCGAGCTTTCCCCATCATTGTCCACTTACTTTCTCTTGCAGAACTGGTACATCAAAGAACATACATTAAACTTCATGAGCTTAAAACCCATTAGGGCTTTCATCAGCCACTGTGGTGGAGTTCGAGGAGCCCAGCTGGAGTATAGAATGTTTCACCAACATTTACAAGTTTGCTTAGGATCGGGGTTTTCATCAGCTATGATCTTGGCAAATATTATTCTTGTAATTCTCACCTTTTCCAGTCAATAGAGTTTGGGGGATCAGTTTTCAAATATTTTACACCCTGATACCTATTTCTTCAGTTTTCTGTACTCATGCTTACCTTCATTGCTCGCTCCTTCCTAGACCAGCCTCCCTGCTTTTACACTTAGTCTTTGGTGCACTCTGCTGTTTTCAAACTAAATGTTTGCATGCAAACTGAAAATCCTTGTGTTTTGCCTAACACAAGGTTCCACACATTTGTTTTGGGTTCTTGCTTCTTGGTGTCAACATAAAACATCAATAGTTTGTCCTTGTGTTTCCCAAAGTTATATACAGTACAGAAATACATACACCAGTTGGTAAAACACCACAGGCAACCATACCATTAACACTTTTCCTAACATGCTCCTGGGAATTCAACTTTCACTGTTTAATAATTTTAAACTGAATTTTATTTCTCTTTCTGGAATTCATACTGTCTCAAGGCTGATATGCCCTACATTTGATCTTACATTGACTTACTGTGCTCAATCTCATCCCTCATAGTCTCTTTCACTAAATGTTCCTGCATTATTTCTCTCTCTCTCTCTCTCTCTCTCTCTCTCTCTCTCTCTCTCTCTCTCTCTCTGTATGTGTCTGGTTTTATCTCTCACATACTCTCTCTCTCCTAGTCCTCTCCTTTTTTCTATTT
>JAQHUG010000034.1:5803110-5826923 GCA_028555095.1 Dicrostonyx torquatus | reverse complement strand
GAATATTTGACACTATTTAGACACAGTCCTGTTACAAGTTAGAAATGTTGTCCTTGATTCACACATTCCAGTAAGTAATATCAATAAAATCCATCAATTCGCCCAGTTGAAAAAAAAAAAAAAAGAAAGACAAGAAGCTAGATGTCTAGGTCTTAGGCAAGAACACAGAGAATAATAGCAAAAATGTGGGCTTTTGTTTTGCAACCTATAAACTGCACAACTACAAGAAGCTCACAGAACACCGAATAGATGAGACCAGAAAAGAAGCACACCACAGCGTATCATAGTTAAAACATCATACAGAACAAAGAAGTATACTTGAAAGCTCCAAGAGAAAAACATACAAGGCACATATAAAAGAAAATCCGTCAGAATAACAGTTGATTTCTTAACAGAAATTCTGAAAGTCAGAGGAGCCTGAAGAAATGCACTTCATGTTCTAAAAGACCACAACTGTCAATGCAGACTACAGTACCCAGCAAAGGGAAAAGCTTCCCATGAGACAGTGTTTAAAACATTCACATCTACCCAAACAATGTAGACTTTAGGACCTTTAGGTCCTAAAAGTAATACTAGAAGCAGCACTGAACTGAAAAGAGGAGCAACCACAGTCAAGAGACTCTAGAAAAAAATGAAGCTATAATTAGTAAAATGCCAATGATGACAGAGAATACAGCCAACGAAATAAGAACAAAATGAAACAAACTCATCCCTTTCAATAATAACTTTAAATATGAATGACCTCAACTGTCTCATCAAAAGATATGGGCCACTGAATGGATTAAGAAACAAAACCTATCTGTTGTCTACAAGAAACTCATCTCAGCTTTAAAGTTGGGCACCAAATCAAAGTGAAAGGATGGAAAAAGGAATTTCAAATAAATGAAACCAGAAGGCAACCAAGCATTGTCACCCTATGATCTAACAAAATAAACTTCAAGCTAAAACTAATCAGAAAAGACAAAGAAGGGAACTTCATTCTAAGCAAGGGAGCAATTAACACAGATAAAATTAGCATGCTAAACACATGTGCACCAACCTCTGGCTCACTCAAAATGTATACTATTGTAATTGAAGGCATAGATAAAAACCAGCCCAGTAATAGTAGATTATTTCAATTACCCGATTTATTCATTAGGTAGGTTATCTGAACAAAAAGTAAACAAAGACATCTTACATCAAATAGACCTAACAAATTTCTACAGAATATTACACTAAAACACCAAAGAATATACATTCTACTCAGCAGTCCATGGAAGTGTCTCTGAGAAGAAATTATATTCTGGGACACAAAACAAATTTTAACAAATTCAGAAAATTGAAATAATCCCATGTATTCTATCTGACCATTATGCAATAAAACTTGAAATCAACAGGAAACAAATTTGTATAAGTGCATAACTCGTGTAGATTGAACAGCTCATTACTAAATGATAAGTTGGTCAAAGAAGAAATGAGGAAACATTAAAAATATCCCTGGAGCTAAATGAAATTTAAAACACAACAAAACCTCTGTTACATATGAAAACCAGTTTTGAGAGAGAAATTTCTAGATTCATTCAAACCACCAAGGTTAAATCAAGAAGAGATAGATCAGCACCCTAAACAAACCCATAACAAATGAAGAGATTAAAGTAATAATAAAAGCCTTTCCACTAAAAAGATTCCAGGCCCAGATGGGTTCACAGCAGAATACTGCCAGACGTCCAAATAGCTACAATACCCTTCTTAAATTGTTTGATGGGGGAATCGGAGAGGCAGAAAAATATCTTCCCAACTCCTTCTACAAAGCCAATATTGCTCTATACCAAAACCAAGTAAAAACACAAGAAAAAAACAGAACTACAGACCTATATGCCCGATTAGATATAGAGACAAAAATCTTCAAAATACTATCAAACTAATATATGTGATATTTGGACTGGGGTTGCTCGCCACAAGAGTCTTAGACTATCTAACAAAAATCTCAGTGCCAGGCATAAGAAACTTTTATTAAAATAGTTGGTCAAAGTAGTCCAAACTAGGCCAAGCCAGAGGATCAGGAAGTTGCTGTGCAATTGTGTCTCCTAGAACAACAGAGATGTGACACTCATAATGCCTCAATTTCCCAGCTAACTAAACAAGACCTGAACAAGGACAATAACAAGAAACATGCTAACACAAAAGGGGAAACTCAGAAGCTCCACCTCTAAACAAAGAACTACAAGCAGCTAATGTTTGTGGAGAAAGGGAGACTTAGCCTCTCAAAGGGATGAACCCCTAATTGATTATCCAATACAAATTGGTCAGCCCTAAAATTATGTACACAAAATTCACAATAAACGGACACAGCAGGTTGTATGCATATATTGATGCATAACATATGTGTAGCTACTTAAGTGTATAACATATATCAACAAAGACAATCAAAGAAAAAACGCCATGAATTGAGAGGACGTGAAGAGGAGAAAACATGGGAAAGGTTGGAGGCAGGGAACATGGGAGACACTGGAAGGAGGGAAGGGCAGGGGTAAGCGATATAATTATATTTTATTTTTTTAATTAAATAAAAATTAATAAATGAGATAATACACAATGAAAGCCCAGTGCTTCTTGAACAAATTAAAATTAGTAACTGAACTGGATGTTGACATTTTTGTTTATAAATATTCAACTATAATATAAAGTTGTCATTTTTTGCTTGAATTGTAAATAACTCAAAAGGCGATTTAAAATGAAATGCCTCAAAAATGTCTGAGTTTTTGAATGATTTATACCCAGTGATTCTGACTCAAGATGATAGACTGACCCTACTGCTTTGACAGCCCACGGTAAAACAGCAGTGAAGAAATAAAACAGAATAACTGTCAAAAAACATAGAAACTAACTTTTCAAAGGACAAGCAAATGGAAACCTCATCGCATGTTGAGAAGAATTCTGGACACTGAAAAGAGAAATGAGTAGGGACATACCAATGGCACAGAGAGGGTTGCATCCTAAAGAGATCTGCTCTGAAACACGGGAGTGGTGTCTGACTACACAGAAAGATCTAGACAGGACAACTAGCAATGGACAACCAAAGTACAGCTATGAATCTGGCCTACAAAAGAGGACCTCTGCATAAATACCCATTTGTAAAACAATAAACCACATGGTTACCCCTACGCAGAGGTCTCGTTTCACCCGTGGGCACAAGACAAGGTAGAACAGAGAGTCAGTCACAAGACTGGTACTACCACAGTCTTCTGCAATTCTTCAGATGAAACTCTAAAAGTGGGCAGGGCAAATTGCATATGGAAAAAGAAAAATGATGAACATTAGCATTCTTGGGCCCACAAAATGTTCATCCCATGTGATCCTAAATCTCGTTCTGCATTAAGGGTACTAGAATTCTTATACAACCCTAGGGTGGAGAAAGAAAACCCTGATGATGCTTGTGACTGAATTTACTGCCGACAAACCTACTCAAAGGCATGAATGTGGAATTAATGATTTTTAAAGTAACCCATTTGTGCATTCTAATATAAGCAACTGTGTGGAAGTATCATGGCCTAGTTCGTAACGGTAGGAATACACGTTGATTTTAATAGCACTAAAATAAGGATTTACTCTGAGTTCTCATGTTGAGAACAGAAAAATTATATGCATTGTTTTTTCTCTAGTTAGGAAGTTCTTTTCCACAGAGGCGTGCTTAGCAATTTTCAAAGTACTTGTCTGCATCCTGGAATTGAAAAAAATAAAACAAGTTCGCCTAGCATAGATGATGAGAATCATATTCCTTACAGTTAAGGGAAAGAAGTCGTAACTAAGGCAATGTAGTCTGATACCTGTGGTGTTGGCCCGGAATCAGAAACATCAGTGTAAACTCACACACTTAATGTGCATGCAGATATAGAGGTATGTAAATGTATTTGGCTCTTTCCAAAAAGAGGATTTAGAGCGGTGACACCCTAATACCAAGAAGTACTTGGTTTTCAAATAGCATTCTCCACGCTTTGGGGAACTGGTTGATTTAAGGGTTGGGGCAGGGAAAACTGCAAGATGAGGCTCAGGTAGCTTGTGTTTCCACAAAGCAAAACTTCAAAAACTGATGAGAAAAAAAACAAACAGTGCTCTTTGTAGTCAAATCTTGAGACAATCTGAGAATCAAAATGCACTTTGGTTGAAAGGATTCTTATCGGCATAACAAAAATAGTAAGTTATTGGCTCGTAACAAGAGAAATAGGTAACAGAATGTGTTAAAGGAAAGAGAGAAACCAGGCAGGTGGTGGTGGTGCATGCCTTTAGTCGCAGCACTTGGGAGGCAGAGGCAGGAGGATCTTTGTGAGTTCGAGGCCAGCCTGGTCAGGCTCCAAAAGTAACAGAGAAACCCTGTCTCAAAAACCAAAATTAAATGACAAAATAAAATAAAGGAAAGAGAGAAAAGGCGATAGAAGGCAGCTTGATACTATGTCTACTAGAGACATAATAGAAAAAGTTCTCCCATAAGACTTAAAATCTCCCTACTCACAGATTCTTGGCTATATTTTCAATACCAGGCATGAGTCCTAGCCTGTGAAAAAGGCTTTAAACCCAGTCAGAAAGTGGCTGGTTTCCCCCATAACTTCCATGCCTCCTTGTACCAATATACATACATGCAGAAGATCAAGCCAGTTGAAATTGCAGTGTGGATGAAAGGAACCTCACAAAGACTCACCCATAGCTTAGGAGCTATGAGCAACTGATGGTTGCTGGCAGAAGCAGGGAGTAATTTTATTTTCAGGGATATGGTCCATCGGGCGTTGTCATGCTCCAGTGGCTAGCCTTACACCCATGTGTATGTGGACATCACTAATAGGAGTCGGTGAATTCAAAAACAGGATTTGAAATTGGGAGAGGAACCTGGTAGAGAGGAAAGAGGAAATGGAAGGAGTAGAGGGGGAACAGTATGATCAAAACATGTGGTTTGTAAGTATGAAATTCTCAAAGAATAACTTTAAATTGTACTTTTTAGAAAAACAGGAAGAAAAGCTCTTCTTTGGTGTATAATTGAAAAAACAAACTTAGAAGGAATACAGGAAATAGAAACTCACTGTGTTGCATATTGCCATATTAATTATTTTAGTCTGTAATTACTGATGAGCAAAATAAGTGGGCATGAATGTGATGAGTAATGAGGTAAGAACTCAGTCTCAAAGTATCTCTCAGCAAGCTACTCAATAATTATCAAAATGGTTATTACACAAGGGAGAAATCTGAGTGTTACCACTTTAACAAAATGGTCAAATTAATATTTGGGGACAAATATAACTCATTCGTCTGCTAATTCAGTGCAGGGAGGATGACAGAGATGGGCATTAGATTTCCAAAAGAAATGGACGGTTTGAATTTGATTATGAAGAAACCACAGACAGACCAGACTGAAAGACATTGCAGAAAAAGGTAAAAAAATAAATAAAAACAGCAGTCTATATGGTAGACATCTTACTCTGAATCGTGATCTCCCATTCTGTATTCAGAGAACATCCACTTGAACCGCAACTAACACCTTCCTCTCGAGTCTCTCCCACCCCTTGCTCCAGGCCAATGCACACCGTCAGCTGGTAAAAAAGATTACTGCTTGTCTAGAGCCCTCCATGATCACTCACCTTCTTGGGATAAAGACAAGCACCCTCAATGCTGCCTACAAGTCCCCTCAAGGTCTTGTCCTTCCCCAGTTGCTACTTGTCATATCATCCTTACTTGGTCCTCGGCAGTTATCAAACCCCTTACATAAAAACTTGGGACCTTTGCCTGAGCTATTCCCTCAGTCAAGAGCTCTCTTCCAGCTTGTCCTCATCTGGTTCACTCCTCTTTGTGATCGTCAGATCTCTCATTGTGCAAGTCAACTCCATATTCCTGAACCTCCGTAGCATCAGTCCAGTGTTGGGGCTAGTAAGCATCCAATTCAGATTGTACTTGTCTTTCTGTGATTCCTTAAACAGTATCTATCTTCTCAATCCGGAGAGACCTCAATTGGAGGTCTCTGTGTGTTTGGTTTATTATTCCATCTCCAGATCCTGTCATAGAGCCTGCAACATGATTGATAATGATAAGATTTTGTAAAAAAAAAAAAAAAAAAGTTAGTGAATTAACCAATTCGTCATATGTTTCTTAGTCTTCATAGAAATGTTCTTGTTTGGTTAAACAATCTTACATGGAATTCTGCAAACTTTAGTATAAGTAGCTTTAAATGAAATAACTATTTAACCTAAAGGCATGTGGATTTTAATTTATAAAAATAAAGGTAGCAATATATTGTTGCTTATCTTCTTGAGTTATGTTGCAGTTAAATTAATTGATCAAAACTAGCACGTTGGTTCAAAAGGTAAAATCACTTACCAAGTAAGCTTGATGACCTGAGTTCAATCCCAGGATCCCATGATGAGGATGACATGCTCCCAAAAGTTGTCCTCTGATCTCCATCTGCCCTTTATGGCACTGAGATGCCTGTACTCACGCATCCATCACATACACACACACACACACACACACACACACACACACACATGCACGCACACACGCACACACGCACTACTAAAAACAATGACAGTAGTAAATGCTTAAGTTTTTCATTAATTTATCAGAGTGAGGAGCGTTTTCTAAAGCTCGTCCTCCTGTATCCAGGCCTGATCTACCACACCATGGTTTTTAGAGACACTATTTGCATTTGACTAGTACTGACACACGCCCCAAGACTGAGCTACCCTGCAAGATGCTCGTGTACACATGTGGAATTGCAGTTCACAACCTGGAGTCACCATTCACTCTAGCACTGCCATTCTGCTCAGGAATTTTTCTCAGAGCCTGGAAAAGAGACGCAGGTGGTATCTTACTAGACGTTAAGGTTTCTCAGCCACATAAAGAATACATTCAAGTTTCAGGAGGATGTAGTTAGATATATAGGAAGATGTATGAAGCCCTGTTGGATTGACAGAATATAATTTCTACCCACTAATCAAGTCTCAAGCATGAAATAGAGACTGGTCCATAGTTTTAAAGTTTAAGTCTATTGATGCAGGCCTGTGGTGGCATAGCATGACGGTCATATGTGGTTAAGCAAAACTGTACACCTCAACAGTAGGAAGTGAAAGACAGGAAGAGAACTGGGCCAATTTCCCATAATCTCCAGCTTAAGGGCATGCACAATGACCCAAGACTTGCTTCTAAATCCCACTTCTTAGTTTAACCACTTCCCAATAACACTATACTGGGGAACAAACGGTTAACCAAGGAGCTTTTGCAGGACACTCTAGATTCAAACTATAAGCAACCTCTATCACTATTAATGGGCTCAAATCTTCATTCTGCAGAGGCATAGGTAATGTAAAAAGACTAATGCATACTCTGCACGGGACCCATGTCTCCAGCTTACAGATTTACTCAGGTCATCTCACGTCTATTATCTTCAAGAAAGCAAGTGCCCTGACACTGAAGAAAGCTGAACTTTGAGTCAACAAGTTGATGTTATTAACAGAGAACTCGAGCAGTCTCCTTTTCTGTTATTTGTTGGTCAGTGTGTGTTTTTGATGAGGCTATCAAAGCCAGCTCCAGGAGAGCTGCCAGTATGCCTCTGAAGTGATTTTTAACAACCTATTTCCATCAGACTCATGCAGTTCCACACCTATTCACACATTCCTTCGAGAGTCAGTTTCATTCCAAAAGCCATCAGATAGTTCAAAGTCACAAGAATCAAATTAAACATCAAAAAACTTCATCAGAGTTGTTTTGTTAATTTAAACCAATCTCAATCCAATTGACAACCCCAAATGCTGAAGTGTCTGTCATTTGTCAGAGAGATGCATGGAAACATTTTGCATTCATCTCAGATTTTGTTTGTTTATCCCTCATACATTGTCTCGAGAAATGTTTGCTATCATGCCTTTATAACTTCTTCATGAATTTTTCACTCCCTCCCTAGTGTATGGTATAGTGTATGGTATTTGCAGTTGTGAACTCATATCAAATAATAAAACAGACACCCATGACCTCTAGGAGTAAGCAATATGGCCTCTCAACCCTGACTAGCTGCAGTTCAGACAGGCCAAGCATTTTTCCCACAGTTTAATATCTTCCCCAAACCCCTCCTATTTTAGATTTACTGGCTGCTAGCAGACTAGTACACATTACACGATGAAAAGTAGGATCAGTGTGTACAGGAATTTTCCACGACAATTAAGTCTCTCCATCCCAAAAAGAACCTAGAATGCAACCCTGAGTTCTTTGAGAATGCAGCTCAAATTGATGTCAGCTGCATGACCACTTCTGGATGTGGTGTGTTTTTAAGAGAAGGAGGGAAGAAGCTGCCATACCAATCACACCACCAGCAAAGCTGTGGAATGTCATACAGGGTTGCAAGATGGCAGAGATGGGTACCGGGTATTTGTTGATGAACAGAAGTGTCTGTACTCACTGACAGCAGCAAAAGTCTCAATCATGTTTTTCTTTTCTGACATAGCTTCCAATCCTGACTTTCTGCTGGTCCCAGCGGTCTTATAAACTTCATGATATAAAATCATTTTAAAATGATTTTATATGTTGAGTTTAATGCAAATACGCATTGTACTTTGCTTTCACCTTCTTGACCCTGTTTCCAACTTCTACCAGATGCACCTACCTCAACATCCCCTTCCCAATTACATGTCTAGATGGTATGAATAAAAAGAGGAACTGAGGCAGGGGAATAAGTTTTGGAGGATCTTAAGGTAGGACAAAGGGAGATTGGGAAGAGATAAGGAAACCTACGATTTTATGAGTTCTCATTCTGTGTGTGTGTATGTGTGTGTGTGTCCCCCTCTCCCTCCCTCTCTCTCTCCTCCCAGCCCCGTGCTGTGTGTGTGCGCGTGTATGTGTGTGTGTGTGTGTGTGTGTGTGTGTAATGAGTTTTCCTATACAGAGGGCTAATGATCCTCTGAGCTGTATGATAGCTTTTAAGAATTTCTCAAGTTCTTAAACTACCTAGAGTAAGTTCTGGTATTTATGATACATCCTGACTAGTGGACACCAATATTATTATGCCTTCTATAACCATCACTGTGAGGCCACTTGTGAGCTGAGCCAGTTGCTGATCTAGGTGAGCATGACATTGTGTGCAACTGCATAAAGCAGGCCTAGGATATATAAAATCTGTGACCTCACATGGAGCTGAACATGAGCATTTCCTTGTTTTCGATGGTGTGTATTCTGGTGTACAACTCATTGGCAAACTATGATTTGCTGTAGGAAACTCCACAGACGCATTGCTCAGACAGGAATGCGAGAACACATCAGGACTGTATTAGATCAGACTATATCCAGAGGTGTTGGATGAGTGTAGCTGCCACATGAGCTTCAGTTTCCACATAGGAAATGTGATGACAGCAGTATTATTCCTGTCTATGATGAGGCCCTGCCCTCTAAGAGGAAGCTGTGGTAGGTTTGAATCCCCAAACCTGTCACCCTGGGACTCCTTCGTGAAAACTACATACAGTAGCATATTTCAACACCCAAACCTAGCATCCATGTATATAAAGTTCCTTATTACAGCTTCAGTACCCACCTGCTAAGTTATCCAGAACCTTCATAATAAATGTACCACATATATGAAATTTATGTAAAAACATAGACTATGAAACATTATGTCTCTTGAATTTTAAAACGCATAGCATCGGTACATCAGGAACTTTCACTTTTTGGAGAAATGTTTTATTTTATGACTATTCTTTCAATTGTTTCACTGTTGTATTCTTCCACCAAATAAAGCTATTTCTCATATATTCAAATCTTCTGGTAGTTTAACACCCTTACTACTTAATTTCTATTCTGTTCTACATAATATCCTATTGGTTATTTTATCCACACTCCTGACTCCTTTGAACTGCAAGTTCCCTGTGTATGACAATACCAAATCTAGCTGATGGATAATAATATCTGGTGGCATTTGTGAGCAGACCAGAAACAAGCAATTTATCTCAAACAAGCACCCATTCTCCAGAACATAAGATGTCATCCTCGTTTGCCATAATATCTGTCATTTCAAAACATAACTTGGAGAGGAAAGGCTTTATTTCAGCTTCTAGGCTATATTCTCTCATTGAGAGAAGCTATAACTGAAGCTCAAAACAGGTAACTGGAGGCAAGAGCCCAAGCCAAGACCAAGGCAGAATGCTCTTACTGGCTTGTGTCGACTGGCTTGCTCAGCTATGCTTCTTATACAGTCCAGGCCTACCTGACCATGAGTGGTACTGTCCACAGTGTACTAGGCCCTCCTACATCAGCTAGAAATCAAGAAATGATCACATAGAAACACACATGGACAAATCTTGTGGAGCCAATTCTTCAAATGAGGGAATCTCAAGTATCTCTAGGCTTGTGGTGACAAAAATTATTCATCTGGATGATGAGTATCATCTAGATCATCTAAATCTTTGTCTAACATAACTGTAGTATTTACTAGAGTCAGATTCCCTTTAAGAAACCTATGATTCTTGGGATTGCCAGGTTAATACATTGTTGAAGAACACCAGTCAGACTCATGATAACAATCTTTTGTTTCTTTCTCAAGATAATGTGCTTCAACTCCATACAAATGTGTTCATGTTATTCAAGATTATATAATGCTCCAAATATGTATATTTAAATAAGGATCTGGATGTATAAATGCCACATGTTAGATTATAATTATGTAGAATAAAAGAAAGCAAAGCAGGAAGAATGAAGAAGAGGGTCAGAGATGAAAAGACACTCATGCACTGGTTAGGAAACTGTGGGACTGTTCATGCCTATTTAGCTCAGCAAAGGGGTACATATTAAAACTATTAATATCCTTCCCTGACCTGAGCAAGCTTGATTGTATAGACATAAGAATTAGTTACTTTAAGTATAAGTAGACTTTGACTGAGAAGATTCTAGATATTTCTATTTCACAGGCTTAACCTAACAATTTCACTTTTGCTTTTGTAATGGCTAGATTTTATCTACACTGTGTTCCCAGTTCAAGTACCTTTTCTAGTCTGATTTAGGTTTGAAACGATCTAGAAGTTACTTAAATATGTTTAAAGCATTGTCTTTTATTCAAAGTGTTCCTTACGAGTGTGATGACTTCAAGCAGAGGCTTTGTAGCTGGGCTTTTCCCATTTGATGACTGTAATTCTGGGCAAGTTCCTGTGTGAGTCTGAGTTTCCTGCTCTTGAAGATGAGGAGGAGAATAGTTGCAAACACAGATGGTCATCATGAGAATTGGATATTTATTTATTTAGAGTATTTAATGAAGTGTGTTATTCTTTTTGAAATTTTTAAAGTAATAAAAAGTAAAATCAAAGAAGTTTTAAAAGTTAAATAGTATGGTATTCTCCATGTATTTGGGAGCAAGGGGGTATACATGAGTTCATTCTTAACATTTTAAAACCTTCAGTCTTTCTATGAATGCACTTGTTTGCATTCTATCTCAGTTACCCTGTGTATGTATTTGTGTGTATGTATTTGTGTGTATGTATTTGTGTGTGCTGAAAGAAGAAAGCATGTACATCCGTATATTTGTTTTCACAACTGAACTACGCGCTGTTAAAAGGTGAGATCTATTTCAAATACTTCTTCCGTTCTTTTCTCAGTGTTCAGTCCAGGGCTATGCTCACAACAGACTGTAAAAAAATATTACCCAGGGAAGAAATCTAAGTAAGCAAACACTACAGCCCAGGTAGCTGTTTATGGAAACACAATGTCTACAATTTTTCTCTGCCTTCCAGATTTCACTTTTAGAACTTTACAACTTCGTGTATCCAAATGAAATAGTAGGCTTGAATTGGAGATTGTTTTGGAATTATCCAAACTAACTTTACAATAAAAATAGTCTTCCAATAACCTGTCTTCCAGATCCCATTCATTCAAATGATGTTTGGTTTCAACCATAATACAGTTGAACAACTCTAAGTAGAATAATTAGTGTCAGTGGCTGAGGTAGATGCAGTTCTTAATCTAATCTAGAGTCCACATTCCAGTACTGAATTAAGAAAAGAGTAAATGTAAGAGAGAAGTGGGAGCAAGAATTGCTATAGAGAAAAACAAAGCATTGTGGGGGATAAAGAAGGACCAGCAACTGGGAGAGAGGTGGCTATTAGCCAGAATGATCAGGAAGGTGCGCCAAAGAAATGCCACTTGATTCAAATTCTAAAAATTAAGCAAGACCGTGCTGTGTACACGGAATCAGGAATCTGCTGATTGTGAGGTAGGAAAAATAGCCTGTAAGCCATATAAAGGGCTTTAAACCCATTCTGAATGAACTGGGAAAGGAGTCAAGAAGATGACTGTTAGCTTGGTTTGGGCTTTAATAATTATGTAAAGGAAAAACTTTGGAAAGGGGAAGATTGAAAACAATAGTTGAGGAAAAATAGCAAGTGATTATGGTAACTTGACAGTAAGAGGGGGACTGACAACGGACTTCTGCTCAAACATTCCTATAAACAGGGGCTATCCATAATGAGGGGTCCATAGCTCAGCTCCACTCCCCTCCAAAGAAGCAGGGACAGTTAACTCTTCTTGAGAACGTGCATCAGAACTGCTGAAGATGTCTTCTTAGGGCAGGGAATGTAGCTCAGAGGTAGCATGCATGCCTAATATGCACGAAACACCACATAAATGTGACACAGTAACACAGCCTATAATCCTAGTAGCACATGAGATATGGAGGTAAACAATCTAGAATTCAAGATCATAGTCACGGTATAAAGCAAGCTTGAGGACAACATGAACTATATGTGATCCAATGTCAAAAAAAGTTTTTTGGTTTGGAACTCTTTTTCCTCTGTACCCGAATCCTACTCTGTATAATCCCTCTGAAATAAATATTTTAGCAAACACACACACCACACACACACACACACACACGTGAATTTACTGTGGCATTAATTGTAAGAAAAAAATAGGCCTTAAAGCCTGGGCATACAAACATGATAAACGTGATAAATTTAATTTATTAAAGTTCAGTAGATTTTTTTGTGATGCAATTAAAATTTTTAGGAGAGAATGAGTCATCACAGAAAATGCTGGGTGCTAGGTCAGCCAGTGCGGCCTCTGTGGAGGTCTTCCTACGTGTGGAGATTGAGCTTGGGTCCTAAGTGCTTAAGTGAGCCGAGCAACGGTCTTCCTGGAACTTTACTTCCGCTTCCGGAACTGGCAATATGAACCCTCCTGAGGAGGCATCTGTTCCAGAAGATGGTATTTATGTGGACGGTGAAGACCAAACCAAGAGCTTGAGCCTTGTGCCAAGGCCTGCTGAGAGCAGCGAGGGTGAAGGCAGCCTCCCTAGCCCCAAAGGCAGCGAGTTCCCACTGGTGTCCCAGCTGGAAGTGCCGGAGCCCACATCGGTGGTGCTTTGGACCGAAGAGTGCTGGCCGGATTCCCCGGTGCCGGAGGAAGAGAGTCTTGAGACCCCAGTTGATGAGAAAGTGGTTGATTTGAACTTCCTATCCCAACCCAAGGTAGAGACTGTGGCCAGTGAGCAGCAGGTGACCCACCTTGAGGTACCAGAAGTCAAAGAAAACCCATTCCCAGAGGGCTTTTGTGCTGAGAACGAGACAGGCTCCAGCAGGAAAGGTCTGCAGGCCTCAGGTTCAGAGGAGGTAAAGCCTCTCTTCCCCAAGGGACTGGAGCAAAGCAGGGCTTGGGTGACCCCGAGGAAGAGAACCACTAGCAGGATGGTGATCAGTGAGGATACCCACCACCCCATTTCCGAGCCTGAGTTGCCAGAAAAATTAAATGAAGTACAGATGATGAGGGTGACCATTTGTCTCAAAGATGGGAGCCAGGCCAAGACCGGTGGCCCAGCAGAGACAGGAGATCTAGCCAGACACTCGAATGTCCAGGCCAGGGAGAGTTTCATCCGGATGCCCTCCTCCCTGCTGACCCCTACTCCCCGGGGACTCACTTCTGGCATGGAAAGGCAAGCCTCGAAAGAACTGGAAACATTTTCCTTTAAGAAAAATCAAGGAGTCTTATGGGGTAAGGGAGGAGCCAAGCCCAGCTACCCAGAGGCTCCTGGGGCAGGTGGCCTGCCCAAGGCCAGTCCTAGAAAGAAGATGACCCAGAAGAAAAAAACCCTGTGGGATGCCTCAGCTGTTTCCCTGGGGAGAGCCTTCCATCAGTGGGGTCAGAGACTAAAGTCAGCTCCTGCAGAACCAGCCACCTTCCCCCCAATCTCTGGTGTTGGACTGCCTGGGAGGTCCAATAAATGCTCACTGCTGCCTTTGAGACCCAAACAGTGCAGGAACTTCTACACTGGGAAGAGACCTGGGGCAAAGAGGACAAGGGACTTACAGTCAGTAGCCAAAAAAGACACTGACTTGACCAAAGATTCACAGGTTCCATTTCCAACACCCAGGGCAGAGCCGTCTACCCAGAGCACGCATCAAGAATTCAGCGGTGGGGATATAAACGCCAAAAGCCTCCAGGACCCAGCAAACTCTCAGCCCTTAGCCCCGAGCCAGAAAGGCATCCTGTCTAGAAAATCTGCATCCTCTGGTGACCAGGAACCACCTGTGGCTCCCTTACCCCCAGATCCAGAGATGCAGCAGCTACCGGGAACACAGGGCTGTCCCCGTTGTCCAGAGTTACAGAAGGAAATAGAGAACCTCAAGAAACAGCTATTGGCCCTGCAAGCTGTCAATGAGAAGTTCCAGGCACCGTCAAGTTAAACCCACAGGACAAGCCGCTGGTGTCCGTGGAGCCCGGTGCCGCAGTTCAGCTACTCCCTTCGGTTCCTCCTCCAGATTCTTGCCCCTTTGACGCTGCTTAGCCTCCCAGCCCTTCTTTGGTTGACAGTAGTTCACATACGTACCTCTTAGGAAGGAAAATAAAAGTTTGTGATAAAAAAATAAATAAAGATGACTTTGAGAATGCCATCTTGTCTCTGCCTTCTTAAAAATGATCTATGTATGAACGGGGCCTGGAATGGAATATGAAGTAAAAATTATGTCAAAGATAAATGATGTTGAAGAGGCCAAGGGTATTTTTTTCAAATCTCTATAAATGTTTCAAAGTGCTAGTGTTTTATTTGGGCTTCAAGTTTTGATTTCGTTTGTTTCTTTGACAATGGGCCCATATCGTTTTCTATTTCCATCCATTTGCATGCAAAATTCAAGATGTCATTGTTTTTTACCGCTGAGTAGTACTCTAATGTGTATATACTCCACACTTTCTTTATCCATTCTTCCATTGAGGGGCATCTAGGTTGTTTCCAGGTTCTGGCTATTACAAATAATGCTGCTATGAACATAGTTGAACAAATGCTTTTGTAGTATGATTGGGCACCTCTTAGGTATATTCCCAAGAGTGGTATTGCTGGATCCTGAGGTAGGTTGATTCCCAATTTCCTGAGAAACCACCACACTGATTTCCAAAGTAATTGCACAAGTTTGCATTCCCACCAGCAATGAATGACTGTTCCCCTTACTCCACATCCTCTCTAGCATAGGCTATCATTGGTGTTTTTGATCTTAGCCAACAAATGGATGGAAATAGAAAACACTATCCTTAGTGAAATAACCCAGACCTAAAAAGATGAGTATGGTATGTACTCATTAGTGGACTCTAGTCATAAACACAAGACTAGAGAAGCCAAATAGCAAGGTGAACCCAAAGAAAAACATATATAGATTCTCCTGGAAATTGGAAGCAAACAATATTGCTGGGCAAAAGTTGGGAGCACGGGGGTGGGAGTAGGGATGGGCGAAGAGGAGAGGGGGAAGGAGAAGAGAGAAGAAAAGGATTGGGGAGAGCTTGGGGGAGTGGGAGGCTGGAGATGGAGGTAAGGTGGATGTAGGAGCAAGGAAGAAGATATCTACATTAAGGGAGCCATTTTAGGGTTGGCAAGAGACTTGGCTCTGGATGGGATCCCAGATGTCAACAGAGATGTCCCCAGCTAGGTCCATGGGCGGCAGAGGAGAAGGTACCTGAACTGGCCTTGTCCTATAGTCACACTGATGAATATCTTCTATATCACCATAGATATTTAATTGATGGATGGAGATAAAGACAGAGACCCACATTCACATCAGAGCAATGGACTGAGCTCCCAAGGTCCAGTTGAAAAGCAGGAGATTTCTTAAAGTAACTTATATGAAAACAGAGACATATGAAAAATTTACTAGACAGACTGCAAGAAAATTAAAATTCAAAAATGAGAGATCCAGATGCACTCTAAAGAAAGAACATAATAGAAGTCCTCATTTAAGAGGATTTTCCAGGCTGGAGAGTTGGCTCAGCATCTAAGAGCACTTATTACTCCTCCAAACACCAAGGTTTCATCACCACATGGTAGTTCACAACAGTCGGTAACTGTAGTGCTAACTTTTTCATGGATACCAGGCACATGTGTATTTCACATACATATATGAAGGCAAAACATTCATACCCACAAAATAATAAAATAATTAAGTTTAATAAAAGTTCAAGAGAATTTTCAAAAAAAAAAAAAAGAAAAGCAGAAGGAGGGAGAAGATGAGCAAGGAATTCAGGACAGTGAGTGGTTGGTCCACCCACTGAGACAGTGTGCCTGATCTAATGGGAGCTCACCAAAGCCAGATGGACTGGGACCGAACGAACATGTGATCAAACCAGACTCTCTGAATGTGGCTGCCAATGGGGGCGGACTGAGAAGCCATCGGTAATGGCACTGGGACCTGTCTCTTCTGCATGTATTGGCTTTTTGGGACCCTAGTCTATTTGGATGCACACCTTCCTAGGCCTGGATGGCTTGGACTTCCCACAGGGCAGGGTACCCTGCCCTCTCTTAAGGATGGAGGGGTAGGGAGGAGGGAGGGTTAGTGGGGGAGCGAGAGGGGAATGGGAGAAGGGGAGGAAGTGTAAATTTTTTGAAAAATAAAAAAATAAAACAATGGGCCTATATCAAGGAAATCACTATGGTTCTCCAGATAGACATAAACTTCCCTCTCCAATCCTGGACGCCTTAGGGAGTTGCTCCTGTTTGGGATTAAGTCTTTCTACAGGGCTAGGACTAAGAATGGGAAAACACAAATATAATCTAGGTGCTTGTGTGTTGCTTTAACATTTTAAGCTAAGAATTTAGTCAGCTGACACCTTTCTCTTTCCCTCTGGTATTCCCTCTTCTCTGGGAAAGGGTCTGGATTCTCCCAGCAGCCTTTGCTCACACACCAAGGAGCAGCCTGTCCATGTAGTAGCATTAATGCATTCCAAGGCTCACCAGACCAATTCTAACTGGTGTGGTAACCAAATTGGGCTACAGAGGCACAGGCAGAATTTCAGAAATCAGTAGGATCTGTTGAAGATCTGGCCCAACAAAACCTAAATGTAAGATTTCTATGTGATAACTCCCCAGGCCTGGCAAGCAGAAAACAGGTGCAAAGCCATCACAGAGCTTTCAGGATGATTGCAAACAGAAGCCAAACACAGAAAGGACTTGGTAGGAATCACTTTTCCCACAATTCTTTACTGGTGTCTTAGACAAGGCGACTTGATCACTTTCACACCTTCTCCCATTTCACCCCATGACAGACACCTAGGCTGTACTGATCAAGAATATGGCACTCGGGAGTCTAGAAATAGAAAACATCGTTTATGTGCTCCGAAGAAGTATCATCTTGTGGATAGGAGAGATTCACACCAATATCAAGGAACAAACTGCGATGCATAGTGTAAAAAATAACTGCAAAGCTACGTGGCATGGAGTTAAGAACCCTGTGGTGTCGCTGTTAACTCACCTTTAAATCTCTGCTTCAGCCCTTGCTAATCAAGTGACCTTGATGACTCAGTTTAATTTTGTTGAGCTTTCATTTTTGCTTCTCTAAAATGGGGGAGAATAACAATTAGGCGTCCTGTGTGAGGAAGAACTGCCTAGAGCTTAAAGTCAGATTTCAGGAAAATATCAAGGACTGCCATGGTTTTTAGATCTATGGACGGTAGAGTACAATTTTGATGGCAGATTTCTTACCCTGGAGGTAACATAGCTGCCCCTCACCCGACCCCCGTAACTATTGGGATAGACCAAGGATTAGTGAAGAGACCATCTTTGGACCTCCTGTGACACCATAAAGAAAAGGCAATCATGTAGTTGGGAGGAAGACAGCAAATTAGAAGCAGCCACACCAAACCAAACCAAACCAAAACGCACTGAGTGCGCACAGGACAAAGTATCGCAAAACTTGCAGTGAGCCAGGGACATCACCACTCCTGTTAGGAACTGCTTTCCTATCTCTTTCCTGTGAATACAACACTACTCTATGGAAAACTTCATTTAAAAGCTGTCAAGGAACATTGGGCAGTGGTAGTGCATGCCTTTAACCTCAGCAGAGGCAGGCAGTTCACTGTGAGGTCAAGGCCATCTAGGTCCACATAGTGAGTTCCAGGCCAGCCAGAACTATATAGTGAGACCCTGACCCAAAATAACAAATGAATAAATTACCAAGGGAAGTCGACAAAACATCACATTTGCTACTTTAAAAAGAACAAATAAAAATCACCAAATGGGAGGCAGCCCAAGGAAAATATATTTGTGAAATGTGCGATGGTAGGTGAGAATTATAATCAAATGTCAGCATAAACATCATCAAACAATAGTTCTGGCTTAATCCATGAATGGAGCAAAGGAGACATTTCTTTAGTAACACTGGTTCATAGGGTGGACTTAGCACTCAGGAGAGAATTTTAGAGAAAATGACCATAAATAAAAGGTCGTACTAAAAGCTTACAGTGGACCAGAAACACTACAAAAGGAGTCTGGAGATGTTGCTCGGTGGTGGAGTTCTTGCTTAGGATACATACGGTCCTAGGTTCTATCACCTAGTAATAAAGATAATTACAGTGAAGGGAGATGTGCAGAAGAGAACACCATAGATTTGAAAAATACTTAAAGCTAGTTCCCTTGAGGAAGATATCAATACTAAATAATATTCAAGTCAGAATAAAATTCTAGTATACAGAGAAAATACTGATATAACAATTAAAACACCTTCCCAGATCAGCAGGAGACTCCCAATTCCATCTCCCTAGACTAATCGCAATTTTTGAAGGCAATAATTAAAATAAAATTAGTAATTTTGACCATATATACAAATTTTGAAGTTTGAGAAATATCTTTGAAACTTACTTTACAATAACCAATTCCACAGACCATAAAGGAAAAGAATGGACAAATTTGATTGTTTTTTTTTAATACATCATAGAAGGAACTTCACAGGAAGCATGACTAGCTGTAACTGCAAGAACGGAGATTCGGTCTTGTTATAATGAGATATGCAAATTAAAACTATCAAAAGATACTACTTCTTAAATGACAGAGTGGCAAATCATAAGGAATCAGTAGCGCTTGGAGTCATCAAATATGTTTGCATTGGGAGCATCACTCACATGTGCTTCATGAAGAACAGTTGACTATATACATTAAATATAAAAATGTGCACACCAACAATTCCAATTGAATAGGTCAGCCTCAGCTATTCCTAGACACTAAAAATTATGCTCACTCACACACACTGAGGAATTACTTACAAAAGCAAAATAAGTAGCCCACTAAATTTCCATCAACTAAGTAAATGCTAGCACAGTTAATAGCGATGAAACACCCTACACCCCAAAATAATGAGACATCTCCTTGTTTATATATAAAGTAAATCTCCAAGACAAGCCATTCAGTAACAAAAGCAAAGTATAATGTGTATAAAGAAATTCTATGGGTTTGTGAATACTTAAATACGCATTTCAAAATTGTGGTTTTCACTGGAAGAACACAGGAGAAGCAAGCAAACATGTATCTCTGGTGAGGTAAAACAGATCTTGTGTCGGACAAGAGAAATGGCCTCTGATTCAATAGATTTTTGTATTACCTGGTAAAAATTGTTTATTTTATCTTAATTATTGCTTCCAGAAATTTGAATTAGTTTAAGGAGATGGAACGGGAAGTTTTTGTTCTCCTGGGAAGGTTTGGAGAGCTTTTTATATTATAAACTCAGTTCTGTATTTCTTGATATAATAAGTATTATTTTTATCTTGGTTGAGAACTTCAGAGATTAGGCATAAAAATAATTTCAAATTCTCTGTTCTATTTAAAATACTGTATCCCACTATTTGACTGTTTGTGCCAATACTGTGAGTAGAAAATATGTCACTGTAGCTATAATAGTGACAAAATGTTCCATGTATTATGGGGATTCAAAGAGGGGATCAATTAATTCTGGAGGCAGGTGGATGGTTACCAGGAAACCCAGAGATAGAGATGAAGATTCAACTGGCCCTTGAAGGGTGTTAGTCACTCAAGAGACAACTGGTGCAAAAGTTATAGGCAGATGCCAAAGCATGAGCGTAAGAAAGCACCACACGAAACCTGTCATGTTTACAAAGGGCCCTTGCAGGGCAAAAACATAGGAAGAGCACAAGAGAAGGAACTAGAGAATTGAGGTGGGAGCAATATTACAGAAACCCTAGCTAAGACAAACAAGATGCCTTTACAAATCAGTGGATCTAAATCTTACTGACTATCAAAATTATCTGAAGGAGCTTCGTAAATACAAGTTTTCAGATTCCGTCTCACCCAATCAAACCTGACTCTGGTTGGTAGAGTCACAGATCTGCAATTTAAACCTAATATTACACTATTTGCACTAATATTACAGACAAGACCCTGTCAGAACACTGGCCACATTGTCTCAGGACAGCATTGTGTGTGCAAAGAGAAAGGAATGGACCGTGGAGTCCTATTGGGAAGCTTCTGGGACCTATGTATAGTTCCCACGTGGTATGTGTCAAACTGAACACCGGGAGTTCTGGGTTCTTGCAGCCCTAAACTCATTCTTGCCTGAAAAAAAAAAACAGCAATAATTCATGATCTTAGTGCCTCTGCTGTTGCTTTTTTTTTTTTTTTTTTTTTTTGGTTTTTCGAGACAGGGTTTCTCTGTGGCTTTGGAGCCTGTCCTGGAACTAGCTCTTGTAGACCAGGCNGGTTTTTCGAGACAGGGTTTCTCTGTGGCTTTGGAGCCTGTCCTGGAACTAGCTCTTGTAGACCAGGCTGGCCTCGAACTCACAGAGATCTGCCTGCCTCTGCCTCCAGAGTGCTGGGATTAAAGGCGTGAGCCACCACCACCCGGCCTTCTGCGTTGCTTTAGTAAAATACTCTGACAAAAGAAAGCAACATAAGGAAGAGTTTATTTTAACTCACAATCCAACTTAGAAGTCACCATGGTAGAGAAGTCAAGACAGCAGGAGGTTGAAGCAGTTGATCAGGTTATGTTCTAAGACAGCAATTAATGAATATCTGCTAGTGCTCAGTTCAGTTCTCTCCACTTTTGCACAATCCTGGATCCCCCGCCTAGGAAATGGTGCCACCCTCAGTGAACAGTTCCTCCCATCTCAATAAGTATAATCAAGATAATCCCCTACAAACACGCCCAGCGGCCCATTTCCCCAGTGATTCTAACTTTTGTCGACTTGACAGCACTAACAGTCATGCCAATCATGTACAGAGTATCAGATTTGAAATGACATTTTGAACAGATACTTCAACTGCTTCCAACAACTCGCGGCCTGGTGTTAATGCTCAAATGACATTTATTATATATAAGTATTCAACTAGCATCCTTTCAGCAAAAGATTCTCCGGCTTGGATTCAACATGACAGAAAAGATGCCTGTTGCTCCTTTAGTTATGAGGATACAGGAGACAATGATCCTATCACCAAGGAGTCATTCAAGCCTCTGCAGAAAAGAAGTCACAAGCTGATAGCAGCCTAAAGAGTTTATCTTCTGTAGACATAATCCTAGAAAATCTCAGTCTTTAATTAAACCCAGAATATTAAATATAGGTTTAAACCTCCCCAATCTGTAGATGAGAAAAAATGAGACATAGAATCATGTGCTGATACCCAGAATCACACAAGAAATACTTGTCAAGAACTTGAAATGGAGACATCCCAAAATCTATTCTCTACAGTACAGGAGACAATAACATCACGTCCTAATCCTATAACTAATCTTCCTGCATGAATTAGGAAGGTGGTTTGGATATTACCTTGTCTCTTACGAGGGCTCAAGAAATTATAGAAACTCGGTTACTAAATAATCCACATAGAGAGATTTTACAACCTGAGTCATTTGCATTTTCTATGACTGTGATGCTTACTGAGTATCTGGAATAATAGTAAATCAAACAAATAAAGAAACAGGGTTCTCTCTGGGTATCACCAGTCATCTCACCCAAGAAGCACCATGGCGAAAGAAACTCATTCACAGCTGTTCTCATCTCTACTAAGGTTTCCTATATTCCTTTCTTCTTGAGTAAAGTTCGCATCTTAAGATATACAGAAGAGATCACAGATGTATATGCATGCTACCCATAACTTAGCCTCTGTCCTTCACAGACATTACTAATCAACTCCAATACTTTTTCCACTACTCCTAAGAAAAACCTTTGTCTTTTCCCACACAACCCTAGACAATTTTTACTATCTAAGATGGGACACAATACAATTTTTACTAACTAAGATGGCATATGACTCTAAGGTATATGAATTTGATTTTGTTTTGTGCATACAGCTATAATCAAACCTTAAATTCAGTTTGAAGCACAGAGTGGTAGAGGATAAGCAAGAGGAGTGGGCGAATGAATAACAACAACAGTTGATGGGTGTTAAAAAAAAAGAGCCTGGAATCAATTCAAACTAATTCAGTATATATACTGAGATCACACACTGTGATGGAAGGTGGGTAGGGAGAGAGAGAGAGAGAGAGAGAGAGAGAGAGAGAGAGAGAGAGAGAGAGAGAGAGAGAGAGAGAGAAACCTCTCCTTTAAAAGATTCTATAAAATATTTCTGTTGAGTAGGAACCTGTAAATAAATAATCTTTAAGCAGTGTTACAATGATTATAGCAATGAATTTCATGTTCTCAAATAAAGATTATAAACAACTTTTGCCATTGGAACACAGCACACACAATAAGACATGGTAGGAATGATGAATTTTGTAATGTTTGTTAAATGATCTAGGAGCAGAGACTATTGTACTTAATAAATGAGCAAAAGCTTTAAGAAAGAAGTCAAATTTCTCATGAATCTTAAGAAATCATCATTTGGGGGACTAAAGAGATGTCAGTAAAGTGCTTGCCTTGCAAGAGTAAGGACCTGACTTTGATCCTTACAACCCACATCTAAAAATCCAACATGGTGATGCATGCTTCTAATCCCATAGCTGGGAACATGGGGACAGGTGAATCCTCTGAACTCACTGGCCAGCCAGTTTAAACTATTTGGTGATCTCTAAGCTGGTGAGAGACCTTCTCTCAAAAAAAAAAAAAGTGGATAGTACCTGAGGAACCATAGCTGAGTTTGTCTGAGGTCTCACCAAAGTGTTCACAGGTACATGCATATGCACCCACATCTGTGCACCTGCACACACATGCACACAAAAATGTAATAGCTTTTCCAAATTAAAAGACATACATAGGCCTTTTTGATGGCGGCAGGTCCTTGGTGAGTGCCAGAGCTTCAGATCCACCCGCCCAACTGGAGTGGTAAGACTAAACTCTAGCCCCCAGGAGCTCTGCTCGATTGGGAGGCCCCCTCTTCCCCTCCCCAGGCTTTTCTGTGTCCCACACCCCAGAGGGTCCCTGGGCAACGCTCCCCTTTGACAGGACCCGGTTCCCCGCAGGAATTGGCCTGCAGCAGGGCTGGGAACTTGGACGAGGGTGGGTCCAGGATAAACCTGCAGGGCTCCAGCAGAGAAGCCCGCCCCTTTGATTGCTGCTGGTCCTTGGTGAACACCACTGCTTCAGATCCCTCCGACTGGAGTGGACCAGACCAATCCCCTCAGACCAAGCAAGTT
>JAQHUG010000034.1:5765977-5801077 GCA_028555095.1 Dicrostonyx torquatus | reverse complement strand
GATGCACATCTTCTTAGACCAAGACGGAGCGGGGAGGGCCTTGGGCTTCCCATAGGGCAGGGTATCCTGCCCCATCTTAAGGAAGCAGGGGGAGGGCGGTGGGGTAGGGTGGGAGTGGGAGGGCCAGGAACAAGGGGAGTAAATGTAAATTTTTTTGTAATAAGAAAAACGTATTCAAAAAAAAGACATACATAGAAAGGAAACTCATTTTTGCAATCTCGCTGCAAAATTATGATGGAAAATAAAATAGGGTTGGAATTACAGCTCAGTGGTAGCAGAGTCAGTGTTTGAAGAGCACAAAGTTCTAAATTCAATCTCTATTGCTCCAAAAGTTACTTCTCTTCTCTTCTATTCATTCGCCGGTAACAGCTTTGTATCTTCCAGATATTTTAAAAGGAGTTTAATAAGTATAATAAAGGGGAATTATGAAAGTTTTCATCAAAGATGTTGCAATCCATCCTTATTTGCTATAGAAGCTCTAGGAACCCCAAATTTAATAATGCTTACAAATTCCACCTGGACACACCCTTTCACAGTTATCTTCATGTGGTTTATTTTGTGGAAAACTATTAAAATCAATTAAGATGACATGTCACTGAGTGGCTTGGTTTAGCTCATGTGTAACAAAAGTACAAAAGCAAAGATTGAAGGGTTGGGGTGTGACACTTCTTTTCACCCATAACTCACAGGCATCTGTTTCATCTGGATGAACAACCATCTGAAATGTCAAAGCATTTTCTTAAAGTGTAAGCAAACGCCTTTCACTGAATAGCTCTATTGGAGAATATCTTGAATAGCATTACATTTTTCCAAAAGTGCTTGAAAGAATTTGTCCTTCATGGATATGCTCCATCATCCTTTCCTACCTTTGAACTTTGACAAGAGTTACAATGGGTCTCCCCTTGCATTTGTATTTATTTTCACACATATGCATTACATCATACATTAGTTCTTTCATGTCACTAAATCATGTCGCTGTAAGCTGTTGGTCCAGAGGAAAGATATCAGGCCTCCATTTCCTTCATGGTATACCAAAAAAAAGAGAGAGTGGTGAAAAGAATAAAAAAGAAGAGATATGACATGGATCACCAGCAGGGCACCTGCTTCCAAGCCTGATGACATGAGTTCAGTCCCCAGGACTTGCATGGTAAAAGGAGGAAATAGACTCATGCAATTTGTGATGACCTCTATCTGTAGGCCATGGCACAATCATAGACACAGAGAGAGAGAGAGAGAGAGAGAGAGAGAGAGAGAGAGAGAGAGAGAGAGAGAGAGAGAGAGAAAGAAAGAGAGAGAGAGAGAGAGAGAACAAAGGAAGAAGATTGGGGGAAAGAGAAAAAGACAAGAAAGAGGAGAAAGAAATAAGAACAAAAATGTGCACATATTCTACATCTGTTTTCCAGGCTGCATGTTTAAATCATGGATGCCACTTAATAATTACAAAAATTCTATGAATCAGGTGTGGTGAGTCATGCCAATAATATCATTATTCAAGGATGATGAGGCAAAAGGATCCAGGACAGTCTGGGCTTCCTCTAAAGAGACCCTGTCTCAAAGCAGAAGAGGGGGAACTGAAGCAATGGTTCAGTGGGTAAAGTGTTTGCTGCAAAGTCATGAGGACCTGAGTTCAGATCCCTGACACCTACACAAGATGCAGCAGTGAACCTCTGTAAACCCATACTTAGGGGACAGAGACAGATGGGTCCCCCAAAACTCACAGCCCAGCCAAAGCACTGTCTCAAAAAGGAGGCGGGCAGAACAGAAAGTAATACAAGAATACACCAATGTTGATCTCCGGAATTCACATAAACATATTCACAAATTATGCACACATATACCACATATAGCACGCACAGACACATACATACTCTCTCTCTCTCTCTCTCTCTCTCTCTCTCTCTCTCTCTCTCTCTCNCTCTCTCTCTCTCTCTCTCTCTCTCTCTCTCTCTCTCTCTCTCTCTCTCTCACACACACACACACACACACACACACACACCAAAAAGTAATCTGAAAACTAACTAAATGCCTCTGTCTCTCTTGGAGATCAGAAAACTAAAACACAATTTGGTTACCTGATGAACAGCAGAGACCAAATGAAGCCCAAGAGCAAGCCTTCACGTTTGCTTCTGTTTTGAAAGCAAGTTGCTCTCCTCAAACCCTTTCTCATAGGACAAAGATGCACAGCTACACTGTATACTATTGGACTCTAATTCTTCCCCAAACCTTGGGTGCAAATGAACAGGATTTCCGTTTCAGAGCTTTAGCCACATCCTATGCAAAATAAAATTAAACCAGGAAACAAAGCTAGGTATTTGTGTGGTAAACAAAACAAAAAACAACAATTACAATTTCTTAGTCAAAGTACAGAGTAAAATATATTTACAATTCATGTACCAACACATAAACTCATACCAGGATTACATATATGTGTGTGTTTATTACATATATATAGTAGTAGTCTTTAATCTATTGATGAGAAAAATAAACCACATAATAGAAAGATGACAAAAATATTTAAATAGGTACTTCATTTTAAAAGTCCATGTTATCTCAGGTAGCTATAAAATGTGTACTCTATCTCAAAATGTATAGAACACAAAAGCTTCCTCCCTAGTGACTGACTATATAAGCTGTCAAGGAAGAAAAGCCTCAATAGTCCTACCAACCTGTGATACCTATGACCAATATGGCAAGATATCCTGACAGGTACAAAAGTGGCACCCGTATCTTGGCAATAACAACAGTGGTGTAATTCAGGCCTGCTCAATAGGAGAGCAATCATGCCTGGTACTAGAAACTTAGTCAAATACGCAGGGATAGTAAGTTACAGATTTTAGAGGAAAACCTTCTACCTTCTACTTTACTAAACTAAGCATAATTCCTAACTGCACCTAAATACTTTTCCTTACATCCACAGGTAAATGTAGCTCTCACCCCTCATCCAAGAAGCTTCTCCTTCTAAGTGTGGTAGGGCATGCCTTTAACCCTAGCACTTGGGAGGCAGAGGGAGGTAGATTTCTGTGAGTCTGAGTCCAAAGCTATCCTCCTAGTCTCTATAGCAAACTCCAAGATAGCCAGAGCTAGACAGAGAGAACTCAACAAGGAAAAAAAAAGTACAAAAAAACAACTAATCCCGGTACTCAGTCCCATTTGATATATCTACAACATGACTCCTGTACCTAAATCTCAGGAAACATCCCAGAAGAGGGCATGGAGAGTTTGTAAGACCTAGAGGACCAGGACGTCTACTGTGGGATTGTGTCTCCTAGACATGACGGGGAAGCTTTGCCCATGATACCCCAACAATATGGCTGCCTAAAGAAGACCTGACCTGACAGTGACAACACCAGCAGACTTGCTCACATGGAGAAAGGAGCTCTCACAAGTTCCCCCAAAATAACTGCAGGCAACTAAAGAACGCTGAGAGCAGAAGTCGTCTTCTTAAGGGATAAGCACCCTAATTCACTATCCAACACCAACTGGTCAGCCTTAAACTCATGTACACACAAGTAACGCTACGCAGATTTAGCAGGACATATTTATATAGCGATAACCATTAAAGAAAAAGAGTCCGTGAATTCAAGATGGAGTAAGGTAAGAGGGGGACATGAAAGGGGTTAAAGGAAAAAGATCGAAGAGGAAAATGATGTTACTATATTTTAACTTCAAAAAATAAATTTAAAACTTAAAAAAAATAAAATGTGCTCTCCAAACCGATATTGTTGTTGCAAGTAAAAGGGGCTTTTCTAATAATTACACCAAGACAACAACATTAAGTGAAGAGTGAGCCAGGAAGACTACAGTGCATAACTTACACTGCACAAATAGGATAAGATGGCATGAACCCGTGTTTTGTCAAGTTGCCTGCTAAGGACATATACACTGAGACTATGATGATATGTTCTCGCTTACACATGGGTCCCAGTTTTTAATTTTTGTTTGTGTATATACTTACGGGTGTGAGCCTAAGTATAGGTGAGGAAACTAGAAAGAGAACCATGAGAGAGTTAAGGAAAGAGGCAAGAAGATGAATATCTGGAATGAATGTGGAAAGGAGCTTGTAGGGTAAGAGAGGAGGGGGAGGATAAACGGGTGGAGGAGAAAGGGAGAAGGGAGAACCAGCAAAGACAAATTGTGTATAAAAATGCCACAGTAAAACCTTCACATGCTAATTAAAAGTCAAATAACTGTAATTAGATGCCTCTACACACCCACTGGGATGACTAATATGAACAAAAATGACAATACTAGGTATAGAACACCTAAAATTCTCATACACTAGTCGGGGGAGGATATAAATTTGGGCACTTACTTTTTAAAAGTTTTTGGGAGTATTTACCAAATAAAGCATATACACATGATGCTGTAGATTCTTCTTCCTCCAGTGTGTGTGTGTGTGTGTGTGTGTGTGTGTGTGTGTGTGTGTAGTTATATGTTACATAGGATTGATTATTCACAACAGCTCTGGCCATCACATGCTCTGACATGACATAGGTAAAGAACTTTGTAATATTCATTAAATATTCAAGGCACAGAGACAAGGGAGTGGCCCAAATGACTATTCCCAGCAAAAGGATGAATGGATTATGAATACAAGGGATGACTGACTACACCTTCATAAATATGAATAAACCCTGCTACATGGGGCAATCGAAAATGGGTTAGAGGAGGAGGAGGGAAGGGAATGGAAAAAAAGGGAAAGGGGAGGTAAAATAGACCATTGTAGGCAGAGACTGCTCGTTCATTTTTGCTCACTCTCTTGCTAACTCTAAGACCTTGGCTTCCTCCATTGCAAAGAGAAGTGATGATGACTAAACCTCACTGGTGGGATGAAGTGTAAGATATGTAGACTAGAGTGGTCCTGCCATGATTGATCGTCATTTTCTGCTATTGCTCTTCTGACTCGCAGAACTTGGGCTTTGACCACAAGGAAAGCAACTGATTTGAATTCTGTGAGCAGATTATTACATTTTAAAAGTTGTTTGTTAATACTGTCAGGCAGGCAGGCATTGGGTTTGGGGATTAAGACAAAAATGGATTAAATTTATGCTTCCATGGCAATTATATTCTAGAATAAACAATATTACATTTTAAAATGATCATGTTGGGTGTGCCTTGATTGATAGACACAATGCTGGCAAGTGTTATCTGAGAGAAGAAAATGTCAGACAAGGACTCTTTAAAAGGACTCAACTCAGCCTGAAATCAAGGAAGATTTCTCCAAGGAAGAGCCTCTTTAGCTGAGATCCAAAGGATGAAGAGAAATTAAGAGGCATATCCCACCTCCACTACTGGGTTAACAGGTGCACAAAGTCATGTCTGACTTTTTTACATGGGTGTTGAGGATCTGAAGTCATCCCTTCAAGCTTTCACAGAATGCTCGCTTACCCACTGAGTCACTATCCACCAGTAATTATATTAAGAACAATAAAAATAAGTGTGCCTACCTTGTAAACATGTTATGAGCGTCCAATGAATTAATCCAGACAGACTGCTGTGACCGGGGTTGGTACATAGAGATGTCTCTTGACAGTAGGTTGAGGAGAGCCCAGAAAGCAATTAGATAAGCATAAGAACGTTTTACAATAGGACGGGCCAAGAAGTGAACAAGGATTGAGAAGGTCAGCCAGGCGGTGGTGGTGCACGCCTTTAACTCAGGAGGTAGTGCTCAGGAGGCAGAGGCAGGTAGGGTCTCTATGAGTTCGAGGCCAACCTGGTCTACAAGAGCTAGTTTCAAGGACAGGCTCCAAAGCTATAGAGAAACCCTATCTTGAAAAAAAACAGCAAAACAAAAGGGGGGGATTGAAAAAGTCTATGAGTCTCTGTAGAATAGATGTAATAAATGTAAATGGAGAGGTACCGTATACATTTGTACGATAATGTATATGTGCTATTTGTAATGTACTTACCCTATGTCTGTAATCGTTATTATATGTTCTCATTATATATTGCATATTTCTCACATGGAAAGAAAACTTGCCTCAAGATGACAGCAAAAATATTTTCCATCCCATCCCAATTGATCTGCAATTTGACCTTGACAGTCCCTCGTCAAGAGGAAAAACATATTTCTTTATCTCCTTGGATCTGGAAAAAGTTTGTGACAGCTTTGGCCAATAGAATATTGTGCTAATATACTTGTATCAATCCCAATCACAGTCCTCGAGGGTTTAGAAGTTTCTTCTTTCTGCTGGCTTAGAACAAAGCTGTTTCATTAGGAGCATGAATACGCTGTGCAGAGCCTAGAACTTGAGAGGATGAGATACAAATAAGGGAAAGAGCCAGGTGGTGGTAGTCCTTACCTTTAATCTCAGCACGCAGAAGGCAGAGGCAGGAGGATCTCTATGAGTTTGAGACCAGCCTGGTCTGCAAAGCTGTTCCAGGACAATCAAGGCTACAGAGGAGCCCTGTCTTGGGGGATAAAAGGAAAAGAAGAAAAGGCCAAAGGGCATCGAGGTAACTCATATGTGCATAAAAACAACATCTTGAACATCTGCTCAGCAGAGCCTCTGGGAGGCTTCTCATCCAAGTTGTCTTCTAACTGTAGCCATGTAAGAGATTCCAGTAAGAAAACCTCAGCACACCCCACAGAACTACTGCTTGTGGTAACAAAGCCCTGTGGTGGTCTGTCAGCTGTTAAGAGGAGGAGGAGGAGGAGGAGAAGGAGGAGGAGGAGGAGGAGGAGGAGGAGGAGAAGGAGGAGGAGGAATGGGAGAAGGAACCATATCTATTTGGTCCTAGCCATTTCCCTTTTAAACAGTCTGAGACCCAGTTTCCCAGCTGTCACAGAGAAGACCCAAAATAAAGACTAATTCCTTTCCTACCTTTTACCCAAACCTGTGGCAGAGATTTAGTTCCTGTTTTGCTATTGTTAGACAGGAAAATAGCACCTTTTGCTCTGCCAGGCATATACGAAAAGACAGAGATGCATTATCCTTATACTGGAGTATTTCCCACTTCTTAGCAGGCATCAGCCTAAGAAGCTCGCCACATTAGCTTCTGTGTAAAGATAAAAGACCAAGCCAGCTGCTGGAGCACCAGCTTGCCTCTTTCATCCTAATGGAACTCAGAAGTAAAGGCTCAGTGTGCCCAAAGCTACACCAGGACTTGGGACCTTTCTCACCCCTGACCCTTGGTGCCTGTCTGTTTTAGAAAGGGTGACTTCCTCCAACCCACCCAGTGCAAATCCTGAAAAGAAGATGACAGGCTGGCTGAATTGGAAATCCTACAACTAAACATTCCTGTGGTCATTAATGGCATTTCATATTCCATGAATATTAAATGTGTGCAGAAATGGAGAGCGCCTTTCTTCATTTTTTATTGGTAAAATATATTTCAAAACGTGCATTTCTTAAATAATATTTGTGGAAGCCGCGTGTCATAGTCACCAGGGAGCTTGTTCAAAATGTAGATTCTAGATGAAGATTGAAGCAGACAGGCTTAGAGGGAAGGCTGGGGAACTGTGTTTTTAATAAGCACCCACAGTGATTATTAATAGCACTAAAATTCAAGAGTCATAACCCAACCCTCTCTGATTTCTTTCCTTGTTTGATTTTGGAGCTGTGAAACGGCTTAGACTAGAAACAAAGAGAGCCAAGCAAAAGTCAGAATTACAGTTCTTTGCATAGTCATTCACAGACTCCAATTATGGCTAAAGACCCCATCTACACTTATGGGTACAAATGCAACAGGTGGCACACTGATTTTTGAAACTGTTTCTGCTTATTCTGCCCAAATCTAAAATGTGTGCAACTTCCTGTCTACTCCAAGGCTCCAGTAGAAGTATTTACTTAAAGGTGTGGGAACAGCTTTAGCTTTAGTGATTTGAAAAGCAATCATCTATTTTACAGGTAAACGTCACAAGGTCTACAACTATCTGTCTTCTTTTGAGGAAACCAGTCTCTCTCTCTCTCTCTCTCTCTCTCTCTCTCTCTCTCTCTCTCTCTCTCTCTCTCTCTCTCTTTCTCTCTCTCCCTCTCTGGAAAAAGAAAGCTTGAATTTGGAGGATCATCTTAAGGAAATCAATGAGCTATCTAGAAGACATCTGTAAGACTTGCATTGGGACATCTATCATACACTCCCGTCAACTCCCATGTGAAGTGTGTACCCTGGAACAGTTGGACATGGGAGCGATATGGTTGAAAGAGCCCAAGTGTGAATATCCTACAGTGCAGGTGCTATAGACTGTACGGACAGTCAGGGGCCATTCGCAGGACGTTATGATAAAGCAGAGAACTGAAATTTCAGAAACTTAAGAGCTAGCTTGTCGAAATGTATAAATTGCCTAGTGATTGAAGCCATTGTTCAAGTTCAATAAGATGGTTTATTGATCCAAAACCACGCATATACACATAAAAACACACACAAACATACAAGTATATGGTTAAAAGGTAAAAAGTTCCCTGCCCACAGCATGAACACATCTCTATCATCTGGCTTTTTTTTTCCTACAGCTCCTTCAACCTCTCCATTCTCAGCTCCAATAATGGAAAACATACCTCACACTTGAGCCAATTAGGGCATTATCTTCCTTGGGAGGAAGAGAATGAGTATCTAACCCAAGTTGGACCCTCAGAATGAATGCCGGAACTTGTGAAAAGTATTCCCAGAAAAGGTATTACTTTTTTTTACTGCCTTTGGTACTGAGAAAAATGGGCTGAGTGATGCCTAGGGATAAGAAGGGCAACTTGGAGTTGGAAGTATAGAGCCAATCATGCGCGAACCAGACTTTCCAACTACATAAACTCATTGATTTTCCTCTATACTTTGCTTAGGCCCATCTGAATTTTCATTCTCATTTACAACATCCTGGGATAACAGCCAACCTGTAGTCATATTAGGCTTTACATCGTCTGCTGGTTCCTACTGTGTTGATGCATTGGGTTTAACTAGGATGATCACACGGTTTATCATCCCAAACTGGAACTGAATCATGAAAAGAACACTAGTCAGGACTAGATACATAGCTCAGTGGTAGAGTTTGCTTGTCTAGCAAACATAAGACCTAATGTCACCAAACAGTTATATGTCACATAGTCGATATTTTTTATTAGTTCACAATATTTATCACAGTATTGCTGTAACTTACTTTTTTATTATTTAATTGAAATTTTACATACCAATCTCTCTTTACACTCCCTTCATCTTCTCTCCAAACCCCCTTCCACTTCTCAGAGAGGGTAAGACTTCCCATGAGCAGTCAACAAAGTCTAGCACATTGCTTTGAGGCAGGACCAAGGCCCTCTCCACTATATCCTAGGCTGAGAAAGGTATCTGTCCAAAAGGAATGATGTTTTGCACAAAGTACATATTTGATGTTCAACTAATTCCATTTTAATATTTCAAAACATTTTCAAAGTATTGACACAGGCATTTTTCCACACATTACTATATAAGCCAGTCATAGCTCTAGGCCCCTGATATACTCTAGTTTTCAGGTTCAGGGAGAGTAATAAGACAACAGACAAGCAAATAAACACTCTCTAGTAGGAGTATATGCTGTAAGAGAAATAAAACACAAGGACTTCTGGAAAATCAGAGACATTTCACAGGGTAGGATCAGGGATATCTCACTGAAAATGAACGTGTGACCTAAAGCCACATTGACTAAATAAAGCACTAAAGGGGCTCCCTATATCAAAGCAATCACCATTGTGTCAGTGCCCTTCCCAAAGTGTAACCACATGCCAATCCGCCCTCAGAACTTTCACCACTGTCTGAAATTGTCTTCTGGATCACAGACTAGCTGATGAGGTCATACAGTGTTCCTCAATATGGAGTCTAACAGTCAACCAAAGTGCAAAGAGTCAAACAGATGGAGAAGACAGTACAGACCAGACTGGGAAAACTTAGTGTATCTATAATAGGACCTGGAAGTCCCAAAAGCTTCACAGATGAAAAGATGATACTAGGATACAGAGGACTCTAGTAGAGCAGTGGTTCAAGACCATGGACTTAAACTTCGGGCTTGAATCCTAGCTCAGTGCGCAATAGCTTTGTAACCTTGAGCAGACAAGTTTGGCGAGATTCACCATCCATTGCGTAAGACCAGAATATTAATATTGCTTTCCAAATATGTACTCAGCAGTTAGAACAGTATCAGAATAACTGGTGTTCAGTAAATATTAGCTATTGTTAGTGAGTAGAGGAATCAGAATCTCAAATGTGTTCAAGAAAGGTAAGAGAAATAAGAGCATTGCCTTTCCCTCAAGAACCTCATTGTAGACTACTGTGTGAGATCACTCAACCACGCCCCTATGTACCTGGTCTACGAAGACTTCACTGAGCTTTGTTTTTTCCCTTCTGAACCAATAAATCAAATAGTGACATTTTTGTTTTAATTCCTAATGGTGAAAAATGATTTAAGATGACAATTTTTTTAATTCTCGGTTTTCTTCCCAGATATATCTTTCTTAAATGTTGGACATCTGCTACCTAAAGTACTGGCAGATGAAAAAAGTAAGTGAACAAGCAGGAAATATTACCAGAAAAACTCAGAAACAGCCTGTCATGTTTATACCAATAGCTTGTTCTTTTCATGGACATGTGTACTCAAGAATACCATATTGTCTGGAAATAAAACTGTCCCCGTTGCATAAGCTGGAGTTAAGTATATCAGCATGCCATGGTGCTCCTCATATGGTGCTTCTCAAAGAGCGCCATGCTTTCCAAATGCCCCTCAAAGAGCACCATGCCTTCCAGATGCCCCATCTCCTGAAGAAGTTGGCATCCTTTCCACAAAAAAGTCTGAAGCTTTGCATAGACAGTTAATAGTTTATCCTTCCACCTTCCCCAAAGCTAGAAAATGGAACCGAGGAATATGGAGGGGAGAGGGATATAAGTAGGGAGGTGGGGGAGACTAATCTACTTCTGTCTTCTGAAGAATTTTCTTGGTTGATGAATTGCCCAAGCACACTCAGGAAGTTCACAATGGAACCAAGACCAAGAATTCTGTCTTATCAATAATACAGGACTTAGTGGGGTGCATACAGATCAATGAACCTTCCAAGGTCAGCAAGAATGATCTGTATGATTTAAGAATTCCAACTACAATGAGTTCTGAGGTTTCTTGCCCCAGAGGCATCATAACTTGGAATCTCAAAGCAGCAAGAAAAAGATGTCTTGTCTTGTGAACGGATGACACTCTTGGAAGATATTCATTCCCCTCTGCACTCTGTATTTTTATCCAGACCATGTATCATGGTCACACTGGCAAGTCTACTTCCTCTGCGTATGACTGATGCCCAGCTAAAGTGTTGCTTCATCCGCAAAATCTTTTACAGCAATCTCTCTGTACGCCAAACATGTTTGATTACTATTTTAGCATGCTTTTTAAAAGGTAAGATCTCATTGAAAAAAAATACCTTGACATGCCTCAGTCAGATTTCTCACTGTTGCCATAAAATAAAGTACAGTGGCTTAAAGCAAACAAAATTATTGTCTTATAAGATTGCTAATTAGAAGCTCAAAATAGTCACACTGAGCTAAAACAAGATATCAGCCAGCTGAATTTCTTTCTGAATGCTCTGACGGAAATTCTATTTCCCTTCTTCCAGGATGACTAGGCATCTTCACTCCTTGGCTTGTTGCCAATTCTTCCATCTTCAAAGTTAACCAAGCCACATCCCTCTAACATTGCTTACATCACATCTCTTTTTCTGATCAAAGTCTGAAGATGATCTCAGCTTATAAAACTCCATGTGATTAGATTCTACTCATCATGATAATTCAGGAAAACCACCCACTCTCAGTTTCTTTATTTAATCTCACAGTTAACATCCCTCTAGCATGTAAGGTAAAATATTCACTAGCTGTGGAAATTAGTGTTGACTTCCTAATTCAGCCTACCCATTCCACCTCTGGCCTACAAAGATTAATACCCACCTACATACAAACTATGTATACCCCATCCCAAGGTCCCCAAATTACAATCTATCAACTCAAAAGTCAAAACTTCATTTGATCAACTCAAATCTTATTATCTAAATTATCTAAAGACATAGTTCTGGGTATAACCATCCATAGACATAATTCTTCTTTATCTAGTACCTGGAAAACACAAAAAACAAGTTATCTATTCTCAATATTTAGTGTTGGGAAGTATGTTAATTGTTTTTCTGTTGCTGTGCTAAAACACATGACCAAGGCAACTACAAAAGAAATGGTTTAATTGGACTTATGGTTCCAGAGGTTTATGATGGTAGAGTGAAGACATAGCAACAAGATTAACTGAGAGTTCACAGCTAAAACTGCAATTTGGAGGCAGAGAAAGCACACAGGGCATGGCACACTAAGACCTCTCAGTGACACACTTGTTCCAAGGTGGCCACTCCTCCTAATCCTTCCCAAACAGTTCTACCAACTGGGAACCAAATCTTCAAACATGTGATCCCAGTCTCACTCAAACCACCAGTGGAAGACAAAATGGCAAATCTGGATGTTGCTGATAAGAAGTGTGGAAGCACCAGGGAAATGAAGTCCCACAGTATAGAAGCTAGGCAGGAAAACCCCATTGAGTTTCAAGATCACAGGTCTATCTCCATACTCAACACTCTGAGCCTCGTAAATAGAGCCCTTACTTGCCATTGAATGGTTTTGATCAGCTTGCTTGCTGTTAATACAATTCTTCCATGTTCTGTGCCATTTCAGGGTAAGATGCCAATGCTTCTTTTTATTTTTTTATTGATTTTATTGAGATCTACATTTTTCTCTGCTCACCTCCCTGCCTCTCCCCTCCCCTTCAACCCTCTCCTATGGTCCTCATGCTCTCAATTTACTCAGGAGATCTTTTCTTTTTCTACTTTCCATGTAGATTAGATCCATGTAATTCTCTCTTAGGATCCTCATTGTTGTCTAGGTTCTCTGGGATTGTGATTTGTAGGCTAGTTTTCTTTATATATAAAGCCCACTTATAAGTGAGTACATATTATAATTGTCTTTCTGGGTCTGGGTTACCTCACTCAATATGATGTTTTCTAGCTCCATCCATTTGCCGTCAAATGTTTTTTTCTGCTGTGTAGTACCCCATTGTGTCAATGTACCACATTTTCCTTATCCATTCTTTGATCAAGGGGCATTTAGGTTGTTTCGAGGTTCTGGATATGACAAACAATGCTGCTATGAACATAGCTGAGTATATGTCCTTGTGACACAATTGAGCATCCTTTGGATATATACCCAAAAGTGCTATTGCTGGGTTTTGATGAAGGTTGTTTTCTAATTTTCTGAGAAATTGCCATACTGGTATTCAAAGGGGCTGTACCAGCTTGCACTCCCACCAGAAAACAGAGTCAGAGGAGTGTTCCCTTCACCCCACAACCTCTCCAGCATAAGTTGTCATCAGTGTTTTTGATCTTGACCATTCTTACAGGTGTAAAATGGAATCTCAGAGTTGTTTTGATTTGCATTTCTCTGATGACTAAGGATGTTGAGCATTTCCTTAAGTGTCTTTCAGCCATTTTAATTCCTCTATTGAGAGTTCTCTGTTTAGGTCTGTACTCCATTTTATTGGATTACTCATTTTTTGATGACCAATTTTTTGAGTTCTTTGTATATGTTGGAGATCAGACTTCTGTCTGATGTGGGGTTGGTAAAGGTCTTTTCCCATTCTTTAGGCTGTCATTGTGTCTTGTTGACCATGTCTTTTGCTTCACAGAAGCTTTTCAGTTTCAGGAGGTCCCATTTATTAATTGTTTCTCTCAGTGTCTGTGCTAATGGGCTTATATTTAGGAAGAGGTCTCCTGTGCCAATGCATTCAAGTGTGCCTCCCACTCTCTCTTCTCTGAGGTTCAGTATGGTTGATTTTATGTTAGAACTGTTGCTATGAAACTCTCAAGAACTTTGTGGATCTCCTGTGCATGTTCTTAGAATTTACATGCAAACACTGTGTTTCAAAGCCCATGAAAATGTACCTAAGTTTCAGTACCTTCTCCTGCTCTGGACACAGATTCCACCAAGGAGACCTGTGGTTCAAAATCCCTACAGGAATATCCACCTCCATCCAAATTTGACTTCTGCAGACGTATTCTTTGAGGATACTTATTTTAAAAAATCTTACTCCATCCTACAACTGTAATGTGCTGTTGTCTTTTGAATGACATCTATGCTTCATGAGCTCCTTGGGCTTCCTGGCTCTTTTTTGTCAGAACTAGCTTCTTAACATGAAATAAAATCACTACTCTGTTAAAACCCTAGCTCCTGAAATAAATAAATATAAACTTTTTGGAACTGTTAATCTGGTCTGACTCTCGTAAAGCCCATTGAGAAACTCGCCTGTCTCCTTATCTCTAGTTGACATGCTTAAACTGTTTTCATTTCTCCCTGAATGTGGAAGAAGGCTGCTGCACAAAGAAAATATTATATCTGCCCATATTCAGATCACACACTGGAGCTGACATGGTGATTTGGCTTTTTTGCTCATTCTTAATAGTGTAGGTCTGTAAATTCCTATTTTACCCACTGAAGAAATGATTACATGATATGTCAGCAACTTGCCAAGCTACACCAAATATGACAAGTCCAAGTCACTGTTAGGAGCTCCATCTGTCTAACTTCTAAACTGGACTGGAAAAAACAAAGAATTTTTCAAAGTATTTTTAAATTTAAATTTTGGTTACTTCATACTTGCATGAAGTGTATTTAAGCATGTTTACCGTGTGTATCTCCCTTGTCCCCACACTCCTGTAGAACTCCTTTTTCTTTCCAATGATCCTCTCCTAGCTTCCTATCTTAATACTTTGTTCAGACAGGTTTGTGCAGGTAGCTATAACTGCTGTGTGTTCATGATGACCTGAGATTACCTCAGCCATGTTATATCTAGATGACAGCATTTCACAGGGCTCCTCCCAATTCGCCAGATCTTACAACCTTTCTGCCTTTGTCTCTGTGGTCTCTGCATCTTTCAGATAACCCCAGCCAACTCTTAACATCAAGGTTTGACAAATAAAGGCATAGTTTGTAACCCCTTCTCTACAATTGCAGAATCTGAAATTCTCTGGAAAATCCAATGATCTTACGAGTGAGCTTAGTACCAAAACTAATTTGGTGATAAAAACAAGAGCTGAGCTGACATTTGATGTTTGATCTCAGTATTTCTGCCAATCATGTGTGTTTCTGCTGCTAGCTGACATTTTTGTTGCATTGTGAGGTTTTTGTGACTTTTAATTGCACTATGAAAATGTCAAAAACAAAAACAAAAAAGACATTCTATCCCTATGTAATTCATAAGTCTCTGTGAATTACAGAGAACAGAAGAGAAAGAAAGAGTACATGTCTCTACCATCCTGAGTATGCCCTGGGCTCCTCTGATCTTGGAAGCTAATCATGGTTGGCCCTGGTTAGTACTTGGTGGGAGAAAGAAACACTCATTTCTGTTGCAGAAATAATGGTGTGTCAATGAAATGTCTTTCCATGGTATTAGGGTCAGAAACTCTAGTATATACAACCTACTGAAGCTAAAAGACAATTTTTGATGTTTTACAATGACAATGACAACCAAAATCTAAAGAAAAATATGTGAAATTTTGCATTGGGGAAAATGATAATTTCAGGTTCAACAGAGTGGAAAACAAAAAAATAAATGTATGGTGTTGTTTTATTTACTGTCATAAAATCATCGAGGCTATTTAAAGAAGCAGTGGGCACTTCTGGTGACTGGGTATTCAGAAAGTTGGCTATAGAAGCACCTCAAGCGTCAGGATATAAAATGCTTGAAAATCCACACTGAAAAGCTGTTGCTGATCATAAAGTGGCTGGAATTACACATACATTTGCTGAAATGACACCGATCAAAACCTTAATCCTGGAGAAATTTGCAAATGTCGATGAAACATCTCTGTACTCCTGCTGTGCTCCCAAAACTCCCCGGCAATGGCTAACAAGACAATAGCAGCAGGCTTTAAGCAAATGGCAATGGAAGGTTGGCTGAGATGTCCTTAGATATGCCGGGCCTGCAAGGAGAGAGCAAGCAGACAGTGATGGGGTAGATTAACATTGACTTTTCAATTTCTATGAAGACAAGAAAGGGCACTTGACTAAGTGTGGTGGTGCAGGTCTGCCTTGCCATCAGCACTCAGGAGGCAGAGGCAGGCAGATCTCCAAGTCTGAGGCTAGTGTGGTCTATATGGCAAGATCCAGACCAGCTGGGGCTGTGTAATGAAACCTTGACTCACAAAGACATAAAGAGTGAATGAGAAGATGAAGGCCTTTGGTGTATTTATACACCATACACGTGTAGCGTGAGATCATTGGAAGCAACCTGCACTTGGAAATAGCTCAGAAGTTTGATTGTTGCTGATCACTGACTCTATTTAATCTGCCTTCTGAAATTTTGGAGATGAATAATATTTGAGCATTTTTTAGAAGCCCTGTGAAACAGCATGATATTATATGTGTTTATTTTCTATGTTCTTTTGTAGACAAGCATCAATTCTTCTTTCCATCTGTCTGCTGTTTCTTTTTTGTCTTTAGCTGTATATTTTTCTATGGTTCACAGGGGCCCAGAAACTTGAGACAAGTTAAAGGAGTCAGGGAGGCTATTCTGTGTTCCAACTGTGCTGCCGTTGACGACAAAGCCTTTGGACTATGGGGACATTTAGAAGATAAAGACAGTGAAGGTTCATCAATAATGGTGATAAAACCATGCCACATGACAGGGACAATGACAGAACTTCGTCGCACAAATGTGTAAGTAGATGAGATGGTGGCATCAAACAGCTACATCCTCCAGTCAGAGAATTACAGAAATGGTCTTGAGCAGAGACTCAGTAGTGACAGCGTTGCTGACACTGTGAAGACAGATCAAAGATTCACACAGATGACAGACTACAAAGACCCCAGGAAGGAGACTTTAATTCAGCAGGGAATAAAGAATGCCCCCCAACCCTTGCTCCTATTCTACTCCTCACTCACCAACTGCAGGTTTCACACACAAACTTCATAAGATGAGATCATCTTGGGGGGTGATTTTCACAATGCACTCTGGTTGCAAGCTGTCTGTGCTAACTCAACATGCCATTTCTACAAGGAGTACCAGCCAACAGTGGCAGCAGGGGCGGTGGGACCAGGAGGTAGAAACTGGATAGAGAATAGAAAGTTGGGTTCTCCTAGGCATTTAGAGAGGCATTCGGTCTAGAGGACGAATGCACGTGTTCTTGAGCCATAGTGCTTGAGTTCATGTCCTCCTTGGGTCCTCCGCAAGCTCTGTAATCTGTAGAATAAGAGGGATAATGGGAGCTATCTTACTGGGTCATTGTGAAGGTCGATGAGTTAATATGTTTAAGTCGCTGATGACAGTGCCTGGCAAAGAGTAGGCACTGAAGAGGTGGTAAATGACAAAGTGATTCTTGAGAAGGTGATAAGGAGCCATGTGCTTCACGTACTGGAGACTTCAAGAGCATTAACAGCTGAATCAGGAAACGTCCTATATTTCAGTCCAGACATATCTGGATACTTATATTTAGCTATTACCAGGGGTCCAGCTAACATTCTCCTCTGCTTTGCCTCTATGCTCATCACAACTTGCTTGTCAATGACAATGAACGTGAACATAAAGGTGTTTTTAAAAGGTAATACTCTACAACTAATGTGTGTAGACATGGTTGTTCATCAGACACTGCCAGGGGTATAAATTGTTGAATCTGATGGTTAGTTTTATTGTCAGCTTGACACAACTAGACTTGCCTGGGAAGAGGGTCTCCAATGAGGGATTGTCTACACTGGGTTGGCCAATGAACTGCCTTACAGTCATGAGACAGAGTTATTCCCCTTCCCACTTCCCTCTTTTACCTCTCTGACTGATGTCATCATTGAACTGCCTTGTACGGTCTTGTGTTCCTGTCTGGGCACAGAATGAGGCAGAGTGATGTTGTGATACAGATTGACTTCTGAGATTCCGACAGATATTCCTAGAATCATAGAAATGATGGCAAAGAATGAATAATCCAGAGTCTGAATTTGGCTAGCTAAATCTAACTAGCTACTGAGTCACCTCATTCACCAATATGACTCTGCTTCCTTAGCTATAAAATGGACACACTGGCATGTTCTAGTCCTGCTCTTCTGTAAGAGAACAGAACTATGATCAGATCCACTTCTCAATTTCTTGTCTTGGGTCTGTGGCCCTCAGATGCATCATTACAGCCTTATAAATAAGACTTGCACTGACCTCACTGGCCTCCAGCTACTGACCCATTTAACACCTACCTGCATGACCACAGAACAGTGTCACTGTGGTCACCAAGCCTCCTCCACAAGGACAGGCCTGCTCTTGCCACCCTATTGAAAGTACTCCCTGTGACTTCCTCTCCATCCACTGGATTTAAGTCCCTCCCGGTCTGCTTCTACTAAGGAAGACACACCCCACTACTAGAACCTTTGCAGATATTTTCACTGAGAGCTATGAAATGACCATCATATGTATTAAATTCAATAACTTCCCAGTGGTAGGAGCACGTAATTTTACCCTGAAGACTTTTCACTCTGAATTCAACTAATATGTTATGATAACTAGCAGAAATGTAGTTTTCCATTGCTCACGGGGGAGAAGCCTAACTACAATATTCAGGACTCCTCCTATTCACTGCCCTACACATGGAAGGCCAGTAGGCATCTCTACTGATGTGTTATTAAAGTTACTGTTTTAGGAAGGCATACTTCAGACCCACAGTGTCTTCCTCACGCTAGACCCAGCAGCTACATACAAGCTCACAACAAAAACCTGCCCTTGAAAGAACTCCAGATCATTGGTGCATTCTACTTTCTAAATTATGCCCTGTGTGTGAGTATAAACTTCTCCTTTCCTTCATAATCTAACATTTCAAGTTTAATCATGAAGTAGATTTTTAAAAACAATGTTAATATGTTTTATGTTTTTATAAAAATCAAACTAAAAAAACAATATAAGTTTTTACTTTTTTTCAAATTTTACTGTTCCCCACCTCTAGGGAACTATGATCAGATCCACTTCTCAAGGGTAACTTCATCATCTTTGCCTTGGCAAAGCAGAGAATCATCTACTAGAACAGCACTTATGGGTTGTAACCCCCACATGGGTCCCATCGCAGAAATTCTGCATATCAGATATTTGCATTACAATTCATAACAGTAGTAAAATTACAGTTATGAAGTAACAGCAAAATAATTTTATGGTTGGGGTCACCTAAACATGAGGAATGGAATTAAAGTTCATAGCATTAGGAAGGTTGAGAAACACTAGACAAAATGGGAAGGGCCCTACTAGATCCTCCAAGGGACACATGCACTAACCTTTGAATTTTCCTGGTTACTCAGAATAACCTTTCCACCAGGGCAGGGGCACCAAGTGTAACCCCATCCCTCAGCCCATGCTCACAACTGGTTTAGAGCTGACATTTCATAAAAATGTTGACTGAACAAAAGAGTCAGTTAACGAATGAATGAAATTGAATTTGAACTAATGCAGTACATTGGTTTTAAATCATTTTTCCACCCCTGCTGATGAAATTGCCCTTAATTTATTTCTTCCCATTGGCCTCACACTTTGATCGATTAGTCTTCCAAGCAGAGAATGGTGACAAATTGGCTTTCCCTGTGTTCAATTGATCAAGGACAGATAAATTGCTAACCAGAATTTCTAATCAACCTGAAATACATATATTTTAATGGCAGCCTGAAATAAATACACTAGTTTGGTAGCATAGGTGCTTCACTTGCAAACGCCTAGACAACAACCCGTACAATATATATCAAAAACTCATAATTAGCTCTGAACCACTAGGGGTCTGGAGACATAGTTTAGGAAATACTTCCCTAACATGACTGATGTCATACAGACATAGAGTAACAACTCACAGAAGGTGGTTACAATGTCAACATGTACAGAAACACCTGTATTTAGTCAGAGCTAGCTTTGAAAATTCATTAAATTTCTCACATTCAAGGATCATTAAATATTTTTCTATAGTGACATGACCATAAATCTTTAATGTGATGTGAGAATATGATATAGATAGAGATAAACTCTGGTACATTTGTACAAATTAAAATTGAATATATGATACACAACTGCATATGATTGAATATTTAGGATAAATATATGAATAAAGAAGGGAATTAAATGGGCCCAGCATGCAGCATTCTCAAATATTGCTCATATATACATATATATTTATTACAAATGAATATTAAAAAAACCAAATGAATATTAAAGTATTATTAGCTAGCTTTAAGACGTTTTCTGTTAGTCCCCACCAGCCTGGAAGCAGGTGAGAGACCTACCTCCGGGCTGTGCCCCCACCACTGCCACCCACCCACTCTGTACTCTAAGACCCACTCTGCTGTGCAACCCCACGTACTGAATATCCTGCCAGTGGCCAACCTCCCCCACAACCCCAGCAGATTACATAGACACAGGTGCAAACCATACCAGTTAGAAAGACAGGCACAGGCACAAAGCACACCAGTTGGAAGAAACGATGAGTGAACTCCAGTGTAAGAATACATTCAAGCAGCTTGGCGGTGATGTGCACACCTTTAACCCCAGCACTCAGCAGGCAGAGACAGGCAAATTTCTGTGGGTTCAAGGCCAGGCTGGCCAGGCTGGTCTACAAGAGCTAGTTCCAGGACAGGCTCTAAAACTGGAGTGAAACCCTGTCTTGGAAAAAAAGGGGGGGGAATACATTCAACAACAAAAAGAGCGATGGCACCACCAGAACCCAGTGATCCACAACAGCAAGACCTGAACATTCCAATGCAGCGGAAACACAAGAAAACCAATTTTAAAATTACTTTAGAAGATGATAGAGGCTCTTAAAGAAGAAATGAAAATTTCCCTTAAGCAAGTTGAGGAAAAGACAAACAAAAAGTTGAAATAAATCAATAAATTCATTAAAGATACCAAAGAAAGCCAAGGAAAAAATCAAACAAATGAAGGAAATGGTTCAAGACCTGAAACTGAAATAGAAACAATAAAGAAAACACAAACCAGTGGAATTCTGGAGATGGAAAATACAGGGAAGCAATTAGGAACTACAGATGCCATCAGAAAACAAAAGACAAAAGAAAGAATCTCAGGCACCGGAGATATGATAGAAGAAATAGATTCATTGGTCAAACAAAATGTTAAGTCCAAACACAAAACATACAGGAAATCTGGGACACTGTGAAAAGACCAAACCTAAGAATAATAGGGATAGAAGAAGAAGAAGAATCCCTGTTCAACAAAATTATAAAAGAAAATTTCCTAACCTAAATGAGTTAATGCCTATAAAGATTCAATAAGTTTACAGAACATCAAGTAGGCTGGATTTTTAAAAAAAAAAAAAAGATATTCTTCTCACTGAACATACAGAATAAAGAAAGAATTTTAAGAGCTGCAAAGGAAAAAAAGTCAAGTAGCATATAAAGCAGACCTATCAGAATTATACGCGACTTCTTAGTAGAGACTCTAAAAGCCAGAAGGTCCTGGGCAGACATTTTACAGACACTAAAGGATCATGGATGCCAGTCCAGACAACTATACCCAGCAAAACTTTCAATCACCATAGATGGAGAAAACAAGATATTTCATGACAAAACCAGATTTAAACAATATCTATCCACAAATCCATCACTACAGAAAGTACTAGAAGAAAAACGCCAACCCAAGGAACTCAGTTACATCCACAAAAACATAGACAAGAGATAATCAAGCAACAGCAAAAGCCAAAGCAGAGAAACACAAATACTAACACCACCACCACCACCAAAACCAAAACATAACAAGAATTAGTAATCACTGATCAATAACATCTCTTAATATTAATGGACTCAATTCACTGATAAAACAACACAGGCTAACAAAATGGATGCAAAAGGGGATCCTTCCTTTTGCTACATACAAGAAACACATCTCAACTTCAAAGACAGACATCACCTCGGAGTAAAGGGTTGGGAAAAGATTATCCAATCAAATGAACCTAAGAAGCAAAACACAAGGGCACCCACATTTGTAAAGCAAACATTACTAAAACTTAAATTGCATATCAAACCCCATACCCCACTTCAACACCCCACTCTCACCACTGGACAGGACTGCCAAATAGAAATGTAACAGAGAACTAAAGAAACTAACAGATGTTATGACTCAAATGGGTTTAACAGACATCTATAGAACATCCCAGCAAAACAAAAAAAAGAATATATGTTCTTAGCACTGCATAGAACCTTCTCTAAAACTGACCACATACTCACTCATAAGGCAAATCTCAACCAATACAAAGAACTGGAATAACCCCCTGAATCTTGTCGGGCCACCATGGGTTGAAGTTAGAGCTCAATGACACAAGCTACAGAAAGACTACAAACCCATGGAAACTGAACCATCACTGGGTCAAGGAAGAAAGGAAGAAAGAAATTAAAGACTTCCCAGAATTCAATGAAGAGGAATCCACAACATACCCAAACTTACGGGACACAATGAAAGCTGTGCTAAGAGAAAAGTTCATAGCACTAAGTGCCTACATAAAGAATTCAGAGAAATGTCAGACAAGTGACTAACGGCACACCTGAAAGCTCTAGAACAAAAATAAACATACTCATACAGGAGGAGTAGATGACAGGAAATAATCAAACTCAGGGAAGAAATCAAAAAAATAGAAACAAAGAAAACAAATACAAACTCTGTGAGTTTGAAGTCAACCTGAGTTCTACTACAGCCAGTCCTGATACACAGAGAAATCCTGTCTTGAGAAGCCAAAAAAAAAAGAAAAGAAAAAGAAAAAGAAAGAAAAAGAAAAAAGAAAAAGAAACAATGAAACAAAGTCTTGGTTCTTTGAACAAATTGACAGAACAAACCATTATCCAAACTAACCAAAAGGCAGAGAGGGAATATCCAAATTAACAAAATCAGAAATGAAAAGGGGAACAAAACAACAGACTCTGAGGAAATACAGAGAATCATTAGGTCATACTTCAAAAATCTGTATTCCACAAAATTGGAATGTTGGAGGAGGGACTACTTGTTGGTTCCTGGCTGCCTGGCTAGCTCAGCCCAGAAATAACCACACAGAAACTGTATTAATTAAATCACTGCTTGACCCATTAGCTCTAGCTTCTTATTGGCTAACTCTTACATCTTATTTTAACCCATTTCTAGTAATCTGTGTATTGCCACGTGGCTGTGAAGTTCCCAGCGTCTATCTCTGGCAGCTCCATGGCTTCTCTCTGACTCTGCCCTTCTTTCTCCCAGCATTCAGTTCTGTCTTCCCCACCTACTTAAGTTCTGCCCTGCTATCAGTTCAAAGCAGTTTCTTTATTCATTAACCAATAAAAGCAACACATAGACAGAAGGACCTCCCACACCACTGGAAAATCTAAAAGAAATGGACAACTTTCTTCATAGGTACCACATACCAAAATTAAATCAAGATCAGATAAACAATTTAAATAGACCTATAACCCCTAGGAAAATAGAAAGTCATTAAAAGTCTCCCCCGCCCCCCCCCCAAAAAAGCAAAGCCCAGAGCCAGATGGCTTCAGTGCAAATTTCTATCAGAATTTCAAGGAGAGCTAACATCAAAACTCCTCAAATTGTTCCACACAATAGAAACAGAAGGACCATTGCCAAATTCTTTTTATGAGGCCACAGTTACCCTGATACCCAAACCAAACAAGGATGCAACAGAGAAAGAGAACCACAGACCAATCTTCCTCATAAACATTGATGTAAAATTACTCAATAAAATACTGGCAAACACAATCCAAGAACACATCAAAAAATCATCCCCCATGATCAAGTTGGCTTCATCCCAGAGATGCAGGGATGGTTCAACACATGAAAATCTTTCTATGTAATCCACCATATAAACAAACTAAAAGGAAAAAAGAACCACATGATCATCTCACTAAATGATAGGGGGGAACCTTTGACAATATCCAGCACCAATTCATGATAAAGGTTTTATTTTTTTTTTAAAACCATTCAATGTGAAGGCATGAAGAGAGGTGGATGACAAATGCTAAATGATTTAACCAGCTTCTCTGAGCCTACGTGGTATCAACACAATGAAGAGTATGTTTTCTGTTCACATCACAGTTTGGTGCAAACAAACACTTCTGTGGGGCTGCTCTTCTGCAACAAGTGCCTCAGGGACCCAAGATCCTTACATCCATCAGGACATTCAACACTGGCCTCTGGTGGCCCCTAGGAGGCTCAGAGATGCCTGATGTGTCAGTTAGGAAATGACATGGTAAACACTGATTTGTGACATTTGAAAGAGGTCACTGGGACCAAGGGACTGGTTTGTACAGACTTTAAGCATTACTCAATCTCTTTGTTTTAGTACCCAGTGACTAATTTTAGCACTATTCTCACACTGGGTAATGACTGAGTGACATTCATAGATGGTTTTTGATGAGCAACTGGCTGCATTCTACTCAGTGTTCTATAACCCAAGACTTATCATCCCCAATAAAGCAACTCTGTTCCCCGCATTCTCAGTTTGAGCTAACCACTGTTCACAGTATGTACATCAAGGAGCTCTGAGTGATAGCAAGAAGTAAGATGCGTCTACACTGGGACACATCTAAAGGGGCCAGGATGGCCACATTCATTAAAGGATCAACAGAATTGACAGTGAGGAGGACAGAAATTCTATATTATAGACATTTTCCCCTTTAACTTTTCTTTTATCCATGTTCCAACAAACTGTCAAGTAGTATCTTCTAAAACTTGGATGCATTCAATGTCTCCAAATCCCAAAAGAGCAAAGTCGGCTGGTTTTTCTTGTACTGAACTGTTCCCTGGTCACACCCATCCACCCCCATTATCTCATACACAAACACACACCCAAAAAGTAAAAACAACAACACACCAGTCAGTATATTATTTTTCATCTGATACACATTCAGTTAAGATATGGTCACACCAGGCCACCTAGTACATACTTACCATACCTCTGATGTGGGTCTTTTCAACACAAATAAATTTCATTGGCCAGAAAACAATATTAAAACTTTTTCTACACACACAAGCAAACAAACAACTTTATACTACTGAATCCCAACTCCTATCAAAAAATCAAATAACCAGCTTTATATATATCAAGATGACTGGTGGAAATTTTTTAGGGTAACTAGCTTGGATCCAAACACACTATTTATATTTAGACCAGGAACTAGCAAAGTTTTTCCAAGAATAGTTACAGAGCAAAATATTTAGATTTTTTGGGGTGTTATGTTCTCTAATTTCTGCTTTTCTTGTATGAAAATCCCCAAGATGAGTGGGTATGACTCCATTCATAGAGAACAGCAGTGGAGCCAGGGAGATGGCTTAAGTAAAGACACTTGCTGCCAGGCCTGATGACCTTAATTAAATTCCTCTGACCCAGATGGTAGAAGGAACGAACTCACACAAGTTGTCCTCTAACCTACAGAGAAAGAGAGAGAAAGAGAGTCACAATCACACAGTAAATATTATAAACCAGCAGTGAGCCACATTGGTCCATCAACCTTGTTAACTGGCTCCTGTTTGGGGCCACAACACCTACATCCTTAAGGAAAGAACAGAATCCATCATTAATTAGGTTAACTCTGGATAGAGAGTCTCACAGTCCATGGTTTGTGAAGGAGAAAGTGGAGAGAGGAGGGCAGGTCAGAACCCAGCAAGATGCCCTCCCCTCTTCCCTGGCTTCACTTGCTTGATTCTCACTTGGAACATAAACACTTGCTAGTAGATGCCCCCAGGTGACAACAACGCACTTATTATGTTCCAGTCTCAGTTCCTCAGAGCTAAGATGTGTCTTTCCTTAGATCTCTGTTAGGAGCTCACAAAAATGCAATTGGTATATCCTACGGGGTTGGCATCTCCCTTGAGGCTTACCTGGGAAGAATCTGTTTCCAAGCTCAATTAGACTGCATGTAGAATGCAGTTCCTCACAGCTGTGGCACTGAGGGACTGCTTCCTGCTGGTTGTTGGCCGGGAACCAGGCACAACTCCATGATAACATAGATCCTTGCCAGGTGAGGTTTCTCAACTTGGTTTTCCAGAGTCATCAAGGGAAATAAATGGGTTCTACAACAGTACATATTTAATTATTCAATCACTGTCAAGCAATCATGAACATTCTATCATCTTTGTCACATTCTAGTGGCTAGAAGCAAGTTACAGGCCCTGCTTGCAGTCCAGAAGGGATTACGCAAGAACAAGAATGTGGGTATGTCACATCGTCCATGTTGTATTAGTTTCTCTCATTGACATGACAGAAAACCTGACAAAGCAGCTTAAGGAAGGATCTATTGGGGCTCACAGTCTGAGGATGAGGACTAATGGTCCTCAGCAGGGAAGTTATAATGGTGGGAACACAACATACCTGGATTGCATTGTGTCCACAGCTAGGAAGGACAGACATGAATGCTGGTCCACTCCTTGATCAATTCTCCTTTTAATTCAGTCCCCAGGCTTCGACCAAGGCACAGTGGCACCCACATTCAGGTTGAGTCTTCCCACCTTCATTAAAGCACTCCAAAAAGCCCAGATTGGTCTCCTGGATAATTCTAAACCCTATAGTTGACCATAAATAGTATTCATCACTCTTGTGGGGCAGATAGTGGGGGCAGAGATGGGGGAACAATTGCTATAGTTGATAGCTATGATTAGCAGGGAGTAGTTTTTTTTTTCAAATGTCAGCCCACGATTTGCCATGGCTCCTAGCTTCTGTCACTCTCTTCTCAAACTAAGCAGTAACAGATTTGAGTCAGACAGTTTGGCATCTCTAAGTTACATGCTTGGTCTGTGCACCTTAGATCTGTTACAGCTTAAATAAAAAAATGAGTTCTGGACTCTTCAATACTTCTTGCAACTCTTTTGAAATGGCCATAATTTATTTCATCCTGTGAATTCTATGCTGGTAGTGTAACCTAATTTCTGCACTAGTAGGGACCCGCATAATTTTCTTGTTTAAAATAACAAAAGAAATACTAATTTAGTTCTCATTCAACCAAAACAAAACAAAAACCTCAATTTTAACATCTTGGTGCTCCCTGAGGAGACTGGAAAAGTCAAGCGTGGTTTCTCATTGTAATGCCTGATCTTCTAAATAAGCTGACAAAAAAAAGTGACATATTTCAATTGAATTTATCAAATGTTGATTATTTTGTGGTACCAGCTATTCTGGGTAATTATGGCTCTATAATTCCATAAACACATTCTGATGTAAACAACAGTGAAAATAGCATTTTTGAATGCTCCAACTGTGCCCACAACATAATAAGAAGCAGTAATTTATTACTCAGACTAATAATTAGAAGTAATTAACTACTAGAAGCAATTAGGAATAGTAATTTATTTCCTAACATAATGTAATGAGCTGCTTTTTCTATGTATGTTTGAATATTTAGCAGCCAGTAATTACTTTTAGGAGAAAGAAAGAAATGCGCTATTTTGCTAACAATCTCAGATGCCTGGCTTGTGAGACAGTCTGGCCCATTAACAGGGAGGTTTGACAAGTCACTGGGGAGAATGTGGCAGAAATGCATTCCATGTGATCCTTGTAAAGAACTTGTCATAGAGTTTCAGACTTACTAATCCCTAAATGGCTGTTTACTGTGTATCTGCTAGGTTGTATGCCACCTGTGCGAGGAACTGGATAAATATTTGGAGAGGCATGAGAAGCCCATAGCGTTAGGAGAACACAGCACAGAAGTGTGACTGTGTTTGATCCCGTGTACCACTATTCTCTGGAGTGGCCTGGAAATGAAGGGTGAGCTGCATGAAGGAGTCTCTGGCACAAAGAGGGAAAATCCAAGGGTGTGAATGAGATGACCCCTTCCAAGGAGATGAGACCCTAGAGAATGAGAGGACCCTACATAACTGAAAACTAAAGGAAAAATTGGTGCCAGCCATACGAGGAGTTCAGGCCTCCCCTTAATAACAAAGCAAGAGGGCTGGAGAGATGGCATTGCCTGCTCTTCCAAAGGTCCTGAGTTCAATTCCCGGCAACCACATGGTGGCTCACAACCATCTGTAATGAGGTTTGGTGCCCTCTTCTGGACTGCAGACATACACACAGACATAATATTGTACACATAATAAATAAATAAATATTAAAAAATAAATAAATAACAAAGCAAGACCATAAAGGGTTAGATGAAAGCTGCCTTTTAAAATGATCCTTCTGGCATTTGCATGAAGATGAACTAAGGAGCTGGAGCAGAAGATGTAGAGAAGCCAACTAGCAACAGGGAATTCAGCTGAAAGGTGAAGGAGCACTTTCCTGGGGCTGCAGGGTGAAGAAGTGCAGTCAATGAACTTGTCCCATAGTTACTTTGTTGAATATCCTAAGCGTCACCATAGAAATTTTGCATGATGAATGGAGATAGAGCCAGAGACCCACAGTCACATCAGAACAAGGGATCGAACTACCAAGGTCCAGTGGAAGAGCAGAAGGAGGGAGAAAATGAGAAAGGAATTCAGAACCATGAGGGACTGGCCCACCAACAGAGACAGTGTGCTTGATCTATTGGGAGCTCATCAAATCCAGCTGGACTGAGACTGAATGAGCAAATGACCTAACTGGACTCTATGAATGTGACTGCCAGAGGGGACTGACTGAGAGCCCAACGATGATGGCACTGGGACCTATCTCTTCTGCATGTATTGGCTATTTGGGAACCTATTCTATATGAATGCACATCTTCTTAGACTGAGATGGAGGGGGGAGGGCCTTGGGCTCCCCATAGGACAGGGTATCCTGCACCATCTTAAGGAAGCAGGGGGAGGGCGGGGGGGTAGTGGGGGAGCGGGAGGGCCGGGAACAAGGGGAGTAAATGTAAATTTTGCTTTTAACAAAAATAAATAAATAAATAAATAAAAAGAAGTGCAGTCAAAGTCATGACTGTTTAATTGTCAGAGCTAAAAATGAACTAAATGCAATGATGAAATAAAGAGAAAGGAAGAGACTCGTGCATGTGACTGTATGTGAGTCATAAAAGGATCCACAGAATGGAAGCTTAGGATCAAGTTGCGTGTTTGGTAATGTGTTTGGGGACCCAAAAGGCGTGCGGTGGAGTTGTTGACCCTTCAGAAGCCTATGACCTTTTAAAAGAAAACCCAGCCTAGTATAGAAGCGAGCCTGAAGGAATCCCAGCCCTCAGGCTCCCCAGTAGAGACCCATCTGCTACTAATCCTTCCCTTTCGGTCCTTCATCATCTTACCCTGTCTTGGGCCTCAGAGGGTGGCAACTCTTCCCTGCCTCTGCTCCTGCCGCTTTCTTCCCCCATTAGAATACAACACTACTGTCCCTTCCAGAAACTTCCTTTGGTATGGAGCTTCAGATTACTGGAGTGTAGCCATCCTCACCCTTCATGGTGTTCTTTACCCACATGGGCCTGACACCATGCATGAAGACACCTCACTTTGCAGGTCTATGGAGTTGGGGGACCATATTCTCTTCATCAGGATTAGACTTTAATCTGTCTACCCATAGAAAAGGCATCATCCACATGGTAGCGTAGAGAATGGATATCATGTTGGGATATTGCAGCCTCTCTCTTCATCTTTCCCAAAGCCATCTACTCATAGGCTTGTACAGACAGGAATTCAGAGTGGGGTTTGGGAATTATGACCCATGAATTGAAAGAAACCAGCTTTAATAGCTCAATTTTGTTTCAACTATGCTAATCTTCAGGGGGAAAGTCACTGATAAGTATCTGAAGTCTGCACCAAATAACCCAAAAGACATTTTTTTTAATGTTTGCAGCTTACAAAATCAACATGCCTCATCTTCTCTTTACCTCTCACAACAGTCTTGTGAAGTAAATATCATTAGCCTCAGAGAGATTAGAGGAGGAACCCAAAGACTTACAGGAGTTAGTTATAAGAATTACACAGTGCAGTAGTTGAAAGCCATATCTTATCTGTAAGTTCTGAGCACCTCTTAATCCTCCAGGCTCCAAGCTGTTCAAAGTAGGGGTCACATAATTGCTAAATGATTGGCTATTTCTGTGTCACTGCAACATGAGACAGTGGTTGAAACTATCCAAAGCAAATGATCCTAAAACAATTTTGATCATAGCAAGATATAGAACAGTTACATAATTCAGTGGCAGAGTCTTAACTCCAGAAAGAACATGTTGAGGGAACTAAGGAATGATTAAACATGATGAATTCAGAGACAAAAACACAGGACAAAAACAAACTATCTAGGTTTCCACATGATACTGCTTAATTAAGTCAAAAAATAAATGAACCAATGAGTCTAACATGTGAGTCACCACACACAGTGTAAGTAAGGATGAGTGCAAAAGAAATGAAGGGTCTGGTGCTTCCCAGACCCACGCCCATAAAATACCTAGAAGCAAGATGAATTTTCTTTTCAAAAAATTATGCTGTGATCAGTTTGTACTCTAACATTAGCAGACAGCTGAAATCAGCCACTGAAATACCTTTTATCAGCCTGTTAGCAGAGTGTGAGAGGAGCACAAGATGTGAGACAAAATAAGTTGCTTTGATCAAGAGATTTTACCAGGTATCGTGTAAGTTTGGGGGCCCTCTCTTAGTTAGGGTTCCCACTGTTGTAAGGAGACACCATGACTATGGCAATTCTTATAAGGAAAAAATTTAACTGGGACTCATTTACAATTTCAGAGGTTCAGTCCATTATCATCACGGTGGGGAGCATGGCAGAGTACTGGCTACATCTTGATCAGAAGGCAACAGGAAGTGGACTGCAACACTGGGAGTAGCTTGAGCATAGGAGAGTTCAAAGTCCACCCCCACAGCTACACACCTCCTCCAACAAGGCCACACCTCCTAACAGTGCCACTTCCTTTGGGCTTATGGGGCCAATTACATTCAAACTACCACAGGCTCCTAGGACAGGTCTACCAACAGACCTAGGTTTTGTCATAAAGAAAACTAAATTTGGTTGTGGACATTTCAATTCATTCTTCTCCAAATCACTTGAGAAAGTCATTTAAATATAGCGTCTTGGTTTCCTCATCTAAAAGAATAAATCGGGGCTGGAGAGATGGTTCAGCAGTTAAGAACACTATCTAGCCTTTCAGAATCCAGGTTCTTTTCCCAGCACCTCATGGTGTCTCATGACTGTCTGTAACTCCAGTTCCAGAGGATCTGAAGCCTTCTTCTGGCCTCCATGAGCACCTGGCACACACATGGTACACAATATGCATGCTGGCAAAGCACCTATACACATAAAACAAAAAGAAATAAATCTGGAAGTTAGTAAGAATAAAATGATAAAAACGGAGTTCCAGCTTCTAAGATTGTTATATACTTCCAACAAGATTCAGAGAGGAGGCCAGGCGGTGGTGGTGCACGCCTTTAATCCCAGCACTCAGGAGGCAGAGGCAGAAGGATCTTTGTGAGTTCGATACCAGCCTGGTCTACAAGAGCTAGTTCCAGCGCAGGCTCCAAAGCCACAGAGAAACCCTGTCTCAAAAAACCAAAAAAAAAAAAATTCAGAGAGGAGGAGGAGGAGGAGGAGGAGGAGGAGGAGGAGGAAGAGGAAGAGGAAGAAGAAGAAGAAGAAGAAGAAGAAGAAGAAGAAGAAGAAGAAGAAGAAGAAGAAGAAGAAGAAGAAGAGTAGAAGAAGACACCCATCAGTGGAAAATCTATGTGCTTCCTGTCAGACTTACATTTCTGTGAACTCCCATCCACAGCTAAATGGGACTTCAGAAAATAGCTGACATTGAAGTCAAGTTCATGACCATGAGGTCTTGGAAAATGAGGTCCCAATGCCCTGGGAGGGTGGCTCCCTTTTTAATATTGTTGCACTAAATAGATAACTGCACCGTGACAAGGCTACCAAGAAAAGGAAGTCTTTGCTATCATTCCTGGGAATCCCTATTGCATTTTATCATTGTGGCACCAGAGCTGGGCCCTGCCCTCCCACAGCCACCTCCCATAGAGGAAGAGATTGTGCTTTGCAAAGCAAAAGTCACCTTTATGTATTTTCTAAATGACAGACTAATATATTGTGATCACATTTTTAATTCTCTTGTCTTGAAATAGTATATTATTAAAGTTTCTGATAGGCTTTTAACCCAATGAAGTAGATTCTACTGTTGCTACTATCCCCCTTTGTTAAATGAGAAATAGCACTATTTGGTCTCAACTTGACTGTCCCTACATTCCTTTGCACTGTGCCCGTGTTTTGATTTTTTTTTCTCGCAACACCTGTATGTGCAGTCCATGCCTGTGGTCACTCAGGAAGCATTTTATCCACAAGTTAGTCCTGCTTCCGAGAGTGATGAAATTGTTCTCCCAACCAAGTTCCTCTGGTCTCTTCCATTCTCTTTTCCTTGGCACTTACAATAGGTTGAACTAATCCAGCTAGGAATGGATTGGACTACTTCCCTAAGGATTCAGGAATGAAGGCTGTATACCCACACATAGCTGTGTAGATCTTAACATGCAAAGGGTCTTTTAAAAGCTGCAGATTGAAGGACAGTTTGCCCGTGCACCTTCAGTATCAAACACCAGACCAAGGCCTCTGGTTAGTCATGTTGCTCCATTTACACAGAGCCTCATTTACTGCATGTAACCCCATATGGTATCCGTCTGATTTTTCTTCTAAAAGGGCCCATCTGGATCTTCACATACAGTGTCAATTTCATTTTGCTGGAAACTCCATGTAAGGATTGGCAGAGTGAGCATTCAACATCATGGACTGAGTGATTTCTCCATCACTCAGGCCATCAGAAAAACAGATGCGCCGTTAATTACATAGTAATTACACACTGAGCTCAGGTGTCACGTGAACAGTCTTGTGGATGGTGATTTGGCTCTAATGAGCTCAGAATCAACTACAAAGCTGGAGGGAGATTTTAAAGACAACATAACCCAGAATCCAGTCCCCCCCACTCCAGACACAGAAAACCTGGCAGATAAACAGTCCCTATAACCTCTCTGCATTTGTGTTCATCGGCAGGTGCTTAAATGAATGGAGAAATCCCAGGGAGGAGCCATTCCCTCTGATTTTTCTAAGACTTCTAAGTTTCCATTAAAACCCACTGTGTTACTCAGTTGTTTCCACTAATTTTGGAAACCACTCAACACATTCACCAGGAGCAGACTGATGTGCCTCCCTGTGACAACAGCCCCTATCAAACAATGAGCAAAATTGCTGTCCTGCCTCCTGACTGAAATCAGAGTCATTTTAGCTTAACCGCACCATTATTTCTACCCTTTGGGTCACTAAAGAATATCATTGCTACCGGCACTCTCTGTGACAAAAGAAGCAAAGATTGTGGGTACGGGATGATCAGAAGCAAGGATTGTGGGGTGCTCTACATTTTCACAGTGAAGAAGTGAAAGCCCAATCTTGTGTAGAGCCAATGACACCATGGAAGGACCCTCATAGTTTTGGGGATTTGGAAAGAAATTTTCCAAATGTTTCCTTACTGAAAGACAGATGAGCGGGCAATGTATATTAAAGTCAAGGGTCATTCTCTGTCAAGAAAAATATAAACTTCTTGGCAGTTATGATAAAGCAGCAAGAAGCTTTTGATAGGAAGATATAACAGGCCTGCAGTCTCAAGAAAAAATTAAACAAGCACCAACCTCACAGAACAGACATTTCCAGTCTTCCTTCTCCCCAGACTATTTGGTCTCTAAATTCTGCTTTGTGATGACACTCTTGGCTATCTCTTTTAGTCATGACCCTATTCAGTTACTCAAGGTTCAACTGAATATGACTTTCAGAGAGGCAAATTTAACTTACTTTTATCTCTTAATTTGCCGACTCATTCACCAGGAGTCTCGTGTGTGTCTGTAGTTCAGTCAGCAACAGCTAGAAAAGGAGCAACCACCTCAGCGGTAGAGCATGAGCGGATCAAGTCAGAAGAGGAGGTTTATGGAGCAAATTGGTTGTCAACTTCTGTAGCACGATTAATAAAAAGCCAGAGACAGAAATTGAGGCTCAACCTAAAGGTCAGAAAAGTAAAACAGCCAGCCACTGGCTTTTGCCTCTACCTCAGCCCGAAATGGCGATCCTGCCTCCAGGAATCTCAGAATGAGATTGTAAGTGAGAGCTGTCTCCTCCCATTTTATATTCCTCTCTAGTGCTGGGATTAAAGGCATGCAACATTACTTGCCAGTTTCTATGGCAAACTAGTGTGGCTACAGGGATTAAAGGTGTGTATCACCACTGCCTGGTCTGTAAGGCTGATCGGTGTGGTTGTTTTACTCTCGGAACTTCAAGCAAGATTTATGTATTAAAAATACAAATGAAATATCACAACTTTTTCCCTTTTGTCTAATATTTTAAAAACTTTAGCATCCAACTGTGTAAGTGGATTTTATAAAGCTAATTTTCTGCTTCTTCTCTCTTCTTGACTCTACCTCACCTTTTTCTAAAATACGAGCAATTAAAAAATTTGAGATTGTCCCAAGAAAGGATGTGAGAGTCACTTACACAAAGAAGAAATTTATATTTGAGAATGAACAGGAAATATCTGTTTGCCTCAACATCAACAGGCGCACGTGCACACACACATACACACACACACACACACAATGATTATCATGCACGGATACACATTGACAAATGTACAACAAATAATCACTGAATGTCAAATGACCGAATGACTGAAGGAATGAAAAGTATGTTGAAGCTATGCGTGGTGGCACATACCTATAATCTCAGCAAGAGCATCAGGAGTTCAAGGTCATCCTCAGCTATAGAGAAAGGTGGAAAATCAGCCTGGACCACATGAGATCCTTTCTCAAAGACTATATGTGTGAGCGTAAACTCCTATAGATAACAGCATTGCTACATTTTAGAAGAAATGTCATTTCTATCCATAATTAATTTTCTGTTTAAAACTTCACTTGTTTGTATGATTTTGTGTGTTTATGGCAGTTATTGTTTGAACTTTCTATCAAGTCAAAGCTGGCGTAAGCTCCTGATCTCTTTTCCCCCACCTACCAACTGCTGGGATTACAGGCATCCTCCACCAATTTTAAGTTGATAGAAAATATGATAAACGGGAGAGTTTACAAATAACAGAAATTCTGTTTCTCACAGTTCTCGGGGCTGGAAGACCACAACCAAGGCATCAGAAAATTTGATGTCCAGAAGAGGTCTGCTCCCTGGGGTGTAAAGAACACATTTGGCATGTCTTCTA
>JAQHUG010000034.1:5750233-5765362 GCA_028555095.1 Dicrostonyx torquatus | reverse complement strand
TAAAAGAATCAGGCAAAGGAGATAACTATGTAAGTAATTAACCCATGAAGCTGAATTTTTTTGGTTAAATCTTACAGAAAAATACTCAAAAATTAATGAGAGACAAAGAACACAGGATTGATTCTAACTGGAAATGTTCTAGTGTACAGCTCAGAAATTTCAGTACCAGGAAAGTTTGCCAGGTGGTTCAAGAACTGAAGTCAAATTTCAACTGACTAGCATTTGTGCACCGTAAGACCCACGAGTTAGAAGCAGAGCGAAGTTGCAAAGACTGCAAAGTTGGGGAGTGGTTGGGGTGGAGTACTGGATCCTGGTCTTCGGGTCACAGGTCCTTACCCCGTAAGTTCAGATTGGGTTTGACCCAAACAAGGTGCTGCGTGACTCTCCAGTTAGCAATTTGGTTGGACAGGCCCAAAAGTGAATAGGTCCTAAAAGCAATGAACAGCACTTGCCATCTGTGGCCAGTGCCACAGCTCTCCTCAACCCTCCCACATTCTCAGCTTCCCACAGCCTTTCTCTTCCCCTTTTGTTCTGCAAATCTAACTGCAGCCATTCCCTGTCAAGAGGTATATTGATTTTAGAGGTGATTCCTATAATGAAAGCCTTCCTCCTTCTCTCAGGAAGGCAATGGCATTGACCTATGTGTCACCAGGCTTGGTTGAGTTCTTTCTTCTCTGTTTGTGACCACGGATCCCAGAAGAAATGATCTTGCCCAGATTATAATCACCATGTAGGGCTGTTTTCCATGGTGGTGGGGAGAAGTTAGAGTAAAATCAAGCCCTTCTTTCCAGTTGATTCTGAGGGCCATTCCAGAACTGTTGTGTCTTCATTCTGAATTGATCTGCCATGAGCCCTCATTTTGACTGTTTCTTTCTCTGGAGTTCTGTCAGTACATGAAAGGGAAAAGGCATAGTGTAAATAAGAACTACATATTCTAAAAATGTCCCCATCTCATTATAATGGAATCCGAAGAGAAGATGAGTTGGCCTGAGGGCTAGGGAAAGCATTGTGAAAACTGCTGTGAGGCCTGGCTCAACCACAAACATCATGTAATGAAAACAACATGACATGACTTCCTGAAGTCAACATGGCAGCTCTGCCAATTACCACCTGTGTGGCCCTGTGTGCACAGCTTAATGCTTGCCTCACAGGGCCGAATGAAAATCCACTAGACAATGTTTGTAATAGAACTGGCTCTGTAGATACCTCAAAGTTTTCCTTTCTGCTTGCCTCTCTCGCCAAAGATAAAATACAAGGTGAAACCTAAGGAGTTAGACAATGGAAAGAATAGCCATCTGTGGTGTGGCCCAAGCCAGACGTGGTAAATTTCTGTTTATTAGTCACTCCGAGAGTCTTCCTTGAATTTTTACTGATGCAGACCTCAAGTTCAGTATTGGATATTGTGTGATATGTAGAACTAAGAAACACATGACTTCTTTCCCCGGGAAGCTTAACGGCTTATAAATTATCAAAGGTACATATGTTAAAAAAAAAAAACACTAAGACTTGCTTTTATCTTAATTCAGACCCTTCTAGAAGGGGTATCGGCAATTATGAGGGGACTTCAGAAGATAAGAAATGAGGCACAGATGCCTCTTCAGATAGTATCTCCAGAAAGGCAATCAAATTTATCTAATTATAGATAACAGCTCCTGAGAAAGCAACGGCATGAATCACTGTGTCTTCTTAAGACTTGAACCTTGAAATTATGTGGCATTACTTCACCATGTTATGTCATTATGTTGTGTGAAGAGCCACCAAGTTAACCTACATTAAAGAGGAGGAGAGTGGTCAAAGACATGAGTAGAAAAATCAATGGACCAACAGAGGCTCTTTTGTCTGTTTTATTTCGCTTGTTGGTTTTTTATTTAAATAACGTTTTTTGTTTATTTTACATATCAACCAGTTTTCCATCCCTTCTCTCTTCCTTTCCACTCCCGCTTCTCATCTACCCCCTCCCCACCTACTCCTCCTCCATCTTCATTCAGAAAAAGGACAGGCCTCCCGTAGGCTTGCACAAAGCAGAGCGTATCAAGTTGAAGCAGAATGGAGCTCTTCCCCTCACATGGAGGCAGAACCAGCATGGAGAGCAGGTTACCAAAAGCCAGCTAAGCACCAGGGAGAGGTCCTGCACTCACTCCAACAGAGGTTCCTAATGTATCAGATCACTGTAAAATGTCTATGGGATAACATTCTTGAGAGACAGAAAGTCCAGAAACTATAGAAAACAATATGTAGGTAATCCTTTACAAAGAGACATCACGACTACGCTCTAAGAGAATTTCATGCCTACCTCCCATCCTCTACCACAGCACTGAACAAAAGTCAGCAGAGCAATTTGTATTCTGTGCGGTCTCAGAAAGCTAAGCTAGCCTTCTGCGACACAGACAGTCCTTGAAAGAGAAGTCACAGTCCCTTCGGAGAGAGGAGAACACTCGCTCACTCACTCCATTTCCCAGGCAGAAATGATCAAAATGGCTCAGCCATGGCTTCATGCACTCTAGGATGGTTAAGCTCAGGACCGAAGTGAAGACTAAGAATGAAGTAGTTGAGTGGAAGAGATGCAACTTTCACTACCTGCAGAGGGGAAAGCTGGTCACAGCCACCAGCCCCTCTGTAGAACTCTAAACTACACACAACAAAGCCAATGGGCACAAACAGAGAGATGAGAAAGAACTTAATGTTTGCTTGATTTTGTTTTTAAATAAACCCCAGTATACATTTGATTAGCTTGCACTGATACTCCTTTGTTTGGGGTGGAGTGTGCCTTGTCTTCAACTTGTGATATTTTAGTGATTTTTCTGCTCTCCCACATAAACTGTCAAGACTGATAACTGCTATGAAGAACAATCAGAAAACAAGAAGAATCTGAAACTGAAAGAGTCTTGGCCTCAGTTTTCTTTACAGCTGAATAAAATGGCAATTCTTATAATTCATTTATCTGTGTATGGCTATCAAGGCTTATTCCATATCTGTGTTATTGTGAACAGAGTAGTAATATTAAGAATGGTTGAGCTTGTGTATTTATTTGCCCAGGAGTAGTATATCAGGGTCATGTGGTAGTTCTATTTTTAATCTCTTGAGAAACTTCCATACTGATTCCTATAATGGCTGTATGAGGTTACATAAGACAAAGTAAAGATTTTTATTTTCTTTTTCTGTACTTTAGGAAGAGGAGATTATATAAAAAATAGACGCAATGGTTAACAAGCAAGAATGCCATGAAACAGAATGGAGGAGCAGCAATCATTGTGAGTTGTGTTCTTGCCACAGGAGGATGATGCATTGCCTCTGCAACATAAAACAAGTTGCTTCACCCATCCAGAATTCATTCCTGTAAAATTTCCAGATACACCCTACCTAAAAATACCAGAGTGGTTCAGAAGATAGCCTTTGTATTCTTTTATGTATATTAAAATATACATAATATTAAAATTATATTAAAATTAAAATGATAATATTAAAATATTATCAATGTATATTTGTTGTGCATTTCCATTCAAGTATATCATGTACTTAAACCACATTCATTCCCCCACCTTCCCATGTTCCTCTCCCTCCTTCTAAAACCTTTCCTCTTCCCAAATAGCCTCCTTTCTTTTTCATGTATTATAGTATATAAAATCATACACATGATTTTATACTTCTTTCTGTTCCACTAATAAATGAGCAATCAAGTTATAAAAAAGGATATGTAATTAATACTTTTTTAGTTTTAACTCTATCATGAATTTTTTTTTAGTTTTCTGAAGGTAAATAAGTGCATAAATTATTTGATAGAAAAAGTGTAAAATCCAATGCAAAGTTCCAAACTTTTAGAATGGCTATTGTAACTACATAGATGTTCACTGAGATATACAGAATTTAAAACTGGTTAATTTAGCTTTGTGTTGCTTTTCACTTACAGATTCTTATGATAAAATTATAAATTTGAACAGATAAATGTTTTTGTGACAAAACAAGTAGACTCTGAACCAAAGTACATATGAAGTTGTTTAATGTTTTCTTTCAAGCAGATACATGCTCTATTAGTCTTAATAATCTTTTTATATCCCACATCTATGAAACATCATTTTAATTTCATGTTTCCTAACTTCAAATCTTGCTTTGAACTACTAAATGTCAACAAAAACTAACAGAACAAAGAAATAGAGAAGAAGGAAAAAAGAAAAAAAAAGAAAGGAAGGAAGGAAGAGAAGAAAGAAAATACAGGAAGTAAGCAAACAAGCAGGCAAGAATGCAGGTATTAGCCTTCGTGGATTCATAGCCCAGATCTCATGACTTCCTACTCACTGTGAAATGAGTCTCACAACTTTTCTTATCCGAAAACTGAAATAGTGGTACATTCTTCACAGGTCAGCTGCAAATACTTACATAAATCAGCCCCCTCTTAGCACTTCAATTCCTATACAGCACAGTGGCCTATACCTAAAGGTTATTCACTGTTACTTTTTTAATTTTGTGGTTTGCATAAATTTGAAAATAACATTTGATCAGAAGCAGCAGCTCCATTTGATTCTGGCTTTGGAACACACTAAGGAGCTTGATTAATGGCTAGGACTCTGGTTGATGTCCACCAATGGCTGCAATTAAATAAAAGCATGAGCCGATGAGTGGTGAGAGGGCTTTGATATTCCAAGAACCTGCACGGTGCCTGGATTACAGTAAAGGTTCCAGAGATTCTAACTGAATGACAAGGTGTGGAACTATTAATAATATTAATAAAAGATCAAACATTCCTTCAATGTCTTTGAAAGGAGCTCACTTAGCATATTTTCCTTCCTTCTTAAATCTTTAAAGAGAATGTCTCTGATGCAGAAGAGAGAGAATGAGGATATGAGCTAGGCGCCCCTCAGCAACTAGACTTTTCAGAGATGGAAAGACGTTTTTACCACAGCCTACAGTGTTGCATGCATTCCATACCATATGTTGTCATTCAAGAAGTCTTTACTAAGCACATCAGTGGTCCAGGTTCTTCCTTAAATGCCAAAGGTACAAAACTAAGCAAGGTATAACATCCTTAGGAAGAGAATAGCTCAATGTCAGTAACATTGAGTTTCATTAACGAGAATAAAAGAAGGTACAGGAGCTAACAAGTTCATTATACAAACCATAAGAGCAGTGGAAATACTAAGGATTAATATGCTACAGAATCCAGAGGAGGGGCAATTATAGAAACTGAAATCCTTATGACAAATATCGAGTATGGAACGTGCAGGTGGGAAGCCTGCTCCAGCTCTGCCTTGCCCATTCCTTGTATTTCCCATTTAAATGGCATCATGAAATACATCAGCAAAAGCAAATTCTATAATAGACCCTAATGAAAGTCTCAGAAGGATTGAAAACCTTCTTTCGGGCTTGACACTTGTCCCAAGGGAGTCTGCCATGTTATCAGTTCTGATAGAACACAACAGCCATTGGTTAAACATTCCATCTCTTTGAGTTGTCTTTCGGAAATGTACCCAATTCATCTTGGGTGAGGTGAAAGACGTGGTTGGGCTGCTGAGCAATGAAATCAGAAAGGATCCAGCCACCACAAGCAAGATATTGCTGTATTAATATTTGATCCAAGGGAGCGTGGGACTGGTTATCAATAATTCAGTCATCATTTAATATCAGAGATGTGGAAGGCGCCTGATGGTTGTATTAGTTTACACATTTGAGTGACTAAGATGTAGCATGTTATTGCTGCTGTCACATTTCTTATGCTACACGATGACAGTGTGGCTTATGAGGACTGAGATGATATACCTAGTCTGCCATCCAGATTCATAAAGCAGCTGGGAGCAGTCAGACCATCCCCACTGGGATGAGCCGTGAAGAAAATAGAGACTAAGCGTCTTTTTTGGTTTGGCTTTTCCCAAAAGAATTAGTCCTGAGATAGAGATCCAAAAGCAAGTGGTTTAGGAGATGAAGATGGGTAAGGGAGTGAACGAGACGTGGGGGAGACATCTGGTAATTAGGGATGCAGCTGCCCTGCCAGCTCCCACCTTGGGTGCCTAGAATTTAATCCAGCAGACTCACATTGAGAGTCAGTGTAAACCTTGCCTCTGAGTTATCACACCCAAGGGATGAAGAAGCTGGATTTATAAAGCAGTTCCAACGTTGTGGGCTGAAAGCTGCCCCAGAAGAGTCCTAATTCCCTGGCATTTCCAGTGTACTACAAGGGCAGGAAATACGTATCTTGGGTAGAAAATCCTCAAGCACAGAAATGGAGAGGTCTGTGTAGTGGGAAGTGTGGATGACTAGATGCTGGTAGCATCTGCTACATGACAGCTACCTCTCCATCCTCTCTCAGCTGCCCAAGCACACGGAAGAGAAGGGAATCAGCATCTATTAACTACCCACTACGTGTCAAATGCCTCACGCTGATCACGTCTACTGCAAGACAAAAACACGTCCCATGTTGCAAAAAAACAGACTAAAGGTGAGAAGGATAAAGGGTTGACTTGCTGCCAGGGGTTCTAGCCCCATCTAGGAAAGGAGAATCTAGGCTCTAATCTTTCTAGCCTCCAAGCTGGTACCTTTCCAATGAAAAACATTAAAATTGTGTGTGGCTGCACTGGGAAATAGTAGGTGTCTTAGACCCAGTCTGAGCACACAAATTCTGACAGGTAGTTTGCTAATATCCAGTCTGTCAGTCTTTGCCAGAATGTCCTCTTCCTTTTACAACCATTCATCGGATGTTGGCAGCTTTGTGTCTTGAACCAACCTGCAAAGCAGACCAGGACTCCAGCAGACAGCTAGGCAGACAGAAGAGGAGGAAAAGTGTGATGCTCGTGTGTTTTAAACCTGCTTCTCCAATATGGCAAAGGAGAACTGCCTTTTCAAGGAAAAGCTGATGAGGATTTCCACAGAATGCTGAGGGAAACAGAAACCTTGAGTCTGTGGACTCAGAGGGTCTAAAAGGGAGGCAGATCCCGCCTAGTACAGCCACTAAAAGCCAGACAATGGATCCTGTCTTCCTCTTAGGATCAATAAGCCACTCATATAGATTTTTAAGCCAGAAAAGTGTCATGCCAAAAAAAATGGTATTCCACGCAGACTCATCCAGCAACCATGAACCAAACGCATTAGAAGGGAAGATGGGAACTAAGGGCACAAAGTCAAGACACATGAAGCTTTTAGAAATTACCTTCCAGCTTCAAGATTTTTAATTAATCATTTAATTTCTAATTAGTCATTTCAATGATTCCTTGGGGCTTTCCCTTCTCTACTTTGGCATCCTAAATCAGGGACAAGCGAACCCAGTTTTACTCAAATCTAACCGGTTTTTAACTACTTTCTCTTGGCAAAGGGCATTCAGGAAATCCCCTCCCTTGGCTCTGTTCAATGTCAAATTCTAACCGGTCTCATTTCTGACTCATCACTTGTTACTCTAGTTCAGAAGACACTTTTAGGAACTCCACTCCCCACCCCCCACTGCTATGGGAAGTAGATGCTTTCATCACTAGAGTGAAAAACTTCAAAGTCGGAGCTTGAGTACCAGGAGATCTGAAATGCCAAATGTGGAAACACCGTGTTCTTGTCAGGTGGCGTAAAGGCCTGGCTTCTGCCTCTGGACTTCCTTGATAACATGTCAGTCCTTCCCTTTATCAAAACACAGGGTTTAATTCCAGGCCTGAGAATGATTAGGAAGAAGCCCCAGCAAATGTTAAAGAACAGGATGGCATTGTCATTCTATGCCTTTCCAAACATTTTAATAAATTCTTATTTTAATTATGATGCCCATTTTGGATCCCAATCAGTGAGTCCCTGGCTGGTAGCCAGCACTGTCCTTTGACTACCAATGGGAGCCCAGCCAGCTTTCTGGTGGCTGGAGACTGGAAGGAAGCAGCAGTCATTACCTTCAGACACCGACAGAAAATGAAGACCGAAGGCCTTCTGGGTGGCATCTTCCCATTTGGGCCATGATTATTAAAAGTACTTAAACTAGGGCTGGAGAAGTCACATAGGTCAGGACAGTAGAACAATCCTACCAGGCGTACTCAGAAACACACCTAACATCACATTCTCTTACCCAGGTCTGAACAAATTGGAAGGTAACATGAAGAGCGGGTGAAGAGATGTGTCGCCTTTTCTCTGACCCTAACATGTCTCTTACATCATTCCCAAGGCACTGGGTTCTAAGTTCTCTTTCCTGCACGCCCTGTAGAAACAAGGGAGCATAGAGAAAAAGAAATGAAATTAACCAGAACCCTGCTCTTAAGTGGAGCCCTGTCTTCCGCTTGTGACACCATGATGCTGTCAATCCTCTTTTTAGAGTCAATGTAATTTCAGTTAGAATTGTCTTTTTTAAGTGAGTCTGTGTTCATGAGTGTACATTTATGTGTGCATGAGTGTGCATGTGGATGCCAGATATGGAAATTTGGGTATCTTTCCTTAGTTTCTTCTTCATACTATGTTCTTTGAGGCAGAGTCTCTCACTAACCCTGTAACTCACTAATTTGAGTAGACTAGCTGACCAAGGAACCCTTGGGATCCTCCTGTCTACCACCACAACATTGAGGTTTTAGGCATCTGCCATCATGACTGACTTTTATGGGTCCTTGGGACTAAAACTCAGGTCCTTATGCTTCCACAGCAAGTACTTTACTCATCAAAGCGTTTCCTCAGCCCCCTTAATTACTTTTATTTGAGTCATATCTCATTAAAATTGTTTTCCACTCTTGGCAAATGTGTCAGATGAAAAAAAAAATGTGTACCCCTGTGATCTAGAAGAGTAAGACATAAGTCAAATACAATGCCAGCTCCAAATCCTTTAACACAAGTCAGAAAGTAGGAGGTACAGCAGGATCTATTTTTGTGTGATTCCCTCTAGAGAACGCAAGTGGCTTCTGGGAGACTTCTGAAAGATGCAGAAACTTCTCAAGCAGAGACCGCAGAGACACACCAAGCTTGGTTCTCGCTGTCATTTCAATCATTCAGGCTTCAGTAATGACTGCTGAAATAAGCAACCTCAGAAGATTTAGAACACAGAAAGTATTTTGATCAACTTATTTCAAGAACAGACCCCTTTCTGGTCCATTGCAACACCCCACAGATGCAAAGCAAGGGTGAGTTCATTGCTAGTCTTCTCTCAACAGCACTACAAATGTATGTGGCTAATTGTATAACCACCTGCAGTTGTGCAGATGGAAACATTCAGCTCCAGCTGGAGCACACATCAAGCCTGGAAGATGCTTGGCAGCCGCAGTCACAGGCTTTGGCAGCCAAGGACTGGAATGGTGTGTCCTGTTTTGCCTTTTGAGTTCCAAATTCCAACTCCGGGGAGCAGAGGTTACCCCATCCTTTACAATGTTTCTCCAAGGGAACTGGGCTGCCTGGATGACTGCTGCCTTCCTGATCTGTATCTCCACTCAGGCTACAATTCAGTAATTCCTGGGATCTGGCCAGAGAGAGCATATTTATCTTATTGATTTATTTTTATGGAGTCCTGAAAAATACTAAATGATAAATATTAGTGCAATCCAGAACAACAGCTCGATAGCCAATGCACACAAATGTATGACCCAGTTTTTGCAAAGAGAAAGCCTTTTCTTGAAGTCACCCAGCAAAGGGGTCAGCATAGGAAACTTGGGTCTACATCCTCTAGGGTTGGTAGCAGAGGAATTAATAGGAAAACAGAGACAGATGTTTACCGATTAGAAGGTGAGAAGGAAGCACTTGGGATCCTTTGGTACAGATATAGACAACCATCATGCCTAGTTGTGTGTTTTTTTGGCAGGGAGCTGACAGGGGATTTTGAGCTGTGTCATTGAAATGCCATTGGCCAGGTTATCTGATTGCTTCTGCACACTTCTAGTCTAGACACCTCTAGATCCAGCTTCAACCCATCCTTTCGAGTGTTCTTGAGGCTTCTTCTAACGAGGAAAGCAATTTAGCTAAGGAATTTCAGAAGGTGTGGCATGTATTGTCTGTGTTAATAATAATGACTAATAGGCTTGCACCCTTTGAGAGAGGAAATTCTTATTTCATTTATGGCTATGAATGTCTTCTAGATTGTTTCATGAAGTTACAACTGCTGTATTTCATGATGCAGAGAAAACAAGTTTCATTTTATGTAAAACTTTAAATAGGGAGTGGGAAGTAGGATTGTTATGTAAAATAAGAAAAAAACTGGGTTTTTTTAAATAATTAATTCATTTTTTAAAAGAGAAAAGAAATTTAAAAAGGGGAGGTAGAAATTCCAATCAGTGTACCTGTGCCAAGAAGACAAGAGGGTCAGGTGTCCTTTGCCCAGTTAGGGAAGTACCAACTGGTGAGCACCCAGATGGCATGGAGAAGGTGCAGAAATGAGGGCGGAGAAGCATTTATACTTGGTCAGCTTTGGTCAGAATGCCATCTTGTTTACCACTTAGGATTGATCAAATAAGCCTTGAACAGTAAGGAAATAATTATGCGGGGCGGGGGGGGACATTGGTTTGGGGCTTGTTGGAAGATATTTATCCAAGCTAGCCCTAGCAGTACAGACTTGTAGTCACCGTCACCTGGGAGTCTAAGGTATGAGGATTACAAGTCCAAGGCCAGTTTAGGTCACAGAGTGAGTTCAAGGGCACACTGGTAGCTGTTGTCGAATATTATGTTAAGATGTGTTACATTTGTTTATGCTGCGGAACATCTGTTTAATGGTGCAAAGAAGAAGGGGAAAGAGGAGGCTGTTTGTCTACCAGACTTGCTCCTGGAATCTAAGGTGACTACGGCAAAGCATGGCTGAGAGCAAAGGAGACAAACACAGTGGAGGCAGAAATGCAGTTTGTCCCTCGCTCCTAGAGATCCATTTGTAGACTCAAGTGAAAAGTCATTGCTTTCATCAAAAACAACTTCTAAATTCTTGTCGTTATTTTGAAAGTGAGAACAAAAATCAACAGCCATTTTTTTTTTCAGAGAGGGCAAATTGGATTTGGGGCAGAAAGTGAGAATCTTAATGTGTGACAGGAGGACCATCCCACAGCTCTGCCTGAGGTCATAGACCTCACTGCAGCTTGAAAGTTCAGGAAGGAGAGAGCCATTGAACAAAGCACAAGCTCTCAATGCATCCCTGGCTGATGAGAAATCCATGAATAGCCCAATGCACAGAAATACAGACGCAAGAACGGCCTGCACATTGACCGCACACTGTGCCTGAAAGACACCCGCGAGCAGGAAGTGGGAGCTTCATGGGCTCCAGGTGTCTGAGCAAAATCTCTTCCCACGTCCCTGGTTTACCAAAATCAATATAGAAATAGGAGTAGCCACGGGAAGCCTGGTAAATATAAAAATGAGAAGTAGGAGCCAGGGAGGGAGACAGGTAGCTCACAGAAAACTAAATATTCAGATGACTTACAAAGAAATCCAGATTTCAGAGCTGCTGACAATAATAAGTGCTGATATGACTAGGGTGTGCTACGGAGGCCACCCATCAGCTGATGAATGCATAATGAAGATGTGGTACATATTCCATAATACAGAAAAACGAGATGTTCAGAGAGATGCATGGAATTAGAAAGCATTATGTACAGCGTAAGACAACCCAGGAGGAGCAATACAAAGACTTCATGTTCTCTGTCTCTCTCATATGTGGATCCCAGACTTGAATTTTTATTTCTTGTATTTTATTTTTAGTCCAGAATGGTATACAGTGTATCTTGGCCATATCCAGTCCCCACCAACTACCTCCAGCTTCTCCCACACACCCCCAACATATCCCCATGTCCCTCCCAATGTCTTGTCTTGTTTGGCTTTTAATAAACCACTAAGTCCAATTAGTGCTACCCATATGTATATGTGCGTGAGGTCGTTTACTATGTCATGGGCAATCTACCAATGGCTGTGACTGCAAAACTTTGGCTATTACCAAAATTATTCTCCCTCCTTCAGCAACCACCAACTGCAATTAGCACCTCAGTTATGGTGGGACCTTGGGAGTAGTCCCTCCCTGCTCCATGCTGGAATTTTCAGCTCTTGATCTTGTGGGATGACTGCAGCGGCTGGGAGCCCATGTAGGTGATGGCTACACCTTGTCCAGAAGCCATCTTTTAACCATGCCCCTCCTTCATCTGGCTCTTACACTGTTTCTCCCCTCTACCATGATATTCCCTGAGTCTCAAATTTTTCAGATTCATTTAGCTTAAAATGTCGTAGAAACCTGAAAGAGGCCATGGCAATGGAGGGGGAAGGGAAGGAGCCTCAAGGGCCAGTAGACATGATAGAACTGTACTGTGAAAACAGAAGAAGAGACTACTGAGGATGGCAAGGCCTAAACAGGGATGGGACTAAGGGATAGAAGAGAAGATGGGGTGCAGTCGGCAGGTTAATCAAAGCTAAGTCTACATCAGGAGAGTCATGTGGAAACCTACTGTTTTATAAACTAACAAAAACACATTTTTTTCAAACATTTTGAACAGAGAGACCATGAATGAACGGATAATGTTGATCTAGAAGCCATGTGTTATTGAACAAAAGCCCCAGTGTCAAGTGTAGGATACCTCCCTAGGAACTGCTGGCCAAGAAGGACCCAGAAGCACCCTAAAACTGTTCAAATATGCCATTGCCCTGAGTTGCCTACCCTAGCGGGATAAAAAGGCCTACTGCTGAAGATCCCACCTAGCCTGGCTACAGAATACAGAAAGCCATGCTGGAACTGAGTTAGAAACTTCCTTCCTGCTGGCTAGCCTTTACAGTGCCAGAGATCGTCACACAGGCCGCTGGAAGAGAAAGTCAGCAATGGTTTCTTTCCAAGCTTTAAACCCTGCAAACCACAATACCGACTTTCAATGCAAGTTGGAATTACTGGTAAAATAATGACACAGCTATTATGAAGGCCACCAATGCTTTCTATTGGGTCTTAGGCTTGCTCTGTTGGAAGGAGCTCATAGCCAGTACCGTGGGCCACTAACCAGTCCTAGTAACTAAGGAGAAACCTACTCCTTTTGTTTTGCTAAATGCACACATCACTACCCTGCCTCCTAAATATCTGTGTTGATGAGCACTGACTGGCACAGTCCTCATTCTCAACCAAAGATGCTCTAGTGATGAACATCAGTTTAATGTAGAGATGTACAGTTGAACAAGGTGCTGAGAACAAGTGACAACTGAGTGCTCAGCATTAGGTGGGACACCAGTATTACCCCTTCTGTGGCTCAGGGAACGTCACAGAATGGAGAGGAGGAAGAAGGAAAATCTGGACAGTAAGTCAGAGGGCTATGCAATGCTGTCGTGGGCATAACTGGACCATACCACACATGAATTCAGAGTAGCTGTGCTTGTTTGCTGCACAAGATTGAGTCCCTAAACACATTCAGCCATAGATGAGGAAGAGACTCATAGGACAGACTCTGCCCATGGAGTGATAATGGCAGTCCAAGGCTGCTGGGGAATAGGAAGTCATTGTATTCAGTGATGTGGCCACTGATAGGTTACCCATGCTTCTGTGGGTAGCTTCACACTTGCGCCCATGAGAATGACCCTGGTCAATATAGTAGATCAAAACCCAAATCAAATGTAAAGCTGTTGACAGAGGTTTCTGTACCGCCAGGTCTTAAAGAAACACACAGAGGCATACATTAATATAAACTGGTTGGCCTGTTAGCTCAGGCTTTCTTATTAACTACCTCTTACATCTTACATTAACCCATAATTCTTGTCTGTGTTAGCCACGTGGCTTGGTACCTTTTATCAGTGAGGCATTCTTATCTTGCTTCCTCTGCATCTGGGTGATGACTGCAGACTGAGACTTTCCTCTTCCCCAAATTCTCCTATTCTGGTAGCCCTGCCTCTACTTTCTGCCTGGTCACCCTGCCTATACTTCCTGCCTGGCTACTGGTCAATCAACATTTGATTAAACCAATTAAAGTGACAAATCTTTACAGGGTACAAGACCATTGTCCCACAGCATAAAGCAAAAAGATTTGAAGGTAGCATAAGGACTCAGTGGCAAAAATGTACTGGGTTGTGGGGGTAGGGTAGGGTAAGAGGGATGGAAGAATGAATGTGGCCAGAATATATTATATGTTATGCAAAAAAGCAGGAAAATATAATTCAATAAAACTACTTCTGAAAGGCTGTAATGGCAGATTCTGAAAGACTACAAAGCGGCTAGATCATGTATGATCCAATAGCTGAAACAGTCTCTAAAGAATTAAAGAAAAATCTAATGACAATGAATCCATCTCCTCCATGTGGTTTATGCAGTCACAGAAACAGTTTATAGAGCCGGAACTCCATTTTAAGAGCCCCAACATGGGTTTTGCCTTAATTTCCGATTTCTTTTGTTAATCAAAGCTATTAGAACCCATAAAGCAAGAAGCAGATTTCTTTGTTGTCATAAATGCTTTCCATAACTTTTAAATTACATTTACTTCATCTGTTTAAGACTTCCCATATGTGTCCCCCCTCCCTGCCCCCATGTGACTTGGGAAGCAAGGTCACCCAGCATCTTTACTCTCCAGCTCACTGTGTGTGATGACTCTCTGGGTTGTCAACTTGACTGTATCTGGAATGAACTATAGTCCAGAATCTGGGCCACACCTTCTGCTGGACATTGATAAAAGCGTACAAACACAAGGAAAGACAGAAAGGTTTGTTCTTCACCTGCTTGCCCTCGCCTTGAAGTACATCCATTCCTTCACTGGCATTGGAGCCCACTTCTTCAGTATTCCAGCACATGCAGAAGACCAGCCGAGACACCCAGCCTTGTGGGACTGAGCAACTACTAGATTCTTGGACTTTCCATACAGCTAGCCATTGTTATACATATACATTATATATGTTTGTATGTATGTATGTGTGTGTATATGTGGAGAGAGAAAGAGAAAGGAGATTAATTTCATACATTCTGTGACTCTATATTCTGTGGCTAAGACACCATGTGTCAGTGCCTAATCTGTAAATGTTAAGTCCAGGAGCACAGAACAGGGAGGTTACTAGGGGAAATGTAGTATGTCAGTTTAGGAGGATTTGCAGCCAGGACAGCAGAATATCTGAGTCCTGAGGACATTGCAGAGGGTTATAAATTTACTGAGGTGAACATAAAAAGGACAGGGGAAAGCAGGTTAAAACTCAAATTACCCAAGGAAGGAAGGAAGGAGGGAGGGAGGGAGGGAGGGACTAAGGAAAGAGAAGGAAGGAAGAGGAAAGAAAGAGGAAGGA
>JAQHUG010000034.1:5676899-5727832 GCA_028555095.1 Dicrostonyx torquatus | reverse complement strand
TACTCCACCCACCTAAGGGCTGTGTCCTCTCCTATAGGCCAGGCAGTCCTTTATTCAACCAATGGGAGTAACCCAAATACAGAACCCTCCTATACCAGAGAAAGTCATGGGAGACAAGCCAATAACCAGCACTCCTCCATGTCCTCTGCATCAGCTCCTGCCTCTAGGATCCTGCCCTGTTTAAGTTCCTGTCCCAACTTCCTTTGATGGCAAACAGTGCTGTGGAAGAGAAGGGCAAATAAACCTTTCCCTCCCCAACTTACTTTTTAGCCATGTTGTGTCATCAGTGCCATAGAAACCCTAACTACTAAGAGTGTGTGGGGGGGGTGAAATTTGCTGCTGGCTGGTGGAGTTGTGGACAGGATGGAGGGGGAGAGTAATGAAAGAGATATCTTGATAGAGGAGGCCATTATGGGGTTAGGGAGAAACCTAGTGCCAGAAAAACTCCCAGGAATCCACAAGGATGACCGCAACCAAGACTCCTAGGAAGACTGGAGAGGATGCCTGAACTAGCCTTCCCCTGTAATCATATTGGTGGCTACTCTACTGGTCATCATACAGCCTTCATCCAGTACCTGATGGAAGCAGATACAAAGATCCACAGCCAAGCACTGGACCAAGCACCAAAAGTCCAGCTGAAGAGAGGGAGGAAGTATTATATGAGCAAGGGGGAGGGGTCAAGATCAGGATGGGAAAATCCACAGACAGCTGACCTGAGCCTCTGGGAGCTCACAGACTCTGGACCAACAGCTAAGGAGCTGGCATGGGACCGACCTAGACTCTCTGCATGTGGGTAGCAGCTATGTAGCTTGGTCTTTTGTGAGTCCCCTAGCAGTGAGACCAGGACCTGTCCCTGATGCATGAGTTGGGCTCTTTGGAACCAACTTCCTATGGTGGGATGCCTTCTTCAACCTTGATGCAGGGGGTAGGAGTTTGGTCCTGCCTCAACTTGATATGCCATGCTTTGTTGGTTCCTAAGGGAGACTTTACCCCATCTGAATACAGATGGAAAAGTGGATAGGGGGTGGGGTAGAAGGGAGGTGTGGGGAGTGAACAGAAGGAGAGGAAGGAGAGGAAACTGTGCTAGGTATGTAAAATAAAAAAGGAAAAATAATAAAAACCTGTTTTTTAAAGAAAGATACTTATAACGGTTATATATTTTTAATTTATATATTTATATTAATATATATTCCTAACTTAAAGAAATTCTTTTTGTAATAAATTTGGGTCATCTATTTTTCCTATTCCCAGATGATTTTTCTAGCCAAGCCAGCATTCTCTCCTATCTATACTACTGCAATCATGCCTTGCTTTGCTATTTTGAAACCTAGCTTACTATTGCCAAATTGAAAAATGCAACCGCCACGGAAAAGAAAGTTTGCAATATTTAGTCATTGAAATGGAACTGACAAATTGCCTGGGATTGACTCAGATCATTTATAGGCAGAGGCCCTATAAAACAGTGTCTTGAACTCATGCTGTATTAGGGGGAGCCCTGGTAAGATGACTCTATCCATGGTGTTGGCTACCAATCATTTTTCTATTTCTACCCCTAAGAGAACTTATAAAGTTCAGAGGAAATATATCCAGGAAATTCTAGACAGCCGAGGATAATACAAAGACAAATGATTCCACTCCTTTAATTGTTTCTGACTAGGAAATTACTTTATATTACTGAGGAATAGGGGACCCTAGACACCCATGGCCCATTTTAGAAAGCACTTCAGAACCTCAGTTAACATCCAAATATTTTGACCCCCAAGGTACTATGTTTAAGACTAACTAGGCAGAAAAACAAAACTAAAATGATTTCATAATTTTGCTGCTGGAGAAGGATTGTTTTAAATAGTATTCCAGACCCTGGGGAATTGTTTCTTTGCTTGATGTTGTGACCAAATTCACTACAGGAGTCACCTATGAGAAAGGATGTGTTTTGACTCACAGTTCAAGAGATGCATCCCATCACAGTAGAGGAGGCATGAAAGCAGGACAGGCAGCCATGGCAAGCAAGAGGCTACTTGCTCACATCTCCACGGATCCTGAGGCAAAAAGAAGAACAATAGAAATATTCAGTTGCTTTTCTCTTTTCAACCTTTTTATCTCAGCCCATGATAAACCAGGGAATCACCCACCCACCAGCACCCCCCACACACAGATAACCTTTTCTGGAAAACCCCTCTGATACACCCAAAGATATGCCCCCCATTGCCCTAGGGATTTCCCAACCCAAGAATGCTGGTGATCAAAATTAACTATCACAATCAGCTAATATGAAGAACAAGAGGCACCTTCCCACGGTTGCTGGCCTAAGGGAAAATGACGCAACCCTTTGGGACAGCAATTTAGTGAGGGGTATGAAAAGAATATGAAATGCTGGAGCCTGTTGGTACCATTTCTGGGCCTTTAGCCATGAACAAGAAAAATTTTCCTGTCCACAACAACTGGCCTTACCTTTTTTATTTTTCTCTCTTGTAATATCTTCTGAAGGAACTAAATAAGACAAGAATTATACTTTAAACTATCGCCAGTGACAGACATAACTGATTTTGTCATATTTGTATTAAAGCTAACATTTATTGATTCTTTGCTGAATACCAGGCTGTGTGTGGTGGCTTTTATATGGGCTAATTCATTTACTATACACTGCACTCAAACAACAGTGAGTCTACCACTTAAGAGTCTTTCCACATCAGGAAACAGAGAAGCCAGCCTACAGAATGTAACCCGTGAAGAAAGTTCTAATAGCGCAAGAAGTCCAGAGGTAGGTGACTCCATGGATGATTGTAATAAAGAGGGGCGGCTGTGTACCCACCAAAGAGCGGGCCATGTTCCCGGCCACAGGCCTGCTTTTGGTCCTGGCTAGCTTATACCCGGAATAATTACATACAAACTGTATTCATTTAAACTCTGCCTGGCCCATTAGTTCTAGCCTCTTCTTGGCTAACTCTCACATATCATTTTAACCCATATCTAGTAATCTGTGTATCACCACAGGGTGGTAGCTTACCGGGAAAGATCCTAACCTACGTCTATCTCAGGCTAGAGAAACATGGCATCTGCCCCAGTGCCTTCTCTCTCCTAGCCTTCCATTCTGTCTACTCCACCCACTTAAGGGCTGCCCTATCAAAAGGCCAAGGCAGTTTCTTTATTCAACCAATGAAAGCAACAGAAATACAGAAGATGTATTCTCCTACACCAGATGACTGACTTACTGGTGCCACTAAAAAGGGACCCAAATGCTTCCTCCTCATCGCTGCTCCTTCGTGGCCGCACCATGGTCACAATAGCTCAAAACCTCATCTCCAGATGCACTGGCAAACAAAAATGTCTCTATATCTCCTTAACCAGGAATGCATTCCATAAACATTGCCAAACAGTTCCCATGATTGGCTTAGGAAAGTATGTGAGCCTGATTAAAAAGCATAAAAGGTCATTTGGATGTTAGGTGGCAAACAAAGACCTCTGCTATGAGTTTGACACTTATACCTGATTAGCTGGAAAAGCAGCTACAGTGCAAAGGAGACTTGAGTACCTTGCCTGAGCACACACAGCTAGTAATTAGAAAGGGGTCGGAAGCCGGTTCTGGCACTATCTAGAGCCCATTCACCATGGTTCTGTTATGCTGCTTCTCCCCATGTGTATGTTTCATTCATTTCTGTGTTGCTGTGACCTGATGCTTGACAAGAAGCAGCTCAAGGAAAGAACGGTTTGTTTTGACCCTTAGTTGCTGGGAAAACAGCCCATCATGGTGGGTTGCAGTAATGTGGGGAGAGGGGTCTACCGGTCACATCGTCTCTGCAGTCAAGATGCACAGACCAATGAATGCTGGCTGTAAGGTTGCCTTTTTTTAAATTCAGTCCAGGACTAGACGTTTGGTATGGTGCTCCATAATAGGAGTGGGTCATCCTAAGTCCATGGAGAAAATTTGTCACAAACACACCCAAAGACTTGGCTTCTCAGTGATTCCAGATCCTGTTGACAATTGACAGTCGACAGTCACTATTAACCATCCCATACATATAAGGTTCTACACGAACCAAGATTATTCAGAGAAGTCAATCCTTAATAAAGAATAACTTCACATAGCTGTGGAAGTGAGAGGTCAGTCCTATGATCTATGTCTGGATTCTGGAGACCCAAGAGAGTGGGGATACAGTTCCAGGTAGAACCAGAAGTCCTGAGAGCAGAAGGGCCAACAGCCTAAGCGTCATTTCTTATAGAGGACTTACATCAAAAACAATGAATCAGAGAAAGTGACTTCCCCTTCCTCTGCCTTATATTCTCTTTAAGACTCCAATGGCATAGAGAAGACCGACCTACTGGGGTCTGAGGTGGGGGCTTTGCCCTGTCTTCTGACTCATGTTCTAATCTCATTCATAAATGCCCACACAGACACATCTAGAAGAATGTTTGAGCAGATTTCTGGGCAGCCATTGACAAGGCAAGTTGACCCATGAAAAGAAACACCACAACCATTTTCTCTCCTATATTGTATTTTTTGATAAGAACTTACTTCATGCGAAAACTAAAAGCGAATCATCAGTCACAGTATTAGAAATGCATGAGGAAGGAAGTCAAGCCATTTCCTCTTCACTCTTTCTTCAGTGACACTGAGTAATCTGGGCAGAGGCACCCACTCTATTCATTTACTTATTCAGTTAATACGTTTTTAGTAGAATCTTGACCTTTGCAAGATACAGATTCTGACTCCAACTCAAAATACTGACTATAAATATTTTATTATGTAATAAATGGGTCTGACATGAAGATCAGTGATAGAATGACTGCCTGACATGCATGTGGCTTTGTGGTCCAGTCCTGGCACCACAGATAATAATAATATATAATAGTCATAATAAACAGGATGAGACAGAGAGAGAGAGAGAGAGAGAGAGAGAGAGAGAGAGAGAGAGAGGCTGTCAATAGTCCCAGTGGGAGCAGACACTACTGATTTGGATGGAGACAAATACTAATAACAAGATATGGTGGTTTCTAGCCCTCTCTTCTCTTGACAGCTAAAGAGAAATTTTGGATTGACCATTCTTTCTCCCTGTAACATGAGGGGCCTGCTTGTTGGGGTTTCTGTCCCGCTCAGTACCCCACAGCCGGCAAGCCCCAAAGAAAATCACAAAGAGAGTCTACATTAGGTTATACACTTATTGGCCCATTAGCTCAGTATTCCTACCAGCTCCCATAACTTATATTAACCCATTGTCAGCCACATGGCCAGTACCTTTTCTCAGCTGGGACAGGGACACATCCTGCTTCCTTGGTGGTCTGCACAGGAATGCCAGGGAAGCTTCCTGCTTCCCAAATCTCCTGTTCTCACCTCTACTTCCTGTCTGCTTTTCCGGCCTATACTTCCTGCCTGGCCAATCAGCATTTATTTAAAACATGATTGACAGGATACAGAATTGTCCCACACCATCTCCCTATCCTCCACCCTTCGAGATCCAGGAAAAATGAGGGTTATAAATAAGAACATTCTGTAGTTGCCCCTGTTGACACCTGCAATGCCTAATTTAGATCAAGTCACGATTCTTCCATATCCTACCCAAGTAGTATTTCTTGAATATCTACTAATGGGTATACCATCGGATCACAGTCCCTGTGGTCAGAAGTACCAGAACCTCTGATGGGTTCATGAAGCTCCCAAAAGTCAGTTCCAGAATCCCTCAATATAAAATTGAAATTACATCTTCAAACAAAGAGACTTTGGTGATCTATAGAGAGCCCATTATGAAGGAGGTAGAATGGCAAGATATCTAACTTTTCATTTTTATGGCTCACCTTCATCCGAGGGATCTCTTCCCCTTGCCTTATGAAAATATCCCTGTAGAAACAGTCTATCAAGATGCCGATACTATAAGTGTAGTCAGATGCCCAGAAATAATTGCTCCCACACCACCAACTGGCTCAGGTACTGCATGACTCTGACATCAGAACTTATAACCTATATCCATTGTCAGCCAATAAACATGGCCATGGAGAAAGGAGGTCATCATAAAAACAGGTGCCCTCGACATAGCGCATCACACATCCCCCAAATGCAGACCTGATTCACCCTCTGCAAAGTGACCTTTTCTGATTGCCTCCTGGTTCTGATGGTATGACAAGCATTAGAGAAAGCTTTGCTCAAGCTCTCGAGTGCTATGAAGCAGTATGACCGGAGAAGCCAAGATCCTACAGAGGTCAAAGAGGCTTAATAATATAGAAGCCATGGCATATGAGAAAGAGGACAGAACCGCTCTACTGTGAGTCCCTGTTTTTGCTCTGACATTTGGTATGATGCTGGCATGTCTAACGGCCTCATCTTTCTGTTGCTACTCTGTCCAAAGTGGTCAGGGCCCTTGACTTACAAATCTTTGCATCCCTAACTATAAAATAGGAAGTTTTTTTTTTAACCACTTAAAACTTTGGAGAGTTTTTAAAAGTTTCTTTTCATTTTATTATTATTGTGTGTATGTGGCGATATGAGCCACATTACGTGTGTGGATGTCAGAGAACAACTTCATGGAGTTGGTGCTCCCCTTTTACGGGTAAACATAGGCTGCAAGGATGAACAGGTCTCTGGCTTGCATCACTGGGCAGCAAGCACCTTTACCTGATGAGCTGTCTTGCCTGATGACCTTAAAAGAGTTTATACATACAAAAAGCCTGAGTTAGCTGGGCAGTGGTGACACACACCTTTAATTCCAGCATTCGGGAGGCAGAGGCAGGTGGATCTCTGTGAGTTTGAGGCCAGCCTGGTCTACAGAAGCTAGTTCCAAGACAAGCACCAAAGCTACAGAGAAACCCTGTCTCGAAAAAAAAAAAGTGTCTGAGTTAAAGATCATGTGAATTGGAGATCTCTTATGCCCTCTTTATAAACTTACAGCTTTGTTAAGTACTGTAAAACCTAACATAATGGGGACACATAGAGAGACATTCAAGACCAAGTGTCTTATGGAACCTTGCTCAGGATGTCAACAACCACAGCCATTCAAATCCATGTGTGAGGCCAGAGAGACGGCTCAGGGGGTAAAAAATGCTTGTGTACAGGGATGCCACCTTGAGTATGATCCCACAGGGTGGCAAGGCAGAGTCATCTCCTGAGAACTGTCCTCTGACATCCACACCTTCACTGCATTCACACACCTGCATGCTCACACGCATACACACACAAATCGGAAATAAAATCCCTATGTAGCTCAGTGGATAGACAAGCTGGAGGCTGGAACGCTGACCTCTAGTTCCCACCTAGAAAAGCAATTGTTTTGGTTTGGTTTGGTTTTTTTGGCTTGGAATGTCTTTGAATCTGCATGTGACTTTTTTCCTTAAAATGTAGAATCCTAATATATAGTGTTATGGTAAAGCTCAAAAATCAAGCAATGGAGAGGCTGGAGCAATAGTCCAGCAGTCAAGAACAAGTGATGCTCTTCCAGGGAGCCCAGGCTCAGTACCGTAGCATCCGTATGGTAGCTTACAACTCTCAACCCCAGTTCTAGGGGAATCCAACATCCTCTTCTGAACTCTGGAGGCAGATGTGGTACATTTATATACGTACAGGCAAAATACTTGTGCACATAAAATTAAACATATAAATAAATATTTTAAAAAATCAAATAATAGAGTATGTGGTATATGTAACCACACGACCCCTATCCTGGGAAGTTATTAGGTGGAAATTGTTCTTATTGTCAGTAAAATGACTCACGAGGAATAGTTGATCTCCAGGCTTCCTTCCAGTTCTACCATCCTGTAGCTCAGGGTCTGTAGCTCATGCTAAAATCAAATCTACTCACTTTTTTTCTTTCATGTGGACTGCATTTTAGTCTTAGCTTGGATTGACAAAAATAAACGAACAACCTTAGGCTGAGTAATTCATAGACTGTTATTAATGGTTTGTTGAACTAGGTCTTGAAACTAGAGTGCCCAAGGCCAGGGCACTCAGAAAAGACCCTTTCCTCATAGATACTGCCTTTTGGTTGTCCTCACCTAGTGAAAGGCATGAGGCAAAGAAGCTTCCTTGGGCTTCTTTCATTAGGCTGTTAATCCACTCCATGAAGGCCCCACCCTCAAGACCCAGTCACTTCCCAAAGGCCCCAGCTTGTTAATACCGTGATCCAGGGAGTTAGGTTCCAAAATGTGATTTTGGTGAGAATACAAACTCTGAGCCCATACTATCCCTCCAACTTGCAACCGAAAGTAAACACAGCAATGACAATTTGTTAAACGCACACAGCACATTTCCCTGCAAACAGTAAAAGCATTCTAGTCGAGACCCATCTAATCATAGCTCACATTTACATCACAGAATAGGGGTAAATCAGAATTCCAAGTCCTATTTTATTAGGTCTGCCTGGGCTGCATTGCCATGATTGATTCAATTCAAGCTTAGGAAAATATTTCTAAGATAAAAACCAGAATTTCTGCTTCCCACTGTTTACGGGCCAATGAGGCTTTGAAATTGAATAGCTGTGGGAGATTAAAAGATGTCTACAATATCCTCCAACCTCAGAGAGAAATTCTGGCATACGCTGCAACACGGATGAACCTTGAAAACATTAATCTAAGTGAGATAAGCCAGCAACAAAGGGGCAAATGCCACGTGAGTCATCCTCCATGAGATACACAAAACAGACAAATTAACAAATACACAAAGTGGAGGCAGCTGCTGGGGCTACAGTGAGAGGAGGTGGGAGTCACTGGATAAACCTGAAAGAAAAGGAAGAAAGTTCTGGAAATGCATGAAGGAGGCGTGAGTGCAACAATATCATACATGTATGGTTATCTTTATAAAGAGCCAAGAGGATAAATTCCTCTTGTTATATAAGTTATGTATACTTTATCATAATGGAGAAAAAAGGCTGTGAATTCTTTGTTGTGGCATCCATTGAAAAGTAATTCTTATTTCTTCCCTTTTGAGATATTAGTCTAGCTATGGTGGGTCTCTTAACAAAAGGGTAAGGGTAGAAATGTTCTGGGATTCTCAATGCCTGGTGACAAGACCTGAAGCTTTTCCCAGAGCTTCTTGGGATTCTTTCAGGGCTGTCCATGAGGGTGCAAGGATTTGTTCCCTGGTGACATTTGACAATGTCTGATATTTCTCTGTGAATAGAACACAGCTGAAGGTAATCAAACATCCTACACTGGACAGGATACCCCACTCCCAACAAAGAATCTTCAAACCCAACATTGTACTTCCCCCAGGCTGGGCTTCTCAGCCTTAGTACAATTGGGCCCAGATCTGTGCCATTAAAACCTAGTGGCCAGGAATGGACACCCACTTGCCTGCTAGGACCAGTTTGCTATGAGAGGGTGGAGAAGAGGCCATGGGCCTTCCTGGTACTGCAAAGTCTGGCACTATTTTGGTGAGCAAATTTATGGGGGATATGGGAGGGAAAGAGAGGCCAAAAGGTTCTTGTCCTATGGAGACAGAGAGATCTGAAGAGGCAAAGGCTATGAAGAGCAGAGTGATGTAAGAAGAGGTGTTGGAAAGACGAAGGAGCAAGGTGGGATTTTGGGTGTGTGAATTTTGTTTTGTTTGTAATTGACTGGGGAGGAAGTTCTTTGAAGGGAGATGCTGCAGGGGTGGGGGGCTGGGAGGTGAGCTGGATTGGTGTTGTGATATTTTGTTTATGTTCTGACAAATAAAGTATGCCTGGAGATCAGAGGGCAGCCACTAGTTAACCATAGAGATCTGTAGGTCTATACAGAGAGGAGATAGGAAGTGACAACACAGGGCGGAGACAGGAAGTGATAAGGCAGGGTATACATAGACAGGTGCTTGGCCCTTTTCAGTTAAGGAGTTGGAGAGATAAGAGGTGACTGTGGTTGCTCCTTTACTTCTCTGATCTTTCGGCTTTTAACCCAGTATCTAACTCTGGGTATTTATTATTAAGACTAATTAGGATCGTACTTCAGATTGTGAAGCATGATGTGAAATTCCCAAAGAATCAATAAAGATTAATGTTTAAAAAATACTCCATATTGGGCTGGAGATATGGATCAGTGGTTAAGAGCTCTAGTTCATCTTCCAAAGGACCCTTGTTTGAGTTCCAGTACCCACATGGCAGCTCACAGTTGTTTGCAATTCCAATGTTGGAAAATCCAACACCCTTCTGGCCTCCGTGGGCACTGCACATACATTGTACACTTACATACATGCAAGCAAAACACCCATGCACGAAAAATTAAAATCAAAACTTAAAAAAATATATTTCAAAAAAGAACTCCATGTACCCTGAAGTAACTTACGATGAGGAGCTGAAGGCTCACTGTGTGCTCTGACCAGGCAGAAAGAGAAATGCCTAAACAGAGCCACCTGCGTTCCCAACCCGGACAGACACCAGGCATGTGAGTACGGCGAAATGTTCCAGCCAAATTGATCTGAAGAACCAAGAACCAGCCCTACGTTTTTACCACCAGTTGAGCAACCCAGATGCCGCCCTGTTAGTGCTGCTCCAGCTGCGCCTTCCTATTCATTGGGGAGCTCAATTTTCTGTGTGTCACCAGAATTCATAACCCAAAAGAAAAATGTGAGAATATCACATGGTGTGATTTTTGTCACTTAGTTTTGAAACAATTTGTTCCCAGTGATAAAGACCCAAAGACCAGCCTGTTGATCTCACAGAAAAGATTAACCGTTAAAATTTAGACTTGATTTCGGCCTATATAGCTACTTTAGATTAATTCAAGATGAGCTTCAGTGACCCCCCCACACACCTGTACAGTGGAGATACTAATCGCTGTCCTACAAGAATACTAGAAAATTAAATAAGGTCAAGTGCTTCGAAGCACTTAGGCTAATATCTAGCCTGATAGAGTCAGTCACGAGTGAACTTGATTAGATTTTATCTGGTTTGTCTTCAGAACACATAGCAAAGATAACTTTTCTCATTTAAGTGGACACAAAGTAGTTTTATCGGATAAAACTCCCTACTCCCACCCCCCAAGCCACCCTGCTGCCTCATTGAAAGATCTCTTGGAAATCCTTCCCAAACAGACCTAGGCTGGAATTCTATTTCTCACCCTGACTAGTGGCATCATCCTTAGAGATTAATATACAATAATATGAATGCTTCTGTCCCCTCAGAATTCACATGTTGAAATCTTAACACCTCCAGGTCATGGAATTAGGGGTGGGCGTTGCTTGAATCATAAAGTCAGAGCCTTCGTAGTGGCATTGATGTGCCTAAAAAGAGATCCCAGAGATCTGCCATGGGATAACACCACAAGAGAGCATCACTTATTACCCCAGAAATGGGCCCTCATCAGACACCACATCTGCCTGTGCCTATATTGGACTCCTCAGCCTCCAGAACTTTGAGAAATAAATTTCTGTTTACAAACTACCCAGTCTATGCCTTTTTGTGACAGGAGCATGAACTGCCACTATGATCCTACATTTCCTTCTATGATTGAGAACAATGACAAATACCCGCCTCCAGAGATGAGTGTGTGGACTAAATGAGACAAATATTTCTAAGGCTCCTAACATGGTTTCAGGCACCAAAGATTCAAAGAACCCTTGTACTCCATGGCCACTGCTTGCCCACCTACGTATCCGATGTCTAGAAATACCAGCTGTAGGGATAACACAGGCACTAATTGGTCCCTTCACAACAGGTATCAAATGAACTATAACTTTGAATTGGTGCCCAAAGAACAATCAGTAGAAAGGGAAGGCAGATTTAGTTCTCCTCCTCGGTAATAACCAGCATGCTTCTTACAGCCTAGGAGCATCTTCCCAAAGCCAATGAGGAAAATCCTGTGACTTTTCCTAAATCAGGATAAAAAAAAATCCTGACTGTGAACATCCCAAAGCAACCGTCCATGCATCTCTCCAAGGAACCTACCTACTTCCTCACCTGCTGCCTCTTCACTCAGGTTCCATCCAGGACACAACTGCTTGGAAAGACAGAGTGAGGTGTCCTTCTAGGGCTAGATGCTTTCAGGTTCAAGTAAATGTAAGATAAAAAGCTAACACCACAGCTACCAGGAAGAAGTCATCTGTCCCTGAGATGCAACTCCTGTTCCCTCTCAAGCCAACAGAGCATTTGTCACCCATGGCATTGCCCTTCTGTCCCCAAGATCCTGCTCAGGTCTGCCTTTGAGACACCGGAGGGGCAAGCCTTCTAACTGGAAACCTCTAGCAATGAGATTCTCCAAGGCAAGGGGCTTTCTTGGTGCTCAGGAAGACAAGTGAACACTATGTGCCAGAGATTCCGATGGATTCCATTGAGCTCTACAAAATGAGGAGGAACTTTGATTTGAAAGACGAGGTCCTCTAAGAGCCAGACTGTTTAAAATGAGCCCAAGTTCTGTCCTCAGGAAGATGCAGTTCAAGAATAGTGCAGTCAGAGGAATTAACACACATACACAAACAAACACATCACACTACACACAAATACACTGCATTGATACCATACTCACAAACACACCACACACAACTCACACATCACACCACTCACTCACACACCAAACACACTGTACACATAACACACAGATACACACACCCCACACATCATACCACATGTACATCACAAATATAGTATTCATACCACACAGTATACCACACACACACTCAACACATGTAACACACCCATATACATACCACATACTCACATACACACATCACACACATATCACACATTACACAATACATATATCACACATACCACACACAAACACATCACACACATACATGCACAAATATACACACATCACATACACTACAAACACACAGACACACACACACCACACACACCCCGCATATACAAACACACCACACATACATATGCATGCACATACATCACACATGTACACATTCACACATGTCATATACACACACACATTACACAAATTGCCACCCAATTAAAAGACCCAGCTTTGTTTTCTGGATATGACAATTTACTTAGAGTCTTATTCGTTATTTTTCTTTAACTGATCAAATTTGTTCGTCGACAATTTCATACAAGTATAAAATGTGCTGTTTACTCTCTCCTCTCTCTTGTCTCTCTCCCACCCCTGATATCTTCCCTTTCTCCCTGCAAGGCCCTTTCCTACATTCATGATTTCTGTATTGTTTTATGACCCTTTGAGTTTAACCAGGACTATCTGTGTGAACAGAGATAGTTTGAAACTATCAGAGACCGGAGGGCTCACTGTTGGTTGGGCACATATCTGAAGTCAGTGACCATCCCTCTACCACAATCCATCAGTAGCCAATAATTCTGTAAAGAGTAATAGGGTCCCCTGAGCATCTCTCCTCTCTATGCTTGGCTGTTCCCAGACACCATCCTGTGTGGGCGGGCCCAGGGTAGCCATCTGCAGCTTCTGTAAGATCATGTTTGCAAGAGTTGTGTCAGCCTGAAGATGATATTTCACAGCCCTTCTCCTTATTTTCTGATTTTCATGTTCTTTCCACTCCCTCTTCTGTGATATTTCCTGAGCCTTGGAGGGGCTAGTATTAGAGTCCTATTTGGGGCTAAGCACTCAGTTGTCAATTTTTAAGCACTAGGAGGAGTCTTGAAATTCTGCCCTCACTACCCTTTGCAGCAAAGAGAAGCTTCTCTGATTAAGGATGTGAATAAAATCTGTCTCTGGCTGAAAACATGAAGATTTAGAATGCAGTTTGATGTCGTAATGATTTAGCTAAAGAACAGCAGTACATTCTCCCCCAGGACCTGCGACCTCCTAGTCATGGGTTCCCCACTGGGTTTACGGTGCTAACCTTGAGTCCCTTCCTGTGGTGTGGGCCTCAAATTCAATCCAAAAGCCATTGGTTACCCCATACCATGATCCTGTTAATTCTGCACTCTCCTTTGTTTTACAGAACCCACAGTATTTACAAGAAGGCTTTGCTATGAATGAAACAAACAAAATAACTCAATATTTTGGGCCACAAAGAATTTTCACACACAAGGAATGGTGTCATGTAGACAAATTTATACACCACTCTGTGATACTGCTCACTATAGCTTTTTTATCCATTTGACAGAACACAGCTTCTTCCTGTATGGGCTATCTGGGTTTTTTTTTTCTGATAGTATGTAGGCTTCATGCAGCAGCTACTTCCTGTCCTGTGTGTTATGTTCTCTTCAGTGTCCAGAGCAGTGTCTGTTCCATGGAGACACTTGTGTAAGTCAGAGACCAGTCCTGAGACACAACACACATTAACTGTTTAAAAAAAAATAAGATTGTGACCTAGTCACAAAGCCATACTGTTCTTAGCTTGGTAACTACAGCATTAAGGGGGCAGGGGCTCCTTTTCATGGTCACCTAGAGAAGAGTTTATAATTAGTAAACCCAGAAAATATTAAATCCTAGAAATGGAGAAAAGGTGCCCCTTGAAGCCAAATCCTGCCTCTGAGGAGAGGATACAACTGAGAGAGGGCTGTCCTTAGCCCATGCTCAGGAGAGGCAACTACTCAGATGCCATCTTCAAGGTGGCAGTGTCAAGGCTGTCTCTGTAAGAGCATCTGGATTCAGGTACTGCTAGCAAAGGGCTGCCAGGTCCACAGCAGCTTAAGAGGAACTCTGAGCTCCAGGCAGGAAGGACCCAACGGGAAAGAGTGATACAGTCTGTATCATCCCAGTCCTGGAATCACGAGGTCACAGTAACTGGGCTTAGATGTAATGATTTAATAAAAGTTACCGGTAAAGATTTCCAAAGGTCATGAAACAGAAGTAAAGAAAGCTGAAACAAAATGGAGAAGGGAAGGAAACACAAAAGCAGACAACTGTGCACTGCAGAAGACAATGCCATGAGATTCAAGGTAAGGACAATACCAGCGAATGTTATTGTCACAACATGATAGGGTCTTTTACACACATACTCACCTGTCCTCAGAAAACTCCAGAGTGCAGGACTATGATGAGATGAGAAAACTAAGCCAGTGAGGAGTAGAAAATTGTCAACAGTCACAGAGCCCATAGGTACCAGAAGGGTGAACTCAGCTGTACTCAGTGTGGAAGCCCATCTTTTCCCATCAATAGACAATGGCATGCGAGGTTTGAAAGTTGCTCTGAGTCAGAAAGGAAATAGAACCCTGTTCCTGTAAGCTTAATAAAGATTCATGGATTCTGTGGAGATCTCAATCAAAATGGCCCTCATAGATGCCTAGATTTTAATAGTTGGTCAGTAGGAAGTGGCACTATTTGAAAGAGTTAGAAGGCATGGCCTTGTTGGAGGAAGCGTGACACTGGAGATGGGCATTGAGGTTTCCAAAAGCCCATTCCAAGCCCAGAGTCTCTGTTCTTCCTGCTGCCTGTGGATCCAGATGTGGAACTCTCGGCTAATTCTCCAGCAACACATCTGCCTGTGTGTCACCATGCTCCCCAGCATGATGATAATGAACCAAACCTCTGAAACTGTAAGCAAGCCCCAACTAAATGCTTTCTTTTGTAAGAGTTCCTGTGGCCATGGTGTCTCTTCACAGCAGAACACGAAGAAAGGATCATTTTCCATTCTAATGCTATAACCCCTGTGACCTTTGAACTTCACTTGCATGTGAAATGAAAAGGTGAAATCTACTTCATGTCCTCGAAGACAGACTTAAAGGGAAACCATGCTGATGACATCAGCATCACCAGTAATCACTCATGACATCATCGCTGCTAAGGAAACCTGTTTCAGGAATATGAGGACACATTATTTGTAGCTCCTCCCGAACCCCAAAAATGTATGTTGACTCATCTGAACCCATCATGCTAACTCCATTCCTCTCACCAATGACTGACTTAGGCATGAACACGTGCTACAGAATCCAGTCAATATCACAAAATAATAAGTTTGCTTTCTGTTACTGTGAGAAACACTATGGCCAAAAGCAACTTGAGGAGGAAAGGGTTTATCATGAGAGGAAGACAGAACAGGAACTCAAGGTAGTAGCCTGGAGACAGGAACAGAAGCAAAGGCCACCGAGAAATGCTGGCTACTGCCTTGCTCTAGGCTTTTGTTCAGTTACATTTCTTATACACCCTAGAACCACTGCCCAGACATGGCACCACCCACAGTGGGATGTGCCATCTTGCATCAACCATTAACCAAGAAAACGTATCACAGACTTGTCTGCTAATCTGATGGAGGCGTTTTCTCAACTGAAGTTCCGTCTTCCCAAACGATTCTAGCTTGTGCCAAGTTAAAAAGACAACAACACTAACCAGTACAACCATCCAGAACTCTCTTCTTTCTCTTCTGAATGCAAGTGTGGGTGAAATGCAACGCCTACTGCAGCTATCGTCTTACAATCACTAGGAGGTGCTACTAACAAAAGTCTTCTTTGGATCACAAATACAGCAGTGTTTCAGTGGGAAGCATTTGAGCTCATCCAAAGGAGTCTTGCTGCCAAGACAAGGCTAACAGCAGCTGGAAATCAGAGGCCAAGTTTTAGTTTGTTGTTATGCATACCTGCCATATCGGCTTGTATAACTAGCCTAGTTATGTTCCTGTTTCTATGGTTAAATGTCCAGGGGAAAAAAAGCAATTTAAGAGAGAAAGGCTTAAATTTGGTTTACAGTGTCAGAGAGAATATAATCACGGCAGGAAAGGATGTTAACTGGATCGCTGCCAGCTGGATAGTAGGGCTGTCCTGTCAATCTGCATCAGCCATCCAGAAGCAGAAAAAGCACAGGAAGTAGGGCCAGGCTCTCACGCCTCAAATCTCATTCTCAGTGATGTACTCCCTCCATCAAGACTCCACCTCAAAAAAAACCAAAAAATTCCATTATCTTCCCAAACAAAAGTACCAACTGGGGACCAAGTTTTCAAACACATGCTCCTGTGGGCTACAACTCCATATATTCAGCCACCACAGTTAACCAAATACCTAACACATAAGGGGAACTTAGCAAGTATTCACAGAAATCAATCAATCCATTAACACATGTTGGTTGGGGGCATAGGAGGTACCAGTTCTGGTTGAGAATTGTGGGGATCTATGAAGACATGGAAAACCTGTGCTCTACCCTTGAGAAAGCCCCCAGCTCAGTAGACAGCCAGAACTACATACAGAATGACTTCAGACCAAGTGTAAAATCAATTATTATGGAAATATTTCTTTCAAGTTTTCTTATTTTCTTTCTTTCTCTTGGGGGAAGTTTGTTCGCTTGCTTGTTCATTCTGAGACAGGGTCTCAGCATGTATCTGAGATTGGCCTCAACCTCTCAAGTCCTCCTACTTCAGCAACCCGAGAGATGGGCTTTAGAGACATGTGTCACCACACCCAGATGGAAACACTTCCTCTGTTACTTTCTGCTAAATCCTGATTGGGGACTATGAATGAATCAGGATACTGAAGAGCCAGTTAAGAGCCACAGATTTGTTTGTTTGTTTGCTTGTTTTGTTTGTTGTTTTTCATTTCTTGTTTGTTGTTTTTCGAGACCGGGTTTCTCTGTAGCTTTGGAGTCTGTCCAAGCCTGTCCTGGAACAAGCTCTTGGAGACCAGAGCCTCAAATTCACAGAGATCCTCCTGCCTCTGCCTCCTGAGTTCTTGCAAGCAGTATTGCACCATAAAGTCGGGACTCTCAGAAGAGGACTCGAAGCTAGAGCAGCCCGGATTGCCCCTCTAGAATTCTCTGACACTGTACTCTCTGGGCTCCACCAGTACCTAAGTGAAGAACTCACAGAGCAGTTTCGGGAATTTATAAAAATAGTATGTACTGCCCACCTTCCGCCTCTGGGGAGTCTATTTCCCTTCATGTTGAATCAAATGGGAAAGGTTTTGTGGGGTCCCTTGGGGACTATAACACAAGTGTCACCTAGACTCTGCAGAGTGTGGTAAGGATACAAGACTCTCAGGGGAGAAAAAACTAAATTATCTCTTGCTGGTAACAAAATGAAGATAATCTGTGCGCTGTTATGTCAACTATTGAAGGAAAGTGAGCATTTTCCAGGCATGGGGGATTGATTTTGCAAAACTGAATGGCTTTTGTCTCTAATTATGTTCAATCAAAAGTCTGCCCTGAAGGAGATGCATGGGTGGAAGAGAGGAGAATCACCTGGTATTTCAGGACTAAGAGGGTCGCCATAGTGACGGTTCAGAAGAGAACAGTGACTATCTAGGGAACCCTGCAGGAGATCACCAACACAAGACTCAGAAGAAACTCAGAAAAGCTTCCTATTAAAAAAAAAAAAAAAAGAGCCCACAATTGTGCAGTGGCCATGGAAGAATACCACTGTGAAGTCACTGTGAAGTGACCTTTCTCCAAATGCCCTCTCCCCCGAGGCTAACTCTGGAAGGATCAGAAACAGCACCTGATCCATAGGAGGCAAGATGAAGCCGGCTGGCATCCTCATCCCCCTGCAGCAGCAGCCCAGCCTGAAGCTGAGATGGGGAGACTTCAAAGAGAATAGGAACATAGCCTGTGAACGATAACACTAGACTCTACCAAAATCATATTATTGCACTAGATTAAGCCGAAAGTGTATGATGTGTACTGGCCTGAGCATTTTTTTTAATCTCCAAACAAAGAACTTTCTATTTTCTACCACTGATTGAAAACCTTGACTTTATTCAGGAAAAAACAGGCAATCCAGGAAGTCGGGCCACAGCGAGTTCTGGATACCTATCATGGGCGAGTTACAGGTGTGACAGCCAATCAGAAAGGGGCACCCCTGGAACCAGCCCCAGGAGACCCTGATTTGTTCTACCATCATTGTTCCTGCATACTCTGTGCCCTTCACCATTCTATCCTTCTGTGTCTCCCTGTGTGACTTTGTAGCCCCTTCTAAGTACAATCACCACACCACAGACTCTGCTGAGATTCTGAGCCACCCCGTGGGCCTTCTGACTCTGAAGATGTGACGCCACCATTTCCGATCTGAGTCTCATTAAGCTTTGTCCTTTGAGTTCTCCATCAGTCAGATGGAAGTGAGAAGGGGGAGGACATGCCAGAGACACTCGGGCTACGCAGCTGTCTTCGTTGTTTCCTTCACTCATGGGTCTCTCTCGTGGATGCTGCGTTTTTGCGTGTAGTGTCTAGGGAACAGATCTCTACACCGTGGTTTTGGAGTCCCTCTCACAACGTATCCTAAATCTCCACCCTTTGTCAAACATGTGCCCTAGAAATGCAGACTCTAAGTATGACAGAAGATGGCTGAACCTTCGAAGAAAGATACTAAAGACAATCCCAGAATGAAAAGAGAGATTAGAGGTAACCAAGCTCCCTCATACCCACCAAAAGCTCTTTCACCGCCTTCTTGACTTTTCATTGAAGATAAGCAACTAGATCCAGAATCCCAACAACCTGAACATCTTCATAAGCTGCTAAATAGTGGAGCTGAGTTAAAACCCAAGTCTCTTCAGTCCAAACCCCACATAGTTCCCAAATAATCTTGATGAAGATGAAAGAATCCAGGCAGGAGATGGGAAAGGTGAAGGCAGGACTTACAGAACCCATCGGGTAGGTACCAAAAGGGTTTAGATCCATTGCAGCATGCAATTCTATGTTTTGTAGCAGTACAGTGAGTCTTAAAGTGTGAGTATGTGTGTGTCTGTCTTTCTAGCTGTCTGTCTGTCTGTCTACTTGTCTGTGTGTCTACCTGTCTGTCTGCCTGTGTCTCTGTGTGTCTATAGTTCCAAGTTCAACTGTTAACTGACCCTATTTCCATGGACTAGAGAGAGACGGAGACATTATGTTCCCTTTCTTCTACCAAAGGCTTTAACAGAGGAAAGAACAAAAATGAAAATTTAAAAAAAAAGAGAAGAGAGGGTGAGGGAAGGAAAAGGAAGAAAGAGGACAAAGAGCAAGAAGAGATTTTTCCCTGTCTCTGACATGCTATGGTGGCTTCAGGCACTGAGCCCCTCTCTATGCAAAAAGCCTGAGAGATTCTACTTCCCCTTATAACCAGAGCAATGGTAATGAGGTTATTTATTTCTTTATTTCCCCAAGAAGCGCTGTGGTAATCAGTCCCTTAGCTGACTGCTCTCGCACTAAAGCTTCCCCACAAATACAAGCCCAACAATCAGTACACTAATTGAAATGCCAAGTTGAAGTTCAATAGATGGTTGCTGCTAGGGTCAGAGTCATCACCAGCCATTAAATGTTATATGTAAAGATCCATGGGGAGCTGCAGCTCCAGTCATATGCTTTAACCCTTCCCACACCCACTGTGGGAAGAAACAGAGGAAACAAGACCCACATAGGACAGTGTGGGGTAGTGGGTAGGAGCAAGACTGGTCTAGTGCAGGGATCGGCTGTAGGCTTAGCTGGGGAAAAGGTGAGGAATCCAGGTTCTCAGAAAGCTGATGACAACGACTTCAAACCGCTTTCTTTACTAAAGAGTGCTATATCAGGAATGTCCAAGATATGGGTATCAGACCTCGATGCCAAACATGGACGACGTCAGCTTTTTTTCCACACGTATAAAGCAAACATCATAATGTTTGGATCTGGGAATTACCAGAATTAGATGCATGTCTATCAAGCAGCAGTTACTGAAGAAATAGAACCATCACCAACAACAGCAAATCAGAATCCCAGCCAACAATCTCCTTTGTGAAGTTGGGAACTCTTAATGGGGGTATGAAGACAAACATGGCCTATTAAACTTTTTTAAAGATTTATTTATTTATTTTATGTGTATAAGTGCTCTATCTACACGTACACTTTTATGCCAGAAGAGGGCATCAGATGCCACTATACACAATGTAAGCCACCATGTGGTTGCTGGGAATTGAACTCAGGACCTCTGGATGAATAGCCAGTGCTCTTACCGGTTGAACCATCTTTCCAGACCCTTGGCCTATTAAACTTAAGTAAGGAGACATGCATCACATACTCTGGGCTTGGGGCCTGTGTTGTGCTCTGTGTAAGTCAGCACTTGCACTACTCAAGCAAGCTAGCACAGACTGAAGCTACTGCACAGCAAGGGTCAAGAAACAAGAAACCCAGCATGCCTGTTTGCAAAGGCCATTGCATTTCCCTCTGGCACTTGGCCTCCTAGAGTTGAAACAGAAATAATTTCAAAGTCAACTGCAGAAGGAACTGAGTGTCTCATAAACAAGGTGTTTCAAGGCAGGGCACATGCTGCAGACAAGTGAGAGCCCGGTGCTTGAAAGGAAGGGATGAAACTTTGGATTCATCTTGCCCATCTTAGTTCCCTAAGCCTGCACAATAAACGCAGATTTGGGTCCTCACAAGAAAAGTGTTCTCTGCCAGAATCCCAAAATCTGGAACTCCTAATTCCAGTTGTTAGCTAAGCTACAGGGCCTCTAGAGGTTTTAATGGCTCCTGGTGATGCTTGGTTTCCATGACAGCATCACTCCAACCTCTGTCCCATGTCGAGTTGTTCTGCATCGCTGAGTCTTCTTATGTAGCCTAGACGAATGTTGTCATAGGATTCTGGGCCCATCTGTGTATTCAAGGTGGTTTCATCTCAAGATCCTCACCTTAATTACATCTGCAAAGAACTTTGGCCAGGTATATTCACAGGGTCCAAGCATTGGGGCATAGAAATATTTGAGGAAGAGGTGCCATCATTCTATGCCCCAATGCTCGGACCCTGTGAATATACCCCGAGGTTCCATTATGTCTGAAACTTCTTCCCATCGGTTCTTTCCTCTCTCCCACCAGCTGCACAATCTCTCATTTGCTTGCCTACACCCAAAACAGGACTTTATCTCCTAGAACCCAACCCTGCAGTGTTTCTTCATGCAGTAAATATTGAACATCTTGAATATTGTCTAAACTTCCTTACCACCCACTGGGCCTTAATCCCTCGGAACAGGGCTTCTGCCCGTACTAGTAAATTAAACAGTCCTCTCCAAGGCCTCATCTCTCTTCACATCCCCCTCCCTCCCTTGGTCCCAGCCTTTGGCTGATTATGATCTAAAGGCTTGTGTATTTTAAAATAGGTCATCCTTCTTCCGAGAACACCTTCTTAGTACTCTGGAGAAACGGCACTAATCAGTAAATATGTATATAGAAAGAGACTTCTTTAGGGGATTGGTTCATATAATTATGGAGGATGGCAAGGTCAAAGCCTTCAGCATAGTTGTGCAAAGAGTCAGAAAGAGCCAGTACTTTAATTTGAGCCATGAGGACTCGGGCTGAAAAACCAAGAAGAGCTGGTGTTCAAGTTCAAGTGGGCAGGCCACAGTTCTCTCTTGTACAGGGTCATTGGGCTTTTCTTCTGTTCAGGCTTTAGTAATTGGATGGGAGCCATCAATATTTTGAAGATCAACCTGCTCTCCTCATATTTCACTGATTTAAACCATGCCCTCCTTTGAAAATACCCTCACAGAAACATCAGATAGAACCTTTGGTCACATGGCTGCGTACTGTGGCGCTTGCAAGTCGGCAGATAAAAATTCAACTTCGAATTCGACTTAGCAGGTATGGTGACACCGGCCTGTAATCCAGGACTTGGGAGGCAGAAGGAGAAGAATTTGCTGCGAGTTTGTGAGCAGCCTGGTCTATACAGAGGTTTCTAGGCTCCTCAGAGCTACAGAGTAGGACCCTGCCTCAAAACTTAAGTAAATAAAACCATACAATATCTCTACTACTTGTAATAGAAAGCTTACAACTCAAGTTTCTGAGCCCTCATCAAACATTACTGTTTAAAAAGTCCTCTTATGTCATTCACTCTAAAGTAGAAGCTATGGTTTAGTTTGATTTGTTATAGAGGTAGCAAGGTTAAGGGTCTAAGACTATCGTATTATTTGCATTTGTATTTAGTCTCTGTGATTTCTGCCATCATTGTCACTAGCTACACGACATTGAGGAAGTTTATCTTGGTCATCATTATAGCCCCACTGTATAAATTACGGCATCACATGTAATGGGGACTGTGTTAGTTTGGGGGGCAAACTGAAGATGGAGTTCGAGTTCAAAAGATGCATTATGGACAACATCTGTGAAAGGCAAGAGGACAGGGCAGCAAGAGCCATGGAACTAAAATGCAACTCAGATTTGTGGAAAGAAGTAGAAGAAGATTCTTAGATTAGAGGCCAGCCCAATGGGGAGTCTTTGAGAGGAGTTTTGCATCCCTAGGACCAGCCCTCCATCTCCAGTCACTGACGGGTCACCACTTTGAGACACGTGCCATCAGTAACAATGCATAGTTAACGCAGAGGACAGACGCTGGGCTGGTCATTTGCACAATCCACTCGGGTACAAGGTGACTGTTGGGTTATTATATGGATGTCCTTTGGCCATGAATTGCTGCAACTGTCCTGAGCATATGTCAAGGCTGAACACCATGTTCCTCTCCCACCGTCATTGAAACTTTCTTGGCCTCTGTGTGCTTGCATGGCTTCTCCTGGCTTCCCTTCTTCCTCTCTAAATCTTCTTTTGTCCTCCCCTTTTCCCTTTAACCCCAAAATAAATTTCTCCCCCGTTGTGGTTTGAATGAGAAGCATCACCCAAAAAGTGACTGCTGATGTGGTCAAAGGAGCCATGGGTCCATCCCAGGCTGCTAATCCAACTTGGCAGTGTCATCTACTTGGTGCTGGCTTTGGCAGCATGAAAAATGCAAGAGTAAGGAGGTCATGGGTTCTTCCTTCTCATTTTCAGAGAACTGCTGAGGTCAGGCAATGTGTGGCAATGCTAGTGTCACTAAGAGGAGACCTCAAGAGGGCAAGCAACCTGAGAGAACATTACAAGACATTGTGAAAATAAAGCCTGGGTTTCAACAGAGATCCCAAGATGTTGGGTATGCCAGAGTCATGAGACATCTGCTCAGAAGGAGCTACAAACAGGGAGTGGAACTAGCCCAAGAGAAGATGCCTATTGCAGGCATCAAAGATGGAGGGATAGAGCCTCCACCAAAGAAGGCCTTTGAAACTAAAGTCCCAGACACAGGACATGGAGCTACAAGATTTGGTGTTTGACCTGCTGGGCCTCAGTCTTACTTTGACACAGTATTTCCTCACTAAGCCCCCAATTCTCCCCTTGGAATGGGAATGTATATTCTACGCCACTGTATATTAGAAGGGGATATCTTGCTTTTTGACGTTACAGGAAAGTTGGACTAACCGCATTTTGCGTTATGGTACGGCCGTAAGCTATGGGGATCAGGGAGTGAAATGCTGTGTTTTGAATGAGAAACGTCAGGTATTTGAATTGTTGGTGGTCATGTTTGGAGAGGTTGCTGGAACTTTGGTAGCATGAAGGCTTGCTAGATCAAGTGTGTCACTGGGATGAACCTTGAGATTTCATAGCTTTGCTCTACTTCCAGTTCACTCTTTGTTTCCTGTGTTTGACTGAGAGCTTGAGACGTGATCTTTCAGCTTCCTGCTCTGGCTCCTACCACCGTGCCGTCCCTACCATTATGGACTTCTAGTCCTCTGGCACTGTCAGCCTAAATAAACTCTTCCTTAGGTTGCTTCTGCTTATAGAGCTCTATTACAGCAACAGGAAGGAACTAATACATCCCCCAAGTGACCTCCCAGGCCTGCTCCTTCTGCCTCTCTGTCCTGCACACCTCAAGGCACATACGGTTACTACCTTCGTGGTTCGGGTTTTATTATTGTGGTATTATTTGGTACTGTTATTGCAGAGCATTCTTTGTGTGCCTGCCCTCGCACTGAACCTCCACTTGCTTCATCCCAGTTATCCTCACTCAGCCCACAAAGAGATCTTACTAGTCTGTTTTAGACATACAGAAATTGAGACTCGGGAGGGCTACTTATCCAAAGTTCACGTATCTTATAAACTGCCAGAATTAAAACTCAGGTCTGTGCAACCCTTCCGTCTGTCTGCCAGCTAGTCAAAAGACTGGCAACAGCCAGCATGTCTTCTTTCAACTTACATGTCAATCAAAATACAGCTTGTTGAGGATGGACTTGGCTGGTGTGGTTTAGGGGCCATATTATACAACTCCTTAGAGCCCAGAAGTGCCTGTTGTAGCTGAGCAGACAACAGGTGTCTGGCAGCCACCTGAGCCACATTTGCCTGTGGAGGCACTGGCAGCCCTGAAGGGGTTAAGAGCTCTGGTGGAGAGGGTCTAGCTGTGGGCCACTTCTCCTAGATAATAAGCCCCTGGTATTCCTGCTAATGACCTTCTCACTGCTTCAGGTTTTACTCACAGGAGAAATGAATTAATTAGTGAATATGGGTGAGAAGCTCTTTGAAGCTGTAAAAAGCCCACAGTACAGATGCTAAGCAAAGGAACCAAGCAGACTAAATCAGAGAGCCCATGAGGGCCGGATGGCTCTTGAGGATATAGCCCCCAGCTCTCTCTGAGGACAAGTGCGGACAGAACAAAGGAAAGGCAAACACTCCTTGAAAGGGCACCTGTGCACCTGTGCACCTGCGCCTGCCTTCAGAGGCTCCCTGGCCCATTCTGGGGGTCTCGAAAACAGTCACACGGTCTTCTCATTCCCACGAATTGGCAGTAGTCCCTGTGGGACTGTGTGGGGGAGGGGGGACACCTGAGGCCACTGCTGCCATCAGGCTGTGCCTTGCCCTGAGTTACTCCATTTCCCAGATGGTACTCTGCCCTGAGAGACGGCATTTGATTCCATCTGAGGACGGAAGGTGACTCTGTACCTTGGACATGTAAGGGACACATCTGTCTTGTGTCACCAGCAAAGCACACACTGGTAAATAACTTATTCCTAAATGTCGAGAGGGTGCGGCCCTACAAGCTTATCAAAATAAACTGAGACTATAGGAACACCGGGATTTCCTAAAGTCATATCAGGAAAACTAAACCCACTGACTTACCAAATATATCAGACCGATCAGACCAAAAAAAAAAAAAAAAAAGGGTACAACTCCCTCACCTGGTGCCATAAAGAGGAAGATCTCTAAGACTACAATGACAGTCACACCACTGACCTGCCACCTGACCACCTGACACATGCATCAAGGAACAAATAGGCAGAGAGCTCCCAGTTGTCCCAGAGGTTTGAGCCTGGCTTATCTCTGTTGTTGATACAGCCCACTTACATCTCCACCCATGCGATCGCCTAGGCCTGCTGTCTGTCTGCCTCTTCATTCAGTCGGACCCAGCACATCCGCCTAGACCTGCTGTCTGTCTNTGACTTACCAAATATATCAGACCGATCAGACCAAAAAAAAAAAAAAAAAAGGGTACAACTCCCTCACCTGGTGCCATAAAGAGGAAGATCTCTAAGACTACAATGACAGTCACACCACTGACCTGCCACCTGACCACCTGACACATGCATCAAGGAACAAATAGGCAGAGAGCTCCCAGTTGTCCCAGAGGTTTGAGCCTGGCTTATCTCTGTTGTTGATACAGCCCACTTACATCTCCACCCATGCGATCGCCTAGGCCTGCTGTCTGTCTGCCTCTTCATTCAGTCGGACCCAGCACATCCGCCTAGACCTGCTGTCTGTCTCTTCATTTAGTCGGACCCAGCACATCCGCCTAGACCTGCTGTCTATCATCTGCCTCTTCATTCAGTCGGACCCAGCACATCCACCTAGACCTGCTGTCTGTCTGTCTCTTCATTCAGTCGGACCCAGCACATCCACCTAGACCTGCTGTCTATCATCTGCCTCTTCACTCATTTGGCCAGCTCTGCCGTTTGCTTCTTCAGCTTCTGAGATCTTGCCCCGCTTTTCTGCAGCTCTGCGGTGGCTCTGCAGCCTGAACACCAGCAGCAGCAACAGCAGCAGCAGGGCTCTGGCCTGATCCATTATCTTATCCCCAGAGAGACTCTCTTTGCCTCCTTCCCAGTCTCCTTTTCCACCTCTCAGGCTTCATGGAAACCCCTGGAACTCTGTGCTTAAGCCTCTTTAACACTATACAGCCATTCTACATTTAATAGATAACTTAATGTATAAATGCAACCTACGTTTATACATATAGAGAGATACATTTACTATGTGCAGCTATGTAGAAGGATGGGGGAGAGATAAGTAACAATAAGGCTATTTGAAATGGCCTTAAGGAATCATACTATTTTATATTTAGCTAAATTTACATATAATACACATATGATGCATACATGTATGTATATATTATACATAATATATATATATATATTGATTGCATGGCATCCCCCTTGGACTGACAATGTGAATATGTATTCAATGTGACACTGTGGTTGAACAGAAATATGCTTGTCTATGTTTCTGGCATAGTGTGCTCAGGACACCACATAATGAGCACAGCATGGAAGAGGGACACATCATCACTGTCTGCCATGGCTGTTATATTGGTTTCTTTTCTGCTACAAGATATATAGAGATATTGTAAATATATATAAATACTCTCAATATCTGGGGGCCCACAACAACCAAAGCCACGTTTGGGGATGACTTCTTACTGCACCAACTATGGCAAAAGAGGAGACCAAGTAAGAGATCAAGAACTGGGAGACAGAGAGAGACCATAGCCTGCTATCAGGAAGCTATTCTCGGGAAAAAAGGCCTTGGGAGCAGGTCCCTGCATGGGAAGCTCTTCTTGATGCAATCATGCTTTTCACAAGCATATCGTCTCATGAGACATCCCATCCTTATCAACGTTAGGTTTCTGAGCAAAGTGACATTGACTGTTGCTATGGGAAACAGTGTGACTTATGGCACAAGGAATACACTCCTGCTTTTGGGAAACTGGATCCAGACTGTCCCCGTGGATGTCACCTGGAAAGAACTCAACCTCAAAGGCAAGGTAGTGTGAGGGTTGTTGGCCGCATCTGAACAGCTGATCCCTCCAGCTGGACCTGGAAGGCCAGACTGGGAGTTCAAAGGGTGAAGGATAGCTCATATAAGCAGGCATTTCATACAAGAAATTTGGGAACGTGGTGTTTGGACCAGAAGTGAAAATATTGGCCTTTGGAGTTGGGAGTATCATTCTGTAGCATCAAATAGCCTAGAACTCAATCCTGTCTTTGCAGAGCTCTCAGCCACTCCAGTCTTGGGCAAGCGTTGTATCAGCCATGGTCATGACTCTATCATCTCAACCCCCGGAACACTCTACATGTCCCAGCCTCCCTCCTGTGGGCTGTATGTGGAACTGGGGCAGCACATACCGAACGTGGGACTTAAATTGAACTGCTGAAACCCATGACTCAGTAGGATGCTGAGAAGGACCTGAGGGTCAAGAATACTCAGGAACACACAAAGGACCCTTCAACCAAAATTTCACAGCAACATCCAGAGAGGCAGGGCTAGGATCTCCGAAAACGTGAAGCAAACATCTAACTGTAAAAGCATAAGGGACTCAATAGCACCACCTTCTGTCAATAAGAAAAAAACTACAAGCAGCCAAATTTGAAATCAATATTAATAAAGATGTTGAGGCCTTCAAAAATCATTTACTGGGTCAAGACCCTGAGGGGAAATGAGGCTTACAAAAGACAAAACAGATTGTTGAAAACAGGGCAGAGGAGAACCGTGTGTTTGAGACTCCAGACTTGTTTCTATGGGTGTTCTATCTAAGGCTGAGAAGGCAACTGTGTCTTGATTTTCAAGAAGGAGAGGAGGAGGAAAAAGAGAAGGAAGATGAAAAGAAGGAACATAATGAAAATGTTTAACCCTGGAATGAGCAGTATGCAATTTATATTAGCAATGTCCCCACTTTGCAGAGCCACCAGTTGGATTAAAGACTCAGGTCCTGGTGTACGGTGGCACAGCAAGGGTTCTCTGGCCACAGGGCTGCACCGCCACCAGAGAAGCATGAACTAGAGCACAGAGATGCCACTGCAGCCACCTCCTAGTTGTCTTGTCCAATTCTATTCCCTATGAAGGAGAGAGGGAAGCTAGAGGTTCTCCAGAAAAACAAATACCTGGGCTCTGCAAGCTGCTCACCGTCACCAGTAAGAGGCCTCCCCATTGCCATTTTCAAAGGCAAGCATGGAGTTTGCTCATATTTCCTGGTGTTTACAAACATTCCTAAGCACCAACAATTGAACTTTGGGACTGTTTAAGGACAAACATCATGTCATCTTTCCTGCTTTGTGTCCAGAGCAGAATTGAATTCCACGGTGGCCACTGGCATAGATGTATAGACCTGGGCTTGGCAATTGTTTAGGAAAAAATGCAGGTCCCTCCCCACACACAGAAGGCCCAAGAAAACAGAGAGCCTTCCCAAGAAGACTGCTTTCTTTGTTTCTGGTTTTTGTTTGTTCTGTTCTGGTCTGGTCTGGTCTGGTCTGGTCTGGTCTGTTTTTGAGGCAAGGTCTGAACTGTGTAGATCTGGCTTCCTGGAACTTGCTGTACAGGCCAGGCTGGCCTTGAACTCACATAGACAAACCTGCATCTGCCTCCTAATTACAAAGATTTTGAAAGCCTTCTCTACCATGCCTGCCCTTCCCGAGGACAGCTTTTTAAACACTGTCTGATATGACAGCAAATGGTTGCTCCTCAGTCAGCAATGGGACTTAGGGCCACAGAGAAAGTGTCCTGATACCACCCTTGCCTAGACCGGCCTCCACACTTCTCATTCTGTGGAAGTTTATTTGAGACACACAATTTTACTAAGGGCCAAATACACACAGATTACTTTACCAGAAAGAGCTCCTCCAAAGAAGCAGGCAGGCCGGTGACCCGCAGAGAGAGCGCTTTCCACATGGGCCTATCATTTTATACCTCTTGGGACCTGGTGGTCCAGCCCCATTAATTAATTAACAACTAATTGGGGGGCAGAATAATTAGCTAATGGCGGGGCGTGGCTATAAGCCGAAATGGCCAAGACCACTCCCCTTCATCATTCATCACAGTTCTCTGGTTCACCAAAATGTAATCATTCCTGGGTTCTTCACTCCTCACTCGACATTCATCCTGCCTACAACTTGTACTTATATCTAAACACTGAACCATGCCGTTTCCCTAACCCCAGCCAATCTTCAGCCACGTACTCTGGGGCAGGCAAGATTTAACGGTGTTACAACCTTCCTGTATCTGCTAGGAAAGCAGACACTCAGTGCATCGGAGAGCCTGTCGTATTTTCTGAGTCCAGCAAGTCAGGCTTCATCCTATGCACAGGCTACATAGTCAGAGCTAAGTGGCTGCTGGCATTCATTAAATAGCTCAGTCAGAATCAAGACCCTTCCCCTGACTGTTTGTGGTGCTCAGTGCTTCAAGCTTTCAAGAATCAGTAGGAAAAGGAGAAAAAAGGCCTTGCCTGCTGCCTCTCTCTCTCTCTCTTTCTCTCTCTCTCTCTCTCTCTCCTTCATTATTCATCCCAGAATTGTGCATAAGTCTTCCCAGGGCACACAATAAATCCAGAACCCAGTGGCAGAGTCACCGCTGCTCTTAATGCTACAAGACACCATGTCCTTTCTCTGCTCCTCTCTAATACCCATGCAAGTTCACCTTCTTCTGATGATAATTCCTGGCTCCCCAATCACAATGATCAGTTATGTCCCCTCCGCAGGTTCTGTCTATGGTGTCACAACCCTCTCATGTCAAGTACATGTTTAGTTTAGCAGAAAGGCTGGTGGCAGACTGTAGACTGAACCACCAGGGCTTTATCATCTTCAATGTATTAACTTATTGGAAAGTTCTCACCTGAGCTCGTATCTTGAAATGAACCCCCCTACTCTTTCCTCTAGAAGTCTGAGATTCTAGGGTCTAATGCTGTGGTCTTTGATCCATTTAGAATTGTTTTTTTTGTGAGACAAGAAAGAAGCATCAAGTTTCACGCTTCTATGTGTAGATATCCAGTTCTCCCAGAATCATTTGTAGAAGATATGTTTCTACAGTCAGTCTTTTTGGCATCTTCATAAACTGTCAGGTGCCCACAGGGGAATGGACTTATATCTGGGCCCTCAATTCCATTCCACTGGTCATTGTGTCTGGTTTTGTGCCAGTACCAAGCAAGCGTTAGTCCTGTGACTGTGTGGTAGAACTTGGAATCAGGAATGGTATACCTCCAGCAGTGTTTTCATTGTCCATGGCCATTTCAGCTATCTGGGGTTTTTGTGTTTCCATATGGCCTTTGCTTTTTTTTTTTTAATTTTGTGAAGAATTGCCTTGGAATCATGTTAGGATTGTGTTGAATCTGCAGATCGCCTTTAGTAGAATGGTAGTTTTCACATTATCAATCCTACCAATCCATGAGCACTAAGATCTTTGTAATTTTTTAATCACTTCACTTTCTTGTGTTTGAACATTTTCATGGTATAGGTTTATTCCGTGGTATTTTGTAGTTCCTGTAAGTAGGATTGTCTTTAGGGCTTTTCTGCCTCACATATTAGTCTTTGGCATATGGGAATGTTATTGATTTGGCTATGTTGGTTTCTCTGCCTTTCATTTTATTGAAAATAATTATCAGCTCTAGGGATTTCCTGATGGAGTCATTGTGTGTAGAATCACATCATCTCCAAACAGGGATATTTTGACCCCTTCCTCTCCTGTCTGAATCCCTTTCATTTCTTTCCCTTCATTTATTTATCTGGCTGACTTCAAGAACTACATTGAATAGAAATGCTAAGAGTTCCTCATGTTAGTGAGAATGAGTCAACTTTTTCCTCATTTAGCCTGACGGTGGCTAGAATTGTTTTATACAGTTTTTATTGTTTTGAGATGCATTCATTCCTAGTCTCTCCTGGGATTCTGTCATGAAGAGATTTTGGGTTTTTTATCTATTGAGATTATTGTGTTATCTCCTTGAGTCCATTTATCCAATAAATTACATTTATTGATATACTTGAAGTGAACAGGTCCTGCAGGTATTAACATCCTAAACACCCTCTTAACACTACCTTTATTATATCTTGTAGGTTTTGTTGGTTATATTTTCATTTTCATTCAATTCTATTTTGCTTCCTTTGTTTCTTCAGTGTCCCATTGCATCATTTATCATTCATGAGTTGATATGTTTTCATATTGATGTATAGCTTTATCCCATTGTGGCTATCTATCCCACTTACTGTCTTTAAGACTTCTTTTATGCCCAAAATATAACCTATTTTAGAAAATTGTCTTAGTTGGGGTTTCTATTGCTGTGAAAAGTCACTATGACCATGGCAACTCTTAGAAAGAAAACTATTTAATTGGGGACTGGTTTAGAGTTCCGAGATCTAGTTCATTGTCACAATGGCAGGAAGCATGGCAGCATGCAGGCAGACATGGTGCTGGAGGAATAGCTGAGAGTCTAACATCCAGATTCCAAGGCAGCAGAAAGAGAGAAAGAGCCAGTAGGCCTGGCTTGAGCTTCTGAAACCTCAAAGCCCACCCTGCAGTGATACAGTTCCTCCTGTGGAGGCCACACCTAAGAGTATCACTCCCTATGGACCTATGGGGGCCATTTTTTATTAAAACTACCACAAAAATGACCCATAACTGCTGAGAATAATGTCTATTCTTTGGTGTTTAGGTGGAATGTTCTGCCTTGGTCTGTCTGATATATAGTGTCATTTAATTCCAGGGTTTCTTTCCAATTGATGTTCCCAATGGTGAAAGTGGGGTATTCAGATAATTCTCTGTGAGCGTGGTGGGATCAATCTGTGGTATTACAGTATTCGTTTTATAAAATTAAATGCATATATTTAGAGGAATAAAATATATTCTTGATGGGTGTTTCCCTTGATCAGGACAAAGTGACCCTCTTTCTCTCTTCTGACTAGATTTAGGTTAGAGTCTATTTATGGAAGATATTAAAATAGCAACTCCTGCCTGCTTCCTGGTTTCATATGCTTGGAATAACTTTTTCCTTCCTTTCAATCTAAAATAGCTTTATCTTTGATCGAGATGTATGGTTCCTGGAGGCAGCAAATATATGGATCTTATTTTTTTTTATCCCATAGGTGTCTTCTGAGGGGGGATTGAGAACATTAATATTCAGAGTTATTATTTAAAGGTGCATATTGATTTCTGACATCTTGTATATTTTGTGGTGTTTGGCAATTCCTCAGTGTTCTTTTTTCTAATGAGTGAGAGAATATCGTTTATTTTTCCCTCCTTTATTTTTCCTCTTGGATGTGTTTATCTTCTTCTTCAGTCCAAAACATTCTATATAATAATCCTCTATAGTGTGGGTTTTGGGGTCATATATTCTTTTGGTATGATTTTAATTATGGAAAGTTCTTTTACCTTCAATTACAACAGGTAGTTTTTTGCTGGGTGTATTAGGCTAGGCAGCAGTTAAGAACTTCCTGAGTTTGGAGTACATCATTCCAAATTCTTCTTGATTTTAAAGTTCTTGAATTAAAAGTCAGTATTTATTCTGATAGGCTTCACTTTATGTGACCTGGTCCTTCTCTCTTTTGGCTTCCAATATGCTTCCTTCGTTCTATGTATTTATTGTTATAACTATACTATGACACAGGGAGTTTATTTTCTGGTCCTGCCTATTGAACATCCTGTGTGCCTCTTTTATCTGGATGGACTTTTTCTTTCTTTAGATTTTGAAAAAGTTCTTCTGTGGTTTGATTCAAAATAGTGTCTGTGCCTTTGTATGAAATTTTTCCCCTTCTTTATGCTCATAGTTCATGAATTTTGTATTTGCATAGGGTCCCAAAATTCTTGCATTTTTCAGTAATTTTTTTTTAAATTTACCATTGATCTTGACTGAAAATCCAATTCTTGTGTTTTGCCTTCAAATCCTTATATTTTGTCTCCTGTGTGACCCACTTTATCAGTGAGACGTTCCACTGAACTTTTCTTTTACTCTATTGTGTTTTGCATTTCTATCGTCACTGATGTTCCGGGATCAGGTACTATCTCTAGTCAATCCATGTGAGTTAAGCAGAGTCAGCAGAAACATTTGCTTTCCAGCGGTTACTCCACTCTGATAACTGAGTATCAGATGCCTACAAAACAAACAATTATTAGGCATTAATTATTTTTTTAAATATGTCCATTATATTTTCTGAATTCCACTGATATATTTTCTACTGTCTCCCTTTTCATTTGAATCTTTTTTTTCTTTTTTTTTAAATTTATTTATTATGTATATAGTGTTCTGGGCACCAGATCTCATTATAGATGGGTGTGAGCCATCATGTGGTTGCTGGGAATTGAACTCAGAACCTCCGGAACAGCAGTCAGTTCTCTTAACCTCTGAGCCATCTCTCCAGCCCAGGCATTAATTATTTTAAGGAGTAAAAAGACTCTGAGAGAACTGTGGACAGTGATGTGTTAGTTTTTGGACCATAAGAAGAAAGGCAAGGAAGAGAAAAAGAATCAAGTAATCACGGTGGAATTAGTAATCAGTATTGGATTGCTAGACAGGGAGTAGAGAAGGACTCATAAGGGAGTGGAAAGAGAAGAGACGAAGGGGGAATGAGAGGGAGATCTGGAAATTGGGGTGTCAAGACTAAACAGAAGGAGATAAAGCTAAGCACTCAGCTATCATAACCAGGTCAGTGTCTTGGCTTTGGAAGATGTAACTGTAAGGAGAAAGAATAGAGGGAGAGGAAAAAATGAAATTTAAGGGTGAGCAAGAGAACAGTAAAAAAAAAAAAAATCACAAATAGGAGAGAGTGCTAGCCTGTGTTATATAGGTAAGGAAGAGCCAGGTGGAGATACCTGAAAACAAAATCCAAAACTGGAGTCACTGTTGCAGTGGCTTGCATCTCCCAGAGCCGACCCACTGGGTTGTCTTCCCAGACCTCCTGGGCCTACTCTTTGTCGATTCTCACAACTCCTGCTCCTCTTGTGTGCACCCCTATTTGTATTACTCTTGGCTTCTTTTAAATAATATTTTAGTAATTATTTGAGAATTTCATGTAGTGTATTTGAACACACTTGCCCTCTCTTCCAATTCCTCTCGTAACCACCCATTCTACCCTCTCTTTCCTTCCCACACATCTTTGAGTTTTGTTTTGTTTTGTTTTAAATCCCCATCAAGTCGAGTTTGTATTGTCCGACTTGTTGGGAGTGGCCATGCCCTGACATGTGGCCCCATCCTTAAAGAAAACTGAAGCAGATTTTCCTGCTCCCTCCTCTCCTACAAATCCAACCCCTCAGTTGCATCCCTAGCTCCATAGCAAACCACCTGCTGTGACCTTCCCTCCCCCTCTGCCCCGTTTCCAGCTGATCATTCACACACACACTCCTCTTTTTGTCTCCGCTCCCAACTCCAGCAGGCATTCCCTGGGAACCCTCCAGCCAAGCCTGCCAGAGAAGCAAGAGGTCCAGCAAAGCAGATAGATGAACTTCCATCTTCATTCTCCCTCCTCTCCTCAAAGGCAACACCACCCTCCTCTATCTTATCCACAGCTCTGAAGCAGACCACAGTCTATTCCTCCCCTCACTTCCTGGCCCCATCCCCAGGGAACTAAACGGGTCCTAGGGGAACACTCTGCTTCCTCCCTCCTGTGGAACACCTCAGCCCACACTCCTAACCCATCTGCATTCCTACATACCAGCTCCAATACCCAGGAACAAATTTTACACAAAACTCCAGTGGCCACACCTAGCAGAATCCCAGAAGCATTTCCTACCAGGCAACACACAGACACCACACTCTACTGAGTATCAGAGGGAGGAAGAGGAATCAAGAAACAAAAAACCCAGCCACAAAGAAAAAACTAGATAACAGCATCTAAAATTGTGATCATCCCAGATACAGATGCCCAGACACCAGCATAAAAAAGACAATCAATAACAGCCAGAAAAATATGTCCCTACTACAGTGGCCCAGAAACCCTACTTAAAAGTGGAAATAGAATCAATAAAGAAAACTCAAATTGAGGGCAATCTGGAAATGAAAAGTCTAGAAATTTGAACAGGAACCACAGAGGCAAGATTCACCAAGAGAATAAAAGAAGTGAAAGGGAGAATCTCGGGCATTAAAGACAGAATAAAGAAATGGATATCTCAACCAAAAAAAAAAAAAATGTAAACCTAAAAAAAAAAAAAATCCAAGCACAAAACATCCAAGAAATCTTGGACAGAATAAAAAGATCAAATCTACAAATAACAGGAATATAGGAAGAAGAAAGGGCACAGAAAATATTTTCAACAAATCCTAGAAAATTTCCCTAATTAAAGAAGGAAATGGTATCAAGGTACAAAAAGTATATAGAACAGCAAACAGACTGGACCAGAAAAGAAATTCCCTTTGGCACTAAATATTAAAAACACTAAATATACATAGAAAAAAAGAAAGAATATTAAAAGCTGCAAGGGGAAATGACCAAGTAATGTATAAAAATAGGCTTATTAGAATTACACATGATAGCCACGCCTTTAATCCCAGCACTTGGGAGGCAGAGGCAAGCAGATCTCTGTGAGTTCGAGGTCAGCCTGGTCTATGAAGTGAGTTCCAAGACAGCCAGAACTGTTACACAGAGAAACTCTGTCTCAAAAAAAAAAAAGAAAAGAAAAGAAAAAAGAAAGAATTAAAGCTGACTTCTCAATGGAGACTCTAAAGTCTGAAGGACCTGCACAGATGTTTTACAAACTCTAAGAGAGACCACAGATGCCAGCAACCCAGACTACAATACCCAGAAAAATATTCAAAACAATAGGTGAGAAAAAAGAGACATTTCAAGATAAAAATCAAATTTAAGCAATATCAATCTACAAATTCAGCCCTACAGAAGGTACTAGAAGGAAAACTTCAGCCTGAAGAGGTTAATCACACCTGTGAAAACACATGGATACACAATCCCAAGCCAGCAAATAAAGGGGGCGGGGGGGACCACAACAACAATATAACAGTAATCAAGAAACTGCTCATTGATGATTCTCAACATCAAAGGTCTCAATTCCACAACAAAAAGACACAGACTAACAGAAAGAATGAGAAAATAGGATCCATCCTTCTGCTGCCTCCAAGAAACACACCTTAACACACATTAACACACATTAACATCATTTCAGGGTTAAAAGGATCGAAAAAGAAATTCCAATCAAATGCCCTAAGAAACAAGCCAGTATAGTGATTTTATATCTAAAAAAATAGAGCTTGAACCTAAACTAATTAGAATAGATAGTGAAGATTACTACATGTTCATCAAATGAAAAATCCACCAAGAGGCAATTCATAGCACCTATGCACCAAAAACAAGGGCACCTAAATTCATGAAACACTACTACAGCTTAAATTACATATTGACCACAACACACTGATAATAGTTTTGATACCCAACTCTTGCCAATAGGAAGGTCATCAAGACAAAAGGTAAACAGAGAATTGTTGAAGCTAACTGACGTCATAAATCAAATGGACTTAACAGATATTTATAGAATATTTCACAGATATTTATAGAATATGCCTGTTCTCGGCACATCATGGAACTTTATCCAAATTGACCACACACTTGGACACAAAGCAAGTCTCAACAGGTACAAGAAAAACAAGATGAAATAACACCTGCGTCCTATCAGACGACCAGGGATTAAAGCTGGCTACCAACAACACCAACAACAGAAAGCTTGCAAATTCATGGAAACCAAACAGCTCACTATTGAATGAAAAATGGGTCAAGACAGGAATTAACAAAGAAAAAACAGGTTTTCTGGAATCGAATGAAAATGAATACACATCACACCCAAACTTACGAGAAACAATGAAGGCTGTTCTAAGAGGCAAGTTCATAGCAGAAAGTGCCTACATTAAAAAAAAAAAATTGAAGAGATCTCATACTAGTAACTTAACAGAACACCTGAAAGTTCTATAACAGAAAGAAAGGAAAGAAAGAAAGAAAATGAAAGAAAGAAGTCATACCCAAAAAGAGTAAATTGCAAGAAATCATCAAACTCAGAGATATATGTACACACATGCATTTTCTTTTTTCTACCCTACAGGTCATGTATGTATGTATGAATGTATGCACATATATATATTACAGCTTCTGGTTTTGTGTTTTATGAGATTTCTGAGTGTGATTAAGTGGGTCTCTGCATCTATATCTGTTTCTTGTGCCTTTTCTTGGGCTCTTTTCCTTCTGTTTTTGTGTTTGTCCTATTCCTATTTGGTTGGTTTTGGTTTTTATTACTATACCATATTTTATTATTAGCCTTTAGAAACCTACTTATTTTCTAATGGGAGACAGAAAGTGGATGAATCTGGATGGGAGGGAAGTTGGGCGGGACTGGGAGAAGAAGAGGGAGAAAAAGAAACATAATCAGAATATATTATATTTTAAAATCTATTTTCAACAAAAGGGAAAAAAAGAAAACCAAGTCCCTGTCTCCCAGAAGGTATCAAATGCCAATAGCTCCTCATCTAGTGGTGGGATTCCATACCTACCCTTCCCTTCCAGCCTGGAATTTTGTCCAGCTTGACCTTGTGAGGGTCTAGTGCGTGGTGTCACCATCACTGTGGGTTCGCATGTTCATTTGTCTTGTTGTGCCCAAAAAAACATGAAAACATGGTTTTCCTTGATGTTATCTGCTGTTTCCACTTTTACAATTTTTATAGCCCCTCTCTCTTGAAGATCTCTGAGTCTTGGAGTAAAGGGTGTGATGATGCGTTGTGTGTGTGTGTGTGTGTGTGTGTGTGTGTGTGTGTGACCCATTTAGGGCCAGGCACTCCATAGTCTCTTATTCTTTGCAAGTTTACCAGTTGTGGCTTCTGTGTTAATTGCCTCACCAGAGAAGTGAAGCTTCTCTGGTGAGGCTTGAGAGATGCTCTGGCCTATGGTTATAGTAATAACTCACTGGAGATCATCTTATTACTGTGTCTTTTTAAGAGGATACTAGTATTGGGCTCTCTGATGGCCAAACTAATCACTGGTTCCTGACTCCTTTAACAGCGCCAGGCATGGGTTCCATCTCATGGAGCAGACCTTAAATCCATCACAGAGTGGCTGGTTCATTCCAAAGCACTAGTGCTGTTATTGCACCAGTGGGCCTAGCTTGTCAGGACAGTCATTACTGGAGTCTTCAGGACTCACCGCTGGGTGGGACTGATCATTACTTATCCCCTCTGGTAGCTAGTATGGCTCCTTCCAGCACTATGAAAGCTAGCCAGTAGGAATGAAGCTTTAAGTGAATACCAGCCTGCTTGTAATAGGGTCTTAGCATCAAGTTCTGGAGTGTACTCAAGATTATTGGCAATAGATTATATACTTAGGGTTCTATGCGATCTCCATTGGCCAACAACTCAAAAAGTGGCAACCTATTCCTAGCACTTGGGTTTTCAAACGCTAGCATCAAGTGTCTAGTTGAGTTGTTATCCCCCCACCGACCATCAATATGTAACTCCACTAAGCCTCTTTTTATATGCTTCATGAATATATATATTAGGAAGTGTATATAGTAGTAGGTTTCTATGTGGACTTTTCAAAAGCCCTTTAGTGTTGGTTTTCCCTCCCCATATTCCCTCTTGTAGTCTGGCTCTTGTGAAGCTACTTGTCTCTGTCCTGTGAACAGGCCATAGCTGAAACACACTCAGCCCAGCTACTGTTGCTGCCCTCCCACGGGGCCAGGAACAGTGATTGTACATTGCCTGAAGCACTATTTAAAGTCTGGACTTACTTCTTACTGTTGCCTGGCTCCCCACCGGGGTGCTGATGGTGATCCTGGTGGCTGTCACTGGGACCATTCTATATAATCCCTCTTGGCACACATTCTGTAGGTCCCTATTACAACTCGTTTTCAACTGACAGCTGGAGTCTGCCAGCTTCTGCAGCTGCAGTAGCCCCTGCATTACTTGCAGTCTCAGCAACAAGTGGATCCCCGAGAGTGGAGAACAGCGGATGTAGTGATTAACTATTCTATTGCCTTTGTTTCCCTAACTGTAATCAACTGCTTGCTCCGACTAGCTTCCAGACATCATCTTAAGCAAGGGCACAGGACTTTATTGTGATCATACGACAAGTAACTATTGTCATGTGATCAACTACTCACATGAAGGCTCCAGGTCAGTGTCTTGACTTTTTTGAGGACGTCCAGCACTAATATTCGCTTCCCTGACCAGTTCTGAATTGATTTAGAAATGGGACAATATAGTTAACTTATGAGATAACCAATCATCCATATTTCACTGATAAAAACTGGACATTAGAGAATAACTATTAAAGTCAGAGTAAGTAGGATTCTTAATCCTGAAGTTCAGAATGTGTTGGAATTGCCTGTCCAGCTTCATGGCACTAAGGCAGCTCCAGGTCCAATCCATCTCGACACGAGTAGAATGGTATTCACTTAATGGTATTGTTGGTGCAGCCTCCTCCGGTGGGAAGAGAATAACAGTACCGCTATTCCACATGAGTGACATTACACCTTGCCATGTTACTCTCAACTGTCTAGACCTGTCTCTCTCACATGGCATGGCATGTGTGTCTTGCTCCATGTCACTCTGCTGCATCCTAAAACACTCGCAGATGGTCATGTCATTACACTGCTCCTAACCGTCCCCAGAAAAATGTGTCTTTCAGATGAGTGTGGGGAACAGTCACCTCACTTTTAGCCACTCTATGCTTCAGCTTTTGATGCTAGCCACATCAGATAAACCACACCCTTTCTGCCTTTTCCTTCCAGATACATCCGCAGCAGGGACATATGCAGACCAGAATAGCAATGAATGTGGCTGTTGAGTTGTTTAACTAAGCTTAAACCATAAACTTACCTAATAATATTACGGTTTTTTCCTGTAACTCAACTGTGAAGCTCTTGAGTATGAACTTTACAGATGAAAAACACCATGTCACAATGTGAACAGTGTGGACACTGAATGACGTTTCTCCTTTGGCCTGAACTAAGCGTCTTTTTTTGAATTGCTTTTTTTATAGGGTTCCGCCCATACTCTAACACTTAGCTAAATTTCTTACAGGCAGGAGCCATGTTTTAATCTTTGGGAATTTGCATGTGGAAATCCAGTAATTATCCAGAATATAGCAAGGCAACAACTTACAGAATAAAGACATTGTTTCATGAAATATATTCATGAATGATTAAATTTCTCTACCCACTAGGTTATAAATTTCTCACAAGCAGAAGCTATGCCTTATACTTTCTGCACTTCCTAACAGACAAAAGTGTTGATGATGGTGGTGGTGGTGGTGATTGTGGTAGTGGCATGACCATCATAATGGCCTCCATGACTTCTCAGGGTCCTTCACCCTTTCCCTTCCTCCCAAATACATTATGCACTTGCGAAACTCTCCAACCTCACTGAACTACTGGACAAAGCAAATGGCAATGTGTCAGAGCAACATTTTGCAAATATAAAACATTCTTCGAATGGTTCTACCCTCACAGTCCCTAGCTTTGAAAGAAAGTGGCTGTCCAACCACTTTAGCAAAGACCTGTGCTCTGGAAAACACCTGGGGCCATACCTTGTCATCTGTTAAAAGGTTTCAGAACAAAAACACATCCTGCCTAGGCAGAAATACAGCAGCTTCAAAGTCCCTGGTCCAAGAAAGGCTCTGATCGACACTCTAGACACTCTATCTCCAGACCCAGTGTCTGATTGAATCCTAGCCTATCCTCGCTCTTTTACTCAGCATAGGGCACCGAGATAAGGTTCTTACAAGGCCATGAAGCCTTTGTCTTTTCCACCATGGTGACAAATACCTAAGGGGTCTGAACCTGTCAGAGAATCTCCACAGGACTCTGGCAGCTATCAGAATCCTGCTACAAGACTCCAGATCAAACACTCGTCAGCCGTGATCAGGAGCAGTCGTTCCCCTCTCTAGTCTTAGCTCCCTTTAAGTCACTACATCTTCAAAGTGGATGTGTTCTGCATCCCTCAAAATCATGCAATAAAACAGTCCTTTCCCTTCCTTACTTGTCTCTAGCCTCACTGACCATCCTGCTGTGTCTGGAACTTTCCAGAAACAAACCAGCTTCTTGGACTTTCACAGACGCTTCCCCTACTCCAGACAGAAATATGGCTTTCATCCTGTTTCTAGCTACAGCCCATGCACATTCCCCAAGGTTCTGTCTCTGACCTTCTCTTCTCCACAGCACTTATCACCTTTTAAAGTATTTCCCTTATTTCCTTTGCTATCAGATGACAAGAATCTGCGTGGTGGGGACAGCTGCCTGCCTTGTTCACTGTCCTGAACAATAGACCTGGCACATTGTAGGGCTCAACACCATCTGTTAAATGCCTATAACATGCTTACTGAGCACCTATTGTGCATTAGGCTCTGAGCCTAGCAATAACATTTAAAGAGCCCTTGAGATGCTATCTAGCACAGAAAACAAATTGAGGTCAGTTAAATCCATTGATCAAGAAAACGGGAGCAGACATGTAGAGATGATGAACTTGAACGATCCAGCAGAAGGGCTAATTCACTGTGTGGGGCACTGTTCAGTGAGAACTACCCAAGGGCTTGACCCCCACTCTGAGTAGTAAGATAATCAACACTGCCCAGAGACAAGGGAGCGGGGCAGCTTCTTCCAAGACAAAAATAGGGCTTATTCTAGAAAGCACTACAGGAAAAACCCTGTCCTTTACTAGCAGAGGTATTTAGCCCTGAGATTATTTAATAAGTGTGTTGAGTGAATTAATAAGTTATTCAAATGAGAAGAGGCAACACAGACACTTTCTGTCTCTGTGGCTCTCTGCCTGCGTTGCTGTGGTCCATAACTAAAACCTCCTCCCTAACAAAGGCAAGTTTGGAAGGGAAAATATTTCCCTCTGCCCCTAAAGTTCCGTAACTGATTTTATGATAAACTGACAACAGTCAGGTTATCCTGTGAAAACATACAAATTTCACGGAGAAAATGTTGATGCCCAAAAGAATGGTGAGATTTTGTAGTTAAAAATAGAGCGTAGAGGTGATGTAGTAGATGAAGGGAGAAAACAGCATTCTTGGGAAAGAGGCCGGTGGGAGCATAGATGGGCCAGGAATGATGGATGTGCCTTCTCGATGTTGTACTGACTTCTGTCTCCATCTCCTGGGATAGAAGTGCATCTTCCTTGTTGATGAAGCTCCTGGGAATGGGACTGAGGACAACAGCATTCCCTGTAGGTTGTTTATCCTCAGGCAGGGGAGGGGCTCAGAGAAAGCTCCTCCAGGCCTCTGACACTTCCAAGTTGCTTCAGCTCAAAATAATCAACATTCCAAAGTGACACACTTGAAGGGGTGCATCCTCTGCTCCTGCAATTCCCAGGGAAAGTTAACACTTTATATACAGCTTTAGAAATGTCCTCACCAGCAGCCTCGGTGAAAGTGCACCTTTCCAAGCAAAACTGATGTTTTAATCACTGGAACAGATCATTATTAATAATTTTATTAATTATTAATTATTAGATAATTTAATTTTCAACTTGAAATAAGATGCTAAGGAAAAGCTAGTTGCCACAAGGAAATTTTGATGGGGACTCCAGCAGGACAGAGCAGGGGACAGAAAGAAAGAGCTTCTGGCTTGTTTGGCAAAGCTGGTCAGTACCTGTTGGGTATGGCCCACAAGCTAAGAAAAAATTTTGTGTTTTTAAATCACAGATGGGAAAAACAATAATAATAATAATTACTACTTTGTGACATGTGAAAATTGTGCAATATTCAAATGTCCATTTGGTCACCACATTTTTTTCTGGGACACACACAGTGTGCTCACTAGCCTGCATGCCATCTGCAGGTGGTTCCTTTCCCTCACAAGCCCCAAAGGCATACTTATGCACTTACGTCAGACTGCACAGTCCATTCGGCCAAAGTGTTTGCCATCTGTGCTGTATGGGAAGCGTGGGAAGCGTGTGCAGGAGCAGTGGGTGAGTCCTCAACTTGGCCAGGACATCAGCATCACCTGGGTAGATTTTACACTGCCTCTATACATCTGCTCAACTCTCAGAGACCTTTGAAAGCTACCAAAGTCAAGCTCACTGATGGCGGGTCCAGCAAGGTCTTCACAATACACAAGAAGGGCCAACAAGGGTTCTTTCTCTGGGCATCTCTAAACACAAGACCTAACAACAGCTCTAGGCAGTGAGTTCTTTCCTTTCAAGCCCTTGTGTCCTTGATAAGTGCCTGAGACCCTTTTCTCCTCTAGTCAGTAAAGCATTAGGGTGGCGGGGGATGGGGGGGGACAGCCTGGCATCATGGAATAGGGTGGGGGGGCAGCCTGGCATTATGGAAGGAGTTATCTCCTTGGCTACTCAAGGATTACATGACATTGAAGATGTCACAAGTACTTGAGCCTCAGGTTTTCAGCTGAACAGTGAGGTGTGTACAGAATCCTGCTGCGCCCCAGTGAGATTATGGTTGCCCGTGGGCACGCATTTCATTCCTTGGATGCTGCAAGCTAATTCCCAGCTACTGGGTCCATTTTAATGGATAAGGGCAGGTGCCAAAAGTTAAAGGTTAAGGCAGGTGAAGTTACTCTCCTACAAGTTCTCTGCCAATCATATGAAAATAGGGCTCGGATCAAATAGTTTAGGTGTTGACTTTGCTAGGCCGTGGATCCAGGTAGAGTAACTTAACCTGATACCTCCCTCTTCTTCTCCCTCCTGCATCTCCCTCCTCCTCTCCCTCTCTCCCTGCACTGTTTCCTTGAAGAGCACTCCTACACATACAGGGATTTGTTAGACAAGCATCCACTAGTATAAGACAAAAGCAATTCATGAAACTAGATCCATAAGCTCAATGAATACACAGTCCCCTCTATTCGCCGCCCGGCCACTTTACATGACAAAATAATATTCCATCAGTCAGAATTAGGTTGTCCTTCTAATCGGCACCAGGCAGCCAGAATCCCGGGTGTGGGAGAAAACTGTAGACAGCAAGCCCTAGGCACAAATCCTGAAGACACAGGCCCCAGTTTGTCAGGCCCTTGGGCCTTGTGCTTACAAGTTTAAGTTTCCTCTGAAATGTTTAACTCAATCCACAATGTGTGAGAAGCACCGATTTTGCTAATAAGCATAGCTTTCTAATACCCATTATACTAATTAATAGCCCACCTATATCACCAATGACCCATTTCTTAACTCATTGCCCTAATTGGCAAGATCACTAGTATTAACAAAGGAAGAAACAAAGGACACAGGGCAGTTTCCAGAATGAGTGTTCTCATTGTGTTGCCTGCTGGCCGATCCTGAGACCTGAACTCCTGATTGACGGTAATTGATGGCACCTGGGGTGTGGTCGCGACTAATTGGTGCATATATGCAAACACACTTTGGTCCTGGAGTAGCTGAAAGCAGATCACCAACATTATAACTGTGTGGTACAAAAGCTGTCATGTTCCTAAGTCCAATTTTAATCTCCTTCAAGCTACTCCTCACTCAGTGCAATCCCAGCACCCAGAGATCCTCTAGTGAAGCTTCTCCTTTGAGGTCACAGGGGGACCCCTGAGTCTTATGTCCCTAGCACTGAAGAAAACCCACTGACATTGGTGCAGTTCTTCTGGTGGACTCCGGGTAAGAGATGGACTCAGGCCTGAGTTCTAGAACTCCTGCCAAGACTGGAAGCCCAGGACCTAGATCTTATCTAGATATGCCATCCCTCTGAAGCCCGGGACATGAAGTCTCACCCACCACACATGTCCCAAATTCCCCCAGCCCCATTGATCCTCCCAGACGTCAGAAAACTCCATATGTCTGACCTCCCTCTATCCTTAGAGTGAAAACTCAGAGGGCCACTGGGGTATGATGACCATTATGCAGGGAAAAACTTGGCTGAATTGTTGAACATTAAAGGAGGAAGATGGAAGGCCTGGGCTTGAGCAAATAAAGGGCCTTGTGGGACTCCCCATATATGCCCAATCAAAGATGGTGCCTCAGAGGCCATGAATATAAGCAGTGATGGGGGAGTAGGATTCAAGATCTGTAGAGAAGAGGGGAGGCCACTGTATGTCGAGTGAGCAGGAATCAGAAATACACTTTTAAAGGCCAAGCCTTAGCTAGAGTCTTGTTCATGCAGAGTAACAGCTTTCCCACCTTGTTCTCAGGAAGGCCACCCAGAGAGTAACTAGAACCATCATTGTCATGTTCAGTGCCGCAGATGTCACAAGCCATCTAGTCTGCTAGAGGGACAGACTACCCTTTCTCTTCCAGGGACTGTCACCATCTGGTTTCTCTCCTGTCACAGACTCTCACGAAAGCTTGGAGTCCTCCCACCTGTCTCCACATTTCATGTAAGCAGGGTTTGGACCCTTAGTCTGTACAGGTATCTCATGCTCATGACCTTGGATGAGTATTCCAGGCTTGTCGGGCTCTGTGGCCCTTCCCCATCACTTCTTTCTTCCCTAATATTACGTCAGCTCTATGCCATGGTCTTGAGCCTTATCATTAAAGTTTCTCTAACCAGCAGTACAAAGGCTTGTTTGCAATAGAAACTCTAGCCTGGCTCTCCCCTGCCCATGTGGTGTCATTCTCTCCACATAAAGAGGCGACACTCATCCCCAGTGACTCAGTGGTGGGAAAACAGAAGGCGACGACAGCTGGGAGAGCGTTCCCCTCTCCTGTCAGCCCAAGGCGCAATGAAAGCACCAGTTAAATGGCTCCCTCTCTGCCTCTCACAAGGCTGGCTGGTCTTCAAATCAGTCATGGATTCCCCATGTTTCTTCATTTGAACTTGCACAGGGCTAATTTGATGAGCCAACTCCGTTAGGCCATGGTACCCAGATGTTTTATTAAACATCAACCTGCAGATACTTTGTGGATAAGATGAACACCCAAATCAGTAGACACTATTTCCCTCCAGGCTATGGGTGGGTCTTGTCCAATCAGCCTTAAGAGAAAACTGCAGTCTCCCATGGAAGAAGGAATCCTGCCTTTGGACTCAAGCTGCAGCATCAACAGATTTTCCAGCATCCACAATCGGATGAAGTTGGAAGACATTTGTGCCGCCATGGATGGACAGGGACATGTGGATAGTGGTGACAGGAGACACAGTTCATTATTTCTCCCAGGGGAGGAAGTGGACCCATCTGGAAGAAAGTTCAGCTCACTATATACTATATAGTATATACTAGACTTAGAGGATCTAGACCTTCACCTGTATTGCATGTGCTTTTCATGTGCATGTTCCCTTACATGTTGGCCTCTGGGGGCTAGTGGGCAGGTTTCCAGTCCTGTTTACTAACTAGGGCCTTTCATATGGCAATTTTGACCTCATGTGCTACCCTTCTCTCCATGGTCGCTATGGCCGCTACTCATCTCTGCAGGTCAGAAGCAGACATAAAAGGTACCAAAAGCGGTGTCCATTGCTGCATTCCAATATAACTTTGTTTATAAAAGCAGGCAGTTAAAGAGAGGCCATGGGCCATAAAGAAAAGCCTACTACTGATATTTTACTAAAGGATCATAGTAACTAAATGATCCCTAGGGACATAATGCTATACTCATAGATGAGTGCATGGCTCAGCCCTCATCAGAGAACCTTGTTCTTGCAGTGAATGGGAATTAACACAGAGATCCACAACTGGAGGACATGCAGAGAGTGAGAGACTTGGCAGCACTCAGCCCTAAACCAGATGTCTTTATCAAATCCATCCTCTCAGGGCACAGGGAACTGGGAAAGTTATGAAAACCAAAAGTGATGGATGACCCCAAGAAACAGTGTCTCCTAGCTGCAACAGGCCTGATGCAATATGAACCCACAGAGACTGTGACAGCACACGCGAGACTGTGACAGCACACGCGAGACCAAGACAGGTTCAAACCAGACAAAACCCCAGCACTGAAAGAGGAAAGACACAGTCTCACCCCTAACCAGGAAGCTAGTTAGACTTGATACCTACCTGCTAAGAGAGAGAGAAAAAAAATGTCTTTTCTCCAATGGAGTGACACTGGGCATATCAACCACACTCTAGTGCAGGCTTCATGCACGTGAATAGTTGGCCAACACAAAGGCTTAGGGCCTTAGAGATAGGTAGACCTTAAGGGTTATGGGCCACTTCGCTTCTGTCCTGGCTCTTCACTTCCTTGTTGATGCCATGTGAGGTGTCTCTACCTTAGTTCCTACCACCATGGCTGTAAGATAACCTTATCTCTGTGCCTTCTAGGCCATAATGGGAGACATCCTCTGAGCCACGACACAAAATAAAAGCCTCCTCTCTCAAGATACTTCTGGAAGGTATTTTGCCAGAGCAACAGAAGAATAACTAACTTGGGCAGTGATTTAGCTCATAGGCCACCATAGTCTGCTGACCCCTGTTCTAGAATAGCAATCATCAATGTGAGCTAATGTCAGAAAAAAAAAAAAAGAGAGGAGCCAAGGAGGTGGTTCAGTGAGTAAAGGTGCTGGCTGCTGTTTGACAATCTGAGTTCCATCCCTGGGACCAACATGGTGGACAGAGGGACCCCAACAAGTTGTCCTCTGATCATATGTGCCTTGGCATCCGAGTTAACACAAGAAAGGGAAATAAAGGAAGGAAGGGATGGGGGGGAGGGAGGGAGGGAGGAAAAATTTTAAAGAGAGTCAACCAATAAATGACCAAGCACTTTCAAGCACAATAATGCTCATATAAAAAAAAATAAGTAAATAAAAAACATATAAAATCATATTTTGCAATCTTTACCATGCTTGCAAAGATCAAAGGATGAATCAAAATGGAAATTAGAAAATATTTAGAATTAGATGATTATGAAGACACGAGTTCACCTAACGTGATATTTAGACTGAAATTATAGCCTTTAATATTGCATTAGACAAAGAAGAAAGATTGAAAATTAATGAGCTCAGCTTGCAATCACTTCGGGAAAGAACAACAGAATAAATCCAAAGAAGAAAATATATAATAAAGACAAGGGGAAATGCTACAAAATTGGAAACCAAATCACAAAACAGGAACAGGCAAGCTACAAGCCGATTATTGAAAGGAACAATAAAACAGATGCAGCGGGAACTCAGCTACACCCACACTGCAAACAGGCTTGGAATAGCAGGAATCAAGACTGTTCCGGTTCGAACCGCCAGGAATGACAGATCGAGGAGATTAGAGAGGAAGGTGATGTTTTGTTAACTAGAGATTACAAAGGGTTGGGTTTACTCTGCGGGTTCTCTTCTCCCCAGGTCCCTGCACTGCTTTGTGCTTTTTCTGAAAACCCTTTTCGTGCCTGACTCTGGGTCCTCCACCGAACTCTCCTTCCCTCTTAACTGAGGGACCATCTCACTCCAGTGTCTCTAGGGAAAAGGAACCTTTAATGGACCAGCCCGTTCGGGAGACTCACGTCCGAGTACACTTTACCATCTGCCTTGCACTCATTTTGTTGCAAACCCCACTCCTTAACAGCCATAATAGCTGCCTCTTCCTGGCCTCATTTTTCGGAACAAGTGTTTTCTGTTGCCTTTCCCCAGGTTTCTCCCTGCAGGTTTTTGCTGTCCCACTAGCAACCTCATTAATATACACATGGACCGGTGCAGCCGCCTCTTAACCCAGCTCCCAGACGCTTGCCACTTCCCCGCCAGATCTCCAAGGCAACCACAATTTAACTTCCTTTTTAAAAATTAAAAAGGAAAAAAAAAATTATTCTCTCAAGTTCCAAAAGCAGCCACATCTCTTCCCACCTGTCAGAGGAAAGGCCGAACTGACGCTAGCCAGATTTTAGGTTCCCACTTAACCCCTGCTCCCGTGCCCACTCCTGTCTCCGGGATGTGGCCTTCGCCTTCCTGTGGACATGCTCACTGCTGCTCTCCTCCTCCTTCCTCATTAAGGACGCCCTCCAGGAACTCTCCTACACATTCAACTCTCTCAGACTCTCCTGAGCTTCATGCCTGCAGGCTCCGGGGGTGTCACTTGGAAACACTTCATGAGTGGTTTCTTCTAGCAATTATTCTTCAAATAATTGCTAAGTATTTGCACCTGAAGTCCTTTATTAGAACACAGTCACAAACTGATATATAGATAGATATAGATAGATATAGATATATAAAATATTACCCAATTAACGATGCTATGTGTATTAATATAATTAATTGGTTTACGCATAGTATATTAAATATGTAAGTATATATGACATCTATATATCTATATAGAGAGAAAGTGATCCAGAAACAATTCCAGGGAGTGGAACAAGCAGATATATTGTGGTCTTTGGAATAAAAAGCATTCCACAGCAGTGAGAATAGACAAGCCGTCACAACCGTGTGTGAGTGTGTGTGCAAGTGTGTGCGTGTCCATCCACACAAAGCTGAAAGCTAAGCTTGATGCCTGGAAGCCAGTACTGAAGTCTCTACAAGTACGATGAGAAAAAAATTTGAAGGCCCGGCTAGGACATTATGAAATCTCCTGGGAAACTGACAATTCTACTTCTGAGTCTGAGTCCTTGTGAAAGGCGTATTCCCTTTGTTAAAATTCATGACTGTGACCCACAGGCAAGCGTCATTAAAACGAGCGACTATACAGTGGAGAAACGGGAATCACGTGCTGTGGAGACCACAGAAGTGAAGAGAAGGCGGTGAGGAAGAGGCTGATAGGAGTGGTCTTTGCTTCCACACAAGGCCATGGTGATGTCCAGCCCGTACTGCTGCCAAGGGCCATGTCGGGGTCCATGCTCCTGCTGCAGCTGGGCTGGGTATTGACATCCATGGCCCCCGTTACCATCGGGAGCCTGTGAACCACAAGCATTGAAATTCGAAGGCCATGCTGAGCTGGCCCCACCCTTCGCTGGCTCTGGGAGATCTGACCCTGCCACTCTGTGGCTGTTGTAGCTGGAATGCTGGCCCCACCACTCACCACAGGGCATAATAGGAGAGCTGCCCCTGATGGTGTAGGTGCCAGAGAGCTGGCTCAACCCCTTGCCTCAGGCAGGTGGTCCCAACAGAGGCTGGAGCTAAACAACTCAGCTACCACTCGGGCCCACATCCAGTACTTTGAGTTTGCCCAACTAAACATCTACCCGATCTGTGACCTGCTGGAGCATGTGAAGGGATTGGTCCTGTGGAACCAGGGCTTCAGGATCTCCATGACTCAGGACAACACCAAGATACCCAAGAGGAGTTTCAGTGAGGGTCCAGTATTGATGGTGTACCAAAAGCTGGAGACCTTGAACCAGACCAACGACTCATTTCAATGAACAATTGCAAGGAAAGCTATTTGGACCAAAGAATGGACTGCGTGACACCCGTAGCTCCCAAAACCATTGAGATGAATGAAGGGGTGATGAAGAGGCAGAGAAAATAGAGGACTGAAATGTTTTGGGTTTTTTAAATTAATTTTTATTTTATTTTGTGTGTGTGGGATACTGCAAGGGTGAAGGTTGGATAGGGAGGAACTGAGAAATGAATGAGATTGGGGTGAAG